>WEIV01025100.1:281518-323517 GCA_013390005.1 Calyptomena viridis | reverse complement strand
ACACTGAGAACACACACTCGTACAGATAAAACACTCACATGGAGCACAGACACGCCCACGGAGCACACGCGCACGGAGAAAACACACGCACCCACGGAGCACACACACGAGGAGCACACACAGGGTGCCAGGGCTCGCCGCGCACCCCAACCCCTCCCCGAGGGCTCACCCCACGCCAAGGGCAGCAGCGGCAGCAGCACCAGCACCAGGAGCGAGCGGCAGCGGCCGGAGCCCATCGCGGGTCCCCCCAGCACCGCCCGNGAGGTGCCCGGGAGAGCAGATGACTGTAAATCAGCCCCACCTTGAAGCTGCTAATTGAGCTGCTTCTATCACCACCTTAGCACAGAACAAGGCAGCAGGGATACCAGTGTTCCACTGTAACTCTCCCAATTAAACTAAAAACTCTTTAAAGGAAGTGCTGTGCTGTCCGCAGAGGGTCAGGTGTGTCCTCAGGCCTGGACAGGCACAGGAGCAGTTTGCCTTGGCTCCATGTTGGAAAGTGGAGCTGCTCTGGGATCTCTGCCTACGGTGTTTGTGGGAAGAGGCAGAGGAAAGGTTGTGGCTGTGTTTGCTGCCTCATCCCGTTCTGCTGAGCAGTGCAGCCAGTCAAGGGAATATATGTTCCCATCTCAAGGAAAGGGCAGCCAACAACAGCTGACCTGCACCTTCCTGCTTCCCTTTGTTATCCAGGAAAAAATGATACTTCCACTGAGAAGTTCGAACTTAGTTGTTTTACTTTATTTTTCTCTTTTCACTTTATTTTCCTTTCCAATACAATTTAAGCTCCAAGCAGATACAACAAAAGCATTTGTAATGAGGCCCAGGGAGGAGTCAAGCACCTTGAGTAACATATTCCTTTGAAATATTGTCACTGTGAACACAATGACAAATTACATGGAGGTACCTTGGTCAGTGGTGACCAGAGACCTGAATGGGAATGATGGCTGCATAATGCAGGAGTAAGCAGGAAAACAACCCCCAACACTTTGAATTCTGGGGAATTCCCTTGTATCAGCTTAAGGCAATGACCTCAGCATAGGACATGAAGCTGTTGAAAAGTATTTGGCAAAGACTTCATGTAGTGTCGAGTCTCCACAGGGAGTGGTTCGGTTCCACTGACAGCAGAAGAAACAAAGGCTGTAGTTCCAGCTCAGTGAAATCCCCTTGCTAACAGGTTGAGCCTTTAAGCCAGGCTGTTTTCCTACCTGAGGCCTTGAAGGAGACACCCCTACCTGGCTGACTATCAAGCTCAGACCAGCCTGTCCCTCTGCACCCACGTTTGCTGTCCCATTTTGCCCCAGTAACTGGCCGAGCAGCGGCACCTCCCGCCCGGCAGCTGAGCCCTGTGATAGCAGCTCTGTACCGGCCCAGCTGGAGCCACTGAGGGTTCCTTGCCTTATCTGGCTCCCACATCCCTCCCCTGTGCTCCAGAAATCGGGCCAAGCAGATGGTGGTGGCAGAAGAAGAGCAGCCTGACGTGTGTTTGGTACTGGAACAGCAGGAGGTGTCCAGCAAAACCAGCCAGGAAAAACAGCGGCTGAGCAGCTGCAGTTGCTCTGGGCTTTCCATGGAATTCACCCTCGGCTCCCTGCCTGCTCTCACTGGTAACAGCTTGGGAGGTCGCCCTCAGCTCCCAAAATCTTGTGGGACTGATCCTCTGGGCTGAGCCACAGCAGAGGGGCTGCATGGCTCAGTACCAGGATGGCTAAATGGGATTAAGGCAGGTAGGCATTGTTCCAGCTTCCCTTTCCAGACCACTTACCAGAGACACTCTGCATGAATTTGCTTTTATTTTTAATATTTTTTTGGAAACCAAGTTTAACTTGCCTAGGAGGGCATTTAGAAAATAANTCACTGGTAACAGCTTGGGAGGTCGCCCTCAGCTCCCAAAATCTTGTGGGACTGATCCTCTGGGCTGAGCCACAGCAGAGGGGCTGCATGGCTCAGTACCAGGATGGCTAAATGGGATTAAGGCAGGTAGGCATTGTTCCAGCTTCCCTTTCCAGACCACTTACCAGAGACACTCTGCATGGATTTGCTTTCTTTTTTTACTATTTTTTTGGAAACCAAGTTTAACTTGCCTAGGAGGGCATTTAGAAAATAAATATTCAGGGTGCTAATAAAGAAGTGACTGAACAGCAAATCTGAATATTGTCAGGATATACCTAAAAGTTGATTCCTTCTTGAAAAGAGAATAAATTATGACAAGAGAACAACAGGTAGTAGAATGAACAGACTATCCTTTGTAACTAATTTATTATAGCAATAATCAATATTTAGTAATAATTTACATTTATTACTAAATGTAAATAAAATCCCAGAAGGGTTCAGGAGCTTTAGTATTCTGTACAGGACCAAGATGGGGTGAGCAGCAAACAACATGAACACAACATTTCCAGTCTCTCTGTTGCAGTGTGACGACACTGGGCAGGATATTTAGCAGTTGTATTTCTGTGTCTGTGCACAGTGAATGTGCTCACAGCATTACAGAGCTGCCTTCCTCCCTTTGAAAAGCAGAAGTAGCTTCTTTATGTTATTTGATAAGGGATGCTCAGCCCACTTGTGGTTTTATCTTCCTCTAGTAGAAATATAAACTGCAAAGAGCTTAGGTCTGATACAAAAAGAAGCTTTTGCTAAAGAAGGGGCTTGAACTACTGAAGATACAAAAATCAACATTCAGTTTAATGCCTAAAATACATGACTTCCTAAAAGCAATGAGCTCATAGTTCTGCAAGTTTTGCTTTCAGCACAGCCCTGCTCAGGGCACCTGGCACGGGTGTATCTACAATGGGGCTGTGCTACAGCCAGAAATTCCTGGGAAATGAAGGGAGAGCTGAGCTGCACAGGGAGATTGGATGTGTGTTTAGGGCCGTTGTTGTGGCAGCAGGTCAGCATTGCTGCTGGGGGAGGGAACCTGCTGCTGTGGAAACACAGAGTCACAGTCAGGCTGGTGGTGACACAACCGAGCTCTGCAGGTCTGGGGGGGTTCTGGGGATCTGCAGCCTGGAAAAAGGCTGGTCGGATCAGCAGGAATTCACAACTGGATTTGAGATGTTAGAGGGCAATTACTGAAAGCAAAACTCACATGGGAGATGAAAATGTGGGAATCGGCCAATGCTTGAAGAAGTCATTTTCAATCAATTTCTTGGAACATTAAAACATATCACTATTAAAAAAGTACATTTTATATGTGGGACAGACCATCACTATTAAAAAAGTACATTTTATATGTGGGACAGACCTGATCTAGCTCATTCTTTGTTTTAATGGAAAGTATAAGAGTCCTGACAAGTGCAACCATTGCATGGGGCACTTTCAGAACAGATCACACAAAGGGTTTCCCTCCTTTAAGCTCACAGTGCTGGTTTGTCCACCACAGGAGGGGGAACAGATCTTCTGGTTTTGACCCAAGAAACTCAACTCAGGGACAGGTAAACTCGACCCTGACACCAGAGAAACACTTTTCACTCAGCTGCCAGTTGGGTGTTTTGTCTTCATTACTTACAAGGACACATTTACAGCTCCCACCATGTCCCACACAGCCAACCCTCACCCTTTTCATGGGTAAAATAATCCTTTGCAGCGGATGGGGAACCTGGTGTAGCAGCACTTCTGCCATGTCCTGCTTCTCCTGGCTGCCCACGACCTCTCTGTGTGGAACAAGGTTGGCATCAGCACTTTGCCTCTCGCTGCCAGAGCCACGAGAGGAGTCTCAGCACTCTTAAGGCTACATGGTACAAAGTTATTACTTGCTTTTCAAAATGGCAAAAAATTAGTTAAAAAAAACCTCTAATAATATTAGAACAAGGAAATAATTAATAAAATATGTTTCATACAAAGCAAAGCTTTTTTAAGAATAGGAAGTTGGCGCAGCCAAAGTTGAGCTGTGACCCAGACACCCACCTAATGAAAGATATAAATTGTACAGAGAAAACTTAAGGAAGAAAAGGACATGACAAAAAACCCACTTACTTCCACAAAATGATGCAACTTTAGATGGTTTTAAGTTCTGAAAGCAGCCAGGCTGGGGGAGAATGCCAGAGATCCCCATGTACTTTGGGGGACATTTGCTGGTCCCAGAAAAATGGTATTTTTGAGATTGGTACAAAGGTACAACAAATCTGAATGCTGAGGCAGCACAGCTCCTGGACACTGGAGGGAAACATGGACAAAACGTGAGAACTCCAGGTTTTAGGGCTGGGAGTAATCAGGGAGTCCCACTGATGAATTTCCCTGATCTCCAAATGAGCCTCCAGGACTGACCTGGTGTCTTGGAAAAAGAAGAAGAATGGGAGGAGGAGATGGTATTTTGGAGTGACTTTTTGTAGAAGCTGAGCTTCATCTCCCAGGTTAAAGCCTTCTTAGGGTGTTGGATGCCATTTCCCCGGGGACCTGAAAGAGCAAAATTCACAGCGTGAAATTCATCAAATCACCTTTTCATAGACATGTGATAAAGGAGCAAATGAAGTGGGACTGGATTCAATGTTGAATCATTTCAACTCACTTTGGGGAGGGACATTCCTTTCCATGTCTTTTGCTCCAAGTTTGACAGCTGAGCTTTTCTCTAGGGGATAAAGAGTGAGCATTGCAGGGAGCACCAGGCCTTGCTTGCACAGATCATTCAGTCCTTACTCCAGCACTGCATTTTTTCTCTCTAAAATTGCCTTATGACTTACATTTGACATGTCCTGTACTACATAATCACAGTATTTTAAGCTGATTCATCCTAAATACTGAACTCCTAATAAATAGACAATAATGAGTAGCAAACTGGGATGAAACCACCTTTGCACTCGGGTGCAGCTCCACTCCAGACTCCGTTGGTTTTGTCCATGCTGGTACAATGGATGCTCACATTCCCAAGGAGCTGGAATCCAGGGTCACAGCTGTATGTCACCTTTGAGTTATAAGCAAAACTTTCAACATCTTCACCATCATGTTTCCCATTGCTGATTTGAGGAGGTGAAGAGCAGGTAATTACTGTGGGAAAGAAGGACAAAGAATATTTGCTAAAAGCTTCAGTAATAACGAAAATACAAAATGTTTCTTGAGCCCACCTAAGATTCTTGCAGACAATAAACATTGTGGACAACTGGAGGTGGGTAACTAGCACTGCTGCCTGTCCCAGTTCTCTCTCTTTTCTTTCTGAAGTGATTCTATTGTCGTGTCTTTAGCCCTCTCACTCCAAGGGTCACAAAAAACAAGCAGGCAGCTTGCCAGGACCTGGCTCAGGATTCCTGGAAATCACACCCCGTCATCTTCATTTAAACCTTAAGTCATGAGAAAATATATTGGTCTTGTGGGAACAAAACTGCTGAATTAGTGTCAGCAGCAGAAAGGGTTTTTCTCAACTGCAGTTTTGGGGACAGAATATCAACAAAAACAATGTGTAGGTTTGGACTAGACATTGGGATGCAGGATTTACTGGAGTCGAGACAAAAGCAAGGTTTAATCTCACAATTAAGGATTAATCTTACATTCACAAGTTGGAAGTTTACTCCATTCAACATCTTTCCCTTTAACCTGGCACCAGATGAAATTATTCCCGACTAATTTGTACCTAAGTGAAAACACACAAGAAAAAGTTGTGTAACCATGCAAAAACTGAGAATATTTCCCCCTCCCCAGTACCAGTATGATCAGGAGTGTATAAAAGGCAGGTTTAAAGCAGGCAGAGGTGCAGACAGACGCTGGTTAACGGGAGAACTCCTTGCCTTGCTCTGCCAGGATCTGTGTCAATCTATTTTTAGGTTGTTCTCTCCTCTGACTCACTGAGTGCATCTTCCATGGCAGGGATGGGAAAAGTTGGAGCTGGCAGCTGGCACAGCATGCAGGGAATGCCAGACAGCACTGAGGTTGGGTGTGGATTCCCACACGGATGCATCGGGCTCGGGTTTGCTGAATCAGGGACTCTTTCTCCATCCCCATTTCCTGGTGAAGAACAGTGCTGGGCTTCAGGCTGCTGGAATTCAGCACTTTTCCCACGCTGCTGTCACCAGTGGGATGAGGTGACAAGGGAGGAGCTCCCTGCTGAGCACACACAGCATCTCCAAAGGCTGGGGCTCAGCCCAACTGCTGCTCCCTGGGGTCACTGAACTGGATCTGCTGAACCCCTCAGTGCTGGTGGAGCAGGTCAGGGTGCCCAGTGTCCCCCAGTGCCATTTCCTGCCCAGGACCTTGTTTGGGGTCTCAATGTAGCTATTTTGCTAAAGTTTTGCAAAAAATCAAATGCCAGCAGATGGTTGGTGCACCTTCTCAGCTGGGCCCTGAAAATAGTCTCTGTTCATGGTTATGAACTCCTCAGCCATGGAAATGTCCAAGGCCAGGTTGGATGGGGCTTGGAGCAACCTGGGAGAGTGGAAGGTGTCCCTGTCCATGGCAGGGGGTGGGATGAAATGAGCTTTAATGTCCTTTCCAACCCAAACCATTCTGAGATTCTATGATTCAAATGCATCCCCTGTGCACAGCAGGGACCAGGGAGGGGCAACAGGGATCGATCTACATTTAATTAAAGTGGCTTTTGCATTGACTTCCTGACAGCTTGACATTCCTTGACATTCTGGCAGCTGACACCTTCCCCCATCTGTGAAGTACATCCTCCTGTTCACCACAGCTCATCATTTGGACATGATGGATAGTAGCTGATCTTGCTTAGATGAGCAACATTATCCCCCCACCCTGATGTGGATTTCCAAGGATTAGCTGAGCCCCAGAAGGGTGGAACATGCTCATTTTCTTCAAGTTCATCCCCAGGGAGAGAAAAAACCCCTCAGTTATATTTGAAGACGGGCATAACAAGCCAGATGATGCCAGCTACTCCCTGTTAGGAGGGAGGGATACTGGCTGGAGTGGCAGGAGCTGCATTTTTTAAGTCAGTCTGATGCATGTGGGCCCTGATTGAAAGCAGCAGCCATGAGTCAGCTCCCTGCCTGATGGAAACTGTGCTTCACTGCAGCCTTCCAGCTGAACAAAACTGGATTTAAAAAATTCCAACACCCCCCCTTTTTATTCATTATATCTCAAATACCTTAACCTAAAATATTTTAAATAAGTTTGTATTTATAAACTGACAGTACAACTGGCCCTGTTGGGATGGACAGCCTGGGGCAATTAAACTTAAGCAATAAATCAGATCCTGGGCCCTTTCCTCCAGCTGTGTGTTACTCCAGAGCTGTATCCCAGCAGTGCCCCATCACTCACCCCTCCTGGCAGAACACGTTCACTCGAGCACCAAACTGCAGGTCTGTGAGGGGCACCAGCCTCCCCCCGGGCAGCGCTGCCAGGGCACCACAGGATCTCCCTGGGGGGACAGGGCAGAGCACAGAGTGATGGGGAAATAAAACAGGCTGAATAAGGGACAGCCTTAGAGGGTTATACCCAAAGGTTCCAAAGTGTTTTACTTCACGGGCATCACAGCTGAGCTGGCAGGAGCCACAGTGAGATGTAGGGGAAGGTGTGGATCTCCACGCTCACAGCAGGGCAGAGAACATTTGCAGAGATGTTTCCATCTCAGGGGATTGGCAGTAAGTTACTCGACTGTCATTAGTCTTATTATTCCATAGATTTCACCAAGGAACATGTTTTGTCTTCATTTTGAAGTTCAGTGCGAACTTCAAAATTGCAAATTGGGATTTGTCCTGTGCACATGCCCAACACAAACATCTTTAGGATCATCAATTCATTAAAGTTGGAAAAGACCTCTGAGATCATTGAGTTTAACCAAACATCTCCTAACATGAAAATCAAACCAGATATGTTTATGGCAACAGAAAAAAACAGAACATTATTGATACTTCTGCTGCTTCTGCTGTTCAGTCTTAAATAGGAATGTCCAGGAATATCCACCTCATTTTGTATTAATGCAGCTGTTGGGATTATAATGACTGGGCTGCATTTTGGGATCCGGGTTGGGAGCAGCCACCCAACCTGCTCTGAACTCCAAGGCTGCTCTCTGGGGAGCAGAGAGGAGCAGAGATACTCACTCCTGCACAGCTCAGCAGCTTCTGACCACGTCAGGTTCTCAAGGCAAGTGCTGCTGGGGGAACTTTCCGAGGTGTTCTCGTAGCCAGGGCGACAGACGTAGCTCACGTTGGTCCCAACAGGAAAGAAATTAATTATCTCATCCTTCTTGGACAGGGCAGCAAACTGCAACCTGGTCGGGGCAGCACAGCTCCCTGGCAGTCAAGGAAAGTCAGCCTGAAAGAGCTGCCCACCAGGAGCATGCAAAATAAACCTTGGGATCACAGAAATGCCCTCACTGCAGTGCTTCTAGAAAGCTCCCCGGGCTCATTGCAGGTTAATCGTGTTTCCTTACCAGCTGCTAAACTGCTGAATGCACCAAAGAGTGATGGAGGGGGATTAAGTGCTCAGGGGAAGCTGTTAGTGGGACATCAGGAGCCGTGGGGCAGCACAGGCTCGGGGGGCACACGAGCAGCCCAGGCTCCAGCCCCCCTCCAAATGACCCCTCTCCCAGAGGCACAGACGCCGCAGCCACCAGCAGCTCTGAGGAGCATCAGCAAAGGAGATCAGCTTTGTCCCTTAGCAGGAGGGACAGTGCCAGCACAGAGCAGCCACTGGGAGGGGCAGGAATTCTAAGCCAAGCGAGAGACAGGAGCTGTGTTTGAGAGGAAGGAGATATTTACGGCCACAGGGCTCAGGCAGCTTGGACCAGATGTTGCCAGGCAGGCACTCCATGGTGTCTGGCAGCTCAGGGATTTTGAGGGTGCCTTCAATGCACGTGTATGTCACCCTGGATCCCACGGGGAAGCTGCTGGAATGCTCATCTCTGGATGGGCTGGAGTAGGTCATGAGAGGTGGGGGCCCACAGTCACCTGTGGAGGAGGAAACCTCCTTGGGTGAGGGTCCCCTTCCTGGCCCCTTCCCCAGCCCTGGTGACTATTCCAGAAGGGTGCTGGGGATGGCCCAGGCTTCCCCTGCAGGCAAAGGCATCAGACAGGGCTGCACCCAACGAGAGCATCGAGCAATGGGTTGGTTCCCAGGCTTGGGGTGGTGGCATCACCCACCCCAGCCCCTGAGCAGCAAGGTGGGATCCAGGCAGGTCTCTCTGGTCCTCCCCATGCATCCCATGGCCCCCTACTCACCACGAGCCACAGGCAAGCTGAGGAGCCCCAGCAGGGCCAGGAGCAGTGCGAGATGGCCAGACCCCCATGCCCTGGCAGGTGCCCCACAGCTCAGGGTGCCCAGGGGCCTCCCCTGTCCTGGTTCTCCAGACTTCATTGCAGCAATTCCTGTGCTCCTCTGTCGAGCACTGTTGGCTCCAGGGGCTGTTTCCAAAGCTGGGAGGAGATCCACTGCAGCAGAACTCCACCAAGCCTCAGGAGCAATGGAAACCTTTCTAGAACACCCACGGAGCTAAACCCTCTGGCAGGGACACAGAGAGCAGTCAGGGTGGGGGACAACTGCCACCCAAAGGCTTGAGCCCTCCTGGTCTTCCTGCACCACAGTGAGGGATGGGGGAGTAACTCAACCCCTCTATTTGTCCTGAGACTGGCAGTGAGCACTGACTAGGAGTTTTACCAAAACCACATTCTAGAGCAGAAAAGACCCCTCCCAGCTGTGTCCAGGGTAGGAAAACACCTACTTCTTTATTTGCTGGCAGGTAATGCACCACAGATCTTCCATGATCACAGTTAGTGAAGCAAATAAAAGCATTTTTCTTTTTGTTTCCTATTTTTTTCTCGATTGTCTGACTCATTTGTAATGAGGAACGGGTGTGAGTGACTTCATCTGTGTCCTGCTTAACCCTCTGACATATCCCATCTGACATCAGTCAGGATTGCCCAAACACACCCTCAGAGACACTCAGGATGTGACACCCAGCTTTTATTCACACTTATGGGTGTCAAACCCTGCACAGGAAGACACCCCAGTCCCACGTGAGCTCAGTGGAGGGGAGCAAGTGTCACACTGTGGGGCTGCAGCCCTGCTCATCTCATGGGCAGAGAGAACTGGAGCAGGTCTGGGAGCACCTCCACTGCACATCTCCTCACCTGGCTGTGGTGAAGCACAGGATGCATCCTGAGGCATCTTTTTGTGCAAAGATGGGAGACACCATTTGTGTGTTGTGCTGGGGGTTGTGCTTTAATTTTAATAACTTATAGGAGCATATATCTGGCAATGATGCACCACTGCAAATCACCTGTGCAGGAGGTAAATGCTCCTCCTTCTCCCATGGAGTCTGGGCTGATCCAGCTGCCAGGGACCTGTGCTGAGCCTGCTGTGGCTCTGTGAGCACCCCAGGACTGACCCAGCTGCCAGGGCTCAGCCTTCCACCAGAACAACCATTAGTCCACACTGGAAATCTGCTTAATTTACAGCCAAGACCCCCATGGATACACTCCCACCTTTGTTGCAATCCTGCAGGGAAGGAGTAACCACTGCAACACACACATTTATTTGAGGAATAGGAACAATCTCTGCTGCCTGATTCTCTACACTTGAACTTAAAACTTCTATTCTTAGCACTTGTTTGCCAGAAACTGGGATGGTGAAACAGAAACAGAAACAGGAAGGTGACACCAACATAAAGCCAGAAACCTGTTGCATGTTTTAAATCCAGTGATAAGATAAGAGAAGCCTTTACACGTGCACTTCTTATAAACTGCCCTTAACTGGATGAATAGAAATCAGGAACTGGATTAACAACAGGAAATCATCTAATTGAACAGTTTTTCCACCACAATTTATAGCAGTGTGCAAATGCAGAGGGTGCAGCATGTACACAAACCACAGCCAGAAGATTACAGCAGAAGCTCTTCAGAGACAACCTCTGGACACTTATCTCAGCCTCTGCAGACTTCACTCCCTCTTGTCTCATCTTCTCTCAGTTAATACAGTGACCTAAAGAAGCTCAATTTAATTTCTTGTTATGCTTCCTAAAATAAAATGTGAAACAACATATTAATTAAAGAGCAAATCAAGTTTGTCAGATTCAAAGTAAAGAGGAAAAGCCACTCCCTGCTCTGGCATCTGATAAAAGCAACCACCCATGCATTGGTGGTAATTTTTCTGGCTCTAGGAATGCAAACAAACTATAAAATCACACAGATCCTTTTGATACTGTGGCTGCACAAGCTGGGTGTTCCCCAAAGGAAAGGTGATTTTTACAGTGCATTACGGGATTCCAGCTTTGCTCCAGTTTTCTACTTCCACCTCTAGTTTTTTAATCTCCAGAAATAGTTTTTGTATTTCCAGCAGAGCTTTCACTTCTGCTACAGGCACACCACATTCAAAGATCGATTTAATGTAATGAACCTCTTCACAGACATCAGCATCACCTTCTTTCTTCTGTTAAAAAGTAAAACAAAACAGAAAACAAGCTTGTAAGATTGCACTGCAGATGGAGAGCCCCCCACCCCTCAGCTCTGAGGCTGACCTGTCCCAACACACCCCAAATATGGGCTGCAACCCTCATTGGTACCAGAAAAAAAAAGCTTTTAAGAAGTTTAAGCAAGTATTTTTCCTGTAAGAAGTCAGGCAGCGTCCACCCAGGGACTCAGCCAGACCATGGGGCCCTGAGCAACCTGGTCTAGTGGAAGGTGTCCCTGCCCATGGCAGAGGGATGGCATTGGATGACCTTAATGTCCCTTCCAACCCAAGCCATTCAGGGATTCTCTGGTACTTACACACTTGGGCAGTGGTGTCCAGCTGCCACCAGGCAAGCACGTGCCTGTCCAAGAGTCTTCTAAAGACACGTTTCCATCATCTGAAAACTGGTATCCAGGGGCACATTCAAAAGTAACAGTTTCATTGATCTGGTACCACATTTTATCCTCCAAAGGGCTTTTCAGCCTTCCATAGGCCACTTGTGGCTGTGGACACAGAACTGAAGGGAAAACCCACAGCAGAAGGGGGTCAGTGTTGTGGGGCAGGGAAAAACTATGAAGTTTGTGAAGGCTGAGCCAGTGCAGAGGAACTTAAATCTGTGGAGCTGTGAAACCAAACCTTAAAGCAAAAATACTTCCTCAGGCCCTTCAAGAGGGTCAGAGCAGCCTCTGAGAGGTTTTAGGAATTTGTCATGAATTTGCTGTTTTGAGGCAGTGTCTCAATCCAGGCATCCCCATGCAGAGTCTGCATACAGATATTTGTCATTAGGAATGTGCATGTAATTTGAATTTTGCATTAAGAATGTGAAGAGGAAGTCAGTGAAGTCCTGACCTGTCTTAGAGCCTCCCTGATACAGAGCAATCAAGAAATAATCCACTATTGCAAGTTTTGGGAAGTTTGTTTCTTCTGCCAAGAGGGGAGTGCACTCGGGGACAGACACAGCCACGAAGTGCTGCACCCCAACCTCTGCACTGTGCCAGGAGCTCTGGCTCAGCTCCCAGGTGGAACTCACCTGGCTGGCAGGTGGGCACAGGAGGGTCCCAGGTGCCATCAGCCTGGCACTGACTCTCTGTAGCACCACGCAGTGCAAAGCCTTCCTCACAGGAGAAGTGCATGAGCACCCCGTAGGGGAAGGTGAACCTCTGGGGAGTTGTCCTTCCCCTCTCGACCACGGGCCTGGGGCACCGAACCACTGCAGGGAGAGAGAGGAGGGGGAAGGGGGGTCTGGCTGCTGCCCCTCCCCAGGGACAGCAGGGAGCCAGGTCAGGCAGGGCAGAGCTGCTCCTCCTGATGGCCACCAGGAAGGAGAACCAGACTGTCTCATTTCCAGGCAGATCATCCCCACTCTGGAGCTGTTGAGCCTGTGAAGGAAGCAGGATCTCCAGGCAGCCCTGCTCACTTTAACCCCGTTTTGCTGAGTGCATTGCACCCAGGTCCTGCCTTCAGGAGACCCATACAGGAGAAACCACTCACCCCTGCACTCTGGGGCAGGTCCACTCCACGCCAGGTTCTCCGCATCATCTGAGGTGCAGTAGATGGATTCGTTCCCAATGAGGGACAGACCCTCCACACAGGTGTACTTGACTTCGAAGCCATAGGGGAACTGCTTAGTCCCCAAGGCAGAGTGCTGCCCGTTGGTGATTTTTGGAGGGGGATCACAGACTGTGAGAGAATTAAGGGAAAAGTAAGATTTCCCTTATTCCGTCTGAGACAGAATGCAGGGAAGTAATAGGAGAAACTGGTTCTCGATGTTCAGTCTAACTGTTGTTCTCCTCAGACTCTTCCTTGCTTCTTGCCAGCTTGGCCCTGGCTCTACCAGTGCTCCCAGACTGAGCCAGGTAATGGACCCAACCTGTCAGCATGGCCCCAGTACCACAGCATGTGTCCCCATCCCCTCCCCTTCCACTGACCCTCTTCTTTTCTATGAGAAATGATCCTGGTCATAAACAAGGTCAGGGAATGATGAGTATCATGAACTCCTTCAACAGTGCTCTGAGAAATGGCTATAAGTCTCATTACTCAGCAAATTTAATCAATTATAGTTTTGATAGAAGATGAAAATGTTGAAGCCCTTTAATACTGTGACTTGGGCCCCTTCTGACAACTTCTCAGAGCAGTGCTGCTCAGGTCACATGGTTTTCTCCCTGCTTTTCCTACCCATGGATGCAATTCCCAGCCCTGCCATGCTCACGTTGTTCACACTCACCCCTGTCACAGTAAGGGATGGGGGGTCTCCATGTCCCATCAGATGAGCACTGGATCCTCTCACTGCCCTTCAGCACGTAGCCAGGGTCACAGAGAAATTCCACCTGGTGTGCAAAGGTGTACTCGGTGTTCCTGGAGTTGATCTCTCTCCCGTGGGTGATAACTGGGATGGGACACTGCACCTCTGAGGAACACCAGCATCAGAAAGGAGACATTTGCATGGGTGGTTTGCTGACCCAGCCTGTTAATGCCTCTAACCAGACTTGGCATGCTCAGGAACAGTAATTATATGATAACAACCATTTCTCCTGGAAGGCAGAACCACCTGAGCCCTGTGATTAGCTACAAATTGTGCTGAGAGCACGGCATGTCCCTCGCTGCATCACTGCATCATTGTTTGAACAGCTAAACAACCAGAGGGAATTGCAGCTATTCCTTTCCAGCCACGCCACCCTTTGAACAGCAAAATTATTACCAGCGAGAGCCAAAGCTGCTCAAATGAAGTCCTGCTGGCACAGCAGCACCAGGGGGTGTTTTGAAAACGCTGTTATTAAATTGATGCTTTGTTGGCAAAGCAAAGGAAATGTTGTACTTACTCTGGCAAAGCTTTGGCACTGTGGACCACGTTAAGTTTTTCAGACAAGTCGTCGTTGGAGATACTCCAGGGATCAAAGTGAATCCTTGTCTGCAGGAGTAGGTCACAGTTGTCCCGACAAGAAACTCGTGCCGATGGTTTATGTCGGCGGAGTCGACAAAAGGAGGGCGGAAACACTGACCTGGAGCCAGGGGAGGGGACAACAGCGACCCTCAGAGCTGGGAGGTCTCCCAGGGACCCGCTGGGGTAGAGCTGAGCCCGGCCTGGGGGAGCCCCTGGGGCAAGGGGAGAAGCCCCAGCAAAAAGCAAGGGACACCAGTAACCCTAAGGATGTCTGTGGGGTATGGGGCTGAACAAAAAGGGAAAAATAGTGGTGAAAATTCACCAAAGGATGTGAACTTAGCGAGAATCTTTATTCCTGTACACTTCTGTGTACGAAATGCTGAAGCACTGCTGTGCCCTGCAGTGCGGGACAGCCCTACCACACTACCCAGAGCGATGGGTAGAACAGAGCAGAGGGAGCCCGGCTACCCAACAACCCTCCTGCAAGCACTGCAGTGCTTTTAGTGAAATGTGAGCAGCTAATTACACCTGGGAAAGGCAAGGGCAAGAGAGATGAGGGCATACCTAGGGTGCAGGAGGGCACCCGTGGGTACCACCTGCCACCAGCCAGGCACTGCACCCTGATGGAGCCCACGGGGGTGTAGCCGGTGTCACACTCCAGTGTGGCTGTGCTGCCGTACGTGAAGTTCTGTGCAGATTTCAGCTGACCATTTATAATGTGAGGGACGGGACACTGAACCCCTGTGGATCACCAAAAATGTTCTTACAGAAGAGAACTACAGCTGTCACTGCAGCTCTGTGTGGTGAGAGAAGACAAGGCAGTTTAATGAAGGCAATTGAAGCAGAGGGTTTAGGGGTTAATAAGCATCTTGAGCAGGACTCCAAATGTGTAGGGTTTCCTTGCCACACAATCAAATGTTATTTCTGCCCTTGCCTTGGAGCATTTGCACTGGAGCACTCAGGTGGGTGACTCCAAGGTGCTGGCAGCCCATCTCCAAAAAAAAGAGGCTTTACAACAACTGCATAACCCCTATCACACCTGTACATTGCTGATGCCCCAACAAAAAAATTCTCTTTCCAGTTACCATGTCTCCCATGAGAAATAACTGGGGGCTGATCCACAAACTGAGGCAACAGAAAGCTAAACTTCAGCAGCTCTAACTGGGATTTCCTCATACCTGGCAGTGCTGGCAGGTCACCAACACAGTGGGTGTATTAAAAACATCCTGGTTCACACACAGTAACAGGAGCACCCCACACCTGCACTGTGCCAGGGCAGCACCAGCAATGCTGCCTTTGGTGCCATAGCCATGCAAAGAGAATCTCTGTGCTTGTATGTGTCTCCTCCAGGCTCCAGCTTAGGTATTAGCACCTTGTTAGCAATGTCTGGATTTGGAAAATGGACTGAAAAGTACCAGAAAGTAAAAAAAAATATATTAAAAATAAAAACAGTGTGCACAGGCATTGCTGGGATGGGCTGTGCACATTCAAGAAGTTTCTCAAAAGAGCTGTTTTGAAAAGAACCATCAACTTCCAGACACAAACTGCAAGTTATTTCCCTTCCTAGAGACATTTATTACTCAGCAGATCTGCACTTCTCCTGTTCTGAGGTCAGCCTGTGGGATGCCTGACAATGCACCAGCTGCCCTTAGCACAGCTATGGGCTGGGACATCAGCCTTGGTACCACAGAATCGTGGAATGGTTTGGGTTGGAAAGAACCTTAAAGCTCATCTCATCCCACCCCCTGCCACTATCCCAGCTTGCTCCAACCTGGCCTTGGACCCTTCCAGGGATGGGGCAGCCACAGCTTCTCTGGGCCCCCTGTGCCAGGGCCTCCCCACCCTCACAGGGAACAATTTCTTCCTAGTACCCAGTCCAAACCTACCCTCCTTCCCTTTACAGCCATGCCCCTTTGTCCTATCACCCCACACCTTGTGAAAAATCCCTCTCCAGGATTCTTGGAGCCCCTTTAGGTCCTGAAAGGTGGTTCAAGGTCTTCCCCAAGCCCTCGTAAGCCAAGCTGAGCCACAGCAGCAAAGAAAAGAAGGTGGGGAGAAACACTCACCGCGACTCCCAGTCGGCTGCAGCACAAGAACCACCAGTGCCAGGAGCTGCCCCGGGTGGCAGAGGAGCCCTGACATGGTGTGAGGAGCTGCTGGCCCAGTGCTGTGGGAAGGAGAGATCCTCTCCCTGCTGACAACCCGCCGGGGAAGGGGAAGCAACTGGTGGAAGTTGGGGACAGACCAGACAAGCCACACCAACACCACCCCCACCAGCCCATCTGACCTGCCCAAGGCCAGGGCTGCCCTCCCCAAGCTCTCCAGCAAGGCTGTGCCATGGTGGGGAAGGCTGCCCTGCCTTCTTTCCTGGTGGGAAGAGAGGGGATAAAGGTATTTTACAACTGGAAGCACTCTGCAGCATCCTGGCCTCCTCTTTGAAGCATATTTACCCCGGGACAGGCTGCTGTGCAAACACTACACACACACCTCTACACTCAGGAAACAGCACCCTCCAAGCCTAATCAAGCAATATTTATTACATACACTTTATATATTATATATACTTCGTATATATCATATTTTATATATCCTTTACTACAGATAGGACAGAGTTATTAAGACCCACACAGAGCTATCATTGCAATTGCAGCTTTATTATAATCTCATGGTGAAGGAGTTCTGGTCCCATCACAAGACACACAGTCCACACAGCACTTCCCCTTTACTGGATGTTGCAGAAAAATATCAGCCATTTCTTTCTTTACACTTTTATTTGCTCTTGGTGCACACACAAAGATGTGGCAATGCCACAGCCTTGGATCCATCAGTCCTGCTTGGGAAGAAAACCTGGCATTTTTGTTTTGCTGGAAAACAGGCTTTCAAGTTCCCTTGGTCACAAGAAAATTAATTATGCAGTGAAGTGATTGTCCACCATAATGAATGCAGTGTGGATGAACTGGGCACCAGTGGGCTGGACTGCACTGAAGAGGTGCAGCAGCTGTGAGGTGAGTGTGGGTTGGTGGTTCCCACCACATTCATGCTTGTTTGTACCACAAAAATTTACTTTCCACTCATTTCCTTTCTAACTGTGCTGTGCATTGCCAGTGTAACAAACAGATCTAAATGTAAAGCTTTAAAAGGTATAAAGTGATGTAGAAAATTAACCTGGTGAGACCCAACAGAATGAGTCACAAGTCACTTGGACTCTTCACGTGACCAAATCTGTCCTGTGGCCAATTGCTAAATTTTGTTGTGGCTACTTAAGTGTTAGCACGAATTACAAAGTCATAAAAATCCTCAGTCAGCATCATTATTCAACATGCAAAGAGGACAGTTGCTACAATACCAGTGACACCAGTCAACCGTATGTGGTGGTTTTTAGCTCCTTTTCAAGTTTCTGGATCTCCAGGTAGAGTTTCTGGACTTCCAGCAGTGTTTTCAGTTCTGTCAGAGGAATTCCACACTGGAAAGCTGCTTTATTTTGAAGAATCCTCTGACATGTATCAGACTTTTTCTTTAAAAGAACCAAAACAAAGACAGCATGAGATTCCACTGCAGGGTGACAAAGCAACCATCTTCATGGCATTGGCCCAAAGCTATTCCAGAATATAAATGGGGCAGGATACAGGAAAACCTGGGCAGATGGTGGTACTTACACACGTGGGGGGTGGTATCCAGGTGCCATTAGCTGAACAGGTAGTTTTTGAAGGTAGCCCTGACCGTCCATCACGTTTGCAGGAGAAGGACACAGTTTCATTCACTTCATACCATAATTTGGTGAAGTGAAGCATTAGGTCATCCTGCCGGGGGGGTTTGGAACACTGAACTGAAAGGGAAATGCAAGTCAAAAAATGATGTAATGGGAGGAGAAAATGCTCTGCAACTTCCACCTATTGTTGGTGATACGACAGATCAGCACCCCTGGGGCTGTGAAGCATCTGCCCAGTCCAGAACTCACCTGGCTGGCAGGTGGGCACAGGAGGGTCCCAGGTGCCATCAGCCTGGCACTGACTCTCTGTAGCACCACGCAGTGCAAAGCCTTCCTCACAGGAGAAGTGCATGAGCACCCCGTAGGGGAAGGTGAACCTCTGGGGAGTTGTCCTTCCCCTCTCGACCACGGGCCTGGGGCACCGAACCACTGCAGGGAGAGAGAGGAGGTGGGAGGGGGGGTCTGGCTGCTGCCCCTCCCCAGGGACAGCAGGGAGCCAGGTCAGGCAGGGCAGAGCTGCTCCTCCTGATGTTCTCTGCAGCAGTTTTGTGCTCCAATGCAATGACTGACCCTCAGGTGCCTGCAGCAGCACTCGGGGAGGCCCTGAGGTGTCAGTGAACAGCTCCTGGTGTTGAGACATTCACAAAGGAGCTGCACTGGTTAATCCACTCTGGGTTTGGAGCTCCTGGACCAGGGCAGGTTATGGAGCTGGGGCTTAGCCAGGTCCTGCCTTCAGGAGACCCATACAGGAGAAACCACTCACCCCTGCACTCCGGGGCAGGTCCACTCCACGCCAGGTTCTCCCCATCATCCGAGGTGCAGTAGATGGATTCGTTCCCAATGAGGGACAGACCCTCCACACAGGTGTAGGTCACCTTGGCACCATAGGGGAACTGCTTAGTCCCCAAGTCAGAGTGCTGCCCATTGGTGGTTTGTGGAGGGGGGCCACAGACTGTGGAATAAAAGGAATTGATAAGAAAAGAAACGTGCAATTATCATATCCAGGTGAGAATCAAAATTGCTTCTGGGAAATCAGTACAAAGTTCACTTTGTGTTTGTTATGAGGCAAATTCACAAGAAGTTGCTGCCTGGCTTCTGGCCTCTTCCACCAGCTCAAGGCTCCCACTTTTCACTCAGCTCCTACCTGGGTCACATCTATATTAGGAAATATTAGGATATTTCCAGTGGTGGACTCACCATCCCTGGAAGTGTTCAAAAAACATGTGGGTGTGGCACTTGGGAGTTGTGGTTTAGTGGGCATGGTGGGATTCAGTCAAAGGCTGGACTTGATGGTCTTGGAGGTATTTTTCAACCTCAGTGATTCTATAATTCCATCCCCAGGGAGAGGACACCTGGCTGAGCCCGTGAGCTGATGATCATCACCCCATTCCCCAGGAGCAGATGCTGAAGGCAGGTCACCTACTGATGGCTGTTTCTTAGCACCAAGGCATGAGATTTCTCCTCATCTGTGTGTCACACGTACCTTTGTCACAAAAAGGCAACGCAGGAGCCCAGGTCGCATCAGCCTCACACTTGGTCAGGTCTGAGCCCCTGAGGACAAAGCCCTCATCACAGGCCAGCCTCACTTGGGTCCCAACTGTGTAGTCATTTTTGCTTTTATAAACCTCTATTCCATGAGGAATGTCTGGCCTTGAGCAACGAGGTTCTAGAAACAATGGAAAAAAAAAAGGTGTCATGTATTTCCAGAAAGAACTCAAGTGATGCTGCTTTCTCTGGAGAAGACAGTTACCAAGAAATCTGAACCCTGGAAAAAAGGGGGACTCTCATCCAGATGCAGGTCTCAGTGCTTCCTCTGTAACTCCAAAAGGCCAGGACAAGGAATTATCCATGCTCTGATGCTGGCTGCCCTGCGAGGTGGAGCAGGCTCTTTCTTCCTGGCAAGGTTTTCCTTTTGGGCTCAGGTTGCTTCCAGCAGCTATTGCTGGATATTGCTATGGTGCCCCATTGCTGGGTTAGGAGTTGGAGCACTGTCAGTGACTTACACTGTTGCATTTCTTTTGAGAAGGGAAATGCACTGACATCCTCTGCTCCCAAGCCTCATGTCAGCAAACCATCCCAAAACACAAACCACATCCCCTTCCAGCTGGGTAAATGTCTCCCAGGCTTCTTAGGAACCTCCTAACCCTCTAGAATCTTCCAACAGGCAACCCNTGGGTAAATGTCTCCCAGGCTTCTAGAATCTTCCAACAGGCAAACTTTTGGACCCCCACCTCCCCAGACATGAGCTCAGCACTGCCAAAATCCCCTACTTTTTCCAAGGCAATCCCCAGGCAATATAATGATCCACCTGGATCTTTTGCTGCCTGCATATTCCAAGTTAACACAGGAGAATTAGATCTTGGAGACACGTGGCAGTGGAGCAAAATTCTCTTTGGCTTCTATCATCATCATCTCAGGCCACAGGTATATTTTTGTGGGGATGTCAGTAGACAACTACACTGCACAGTGTAACCCGAATTTGCAGTTGAAAATAAGCAGTTTTCAAATCAATGTTTCACAAACCCTGTCCCACCTGGAATGCACTCTGGTGGTGATGGATCCCATCTGCCTTCACTTGTACACTGAAGTGTGATGCTGCTGCCACGACCTTTGAAAGCAAATCCATCTTTGCACGTAACTTCCAGTCTGTCTCCATACATGTAAGTGTCTCTGTCTCCCCATGTGCGCCTTCTGTTTGGGATGTATGGAACTGAGCAATGAATTCCTGAGAAATGCCAAATGTCAGCAAGTGGGAAACCATGGAAAAGCCAACTGAGTGACAGCAGGTTCGTTGTGAGCAGAAATAAGAATGTTTTGTAGGACAGAGACACACCATGAGATTAAATCTGCCCCCAAACCATCCCAGGGCTCTCCTGGGGGTGGAATGTTTGCCATGCAGCCAACCCTGTGGATGGAACAAGGGACCCATAACACCACAATGGCTTTTTCCAGAGGTTCAAGGGACTAGAAAGCAGAACTGGTAAATAAAGCAAAGAAAACTCTGCAGGTGGAGAACAAAAAGGAATTGAAGAGTCATGGCATGGAGCAGTGCAGTACCAAACTGGGCCCCTGGAGCAACAACTCCCACACTCCACACAACAGCAATGGATGTGCAGTCCCTTCATTCACAACAATTCTGCCAGATGACAAGTAAAGGGACAAACACTTACTTTCACAGGGTGGAGGAGTTTCACTCCACATGAAGTTGGGCAGACACCTGATGTGCCACGTGGTTTCTCCCTCACTGAACTGGTGGCCCTCCTGGCACTCGTAGGTGACCTCAGTCTCCACAGGGAACAGATTCCCAGCAAGTCTGGCTTTAACAGCATTATACACATCTGGAGGGTCATCACAGCTACCTGGGAGTGAGACACCAATTTAGGGACATTGCCAGGGGTACATCAACGAGGCCCCTGATGGTACGAGAGAGTCTGGGTAAAAATCATGAGGTTAATTTAGTCCCTCTGGACTCTGGTGAGAAATGCTCTCCAGCTTGAAGGGGACAAGGCTTTAGTCTCTGTGGCCTCAAGTCATAAATTCCTGAAGTCCCCTCAGTGCTACAGAGAGATTTGCCCCCCAAAATCCCAAAACTTTCCATTTGGAGCCATCACTCCCATGACCTAATGCTTTTTTAAATGGGTGGGAACTTTAAAGGGTACAGTGGATTCAGTCAGAGGTTGGACTTGATGACCTTGGAGGTGTTTTCCAGCCTTAAGGACTCTGCCATTCCCTGAAGCAAAGCTGCTGGAGCAGGCAGAGCAGTGGTGGGACCATCACACTTACTGAGCTGGCAGAGTGGCAGTGGGGGATCCCAGAAGTTGTTGTCCTTGCACGTGGAGGCGTCGCTGCCGTTCAAGGTGTAGCGGAAGTTACAGTCGAACACAACGGTGTCTCCGTAGGTGTATTCACTCCTGTACCCACTCAGCAGCTTCCCATTCTCCACCCTTGGATGCTCACAGGTCACCACTGTGCCAGGGAAACACCACCACTTAGGGAATCAGCACGTAGGCTCAAGAGGGGAGATGAGGCCATGTAAAACATTCTTATTGCTAAAGACTCATCCACCAAAAAGGCTGAAAATGGACATGACCAGGCAGCTGACACGGTATTTTGGTGCACCTTACTCCAGCATACAGGATTTTTTTATTAAGGAAAAGCATAAAAAGAACACAGAGAAGACAGCAGGTATCACAGCAGGTTGTGGAATTCTTTGCAGGTGTTACATTTCCCACAGGCCCGCAGGTAAGATGCATCACCTGGGCTGGGAACACTAATAAAATCCCATTCCCGTGTCCTTGCTGACTTGGTGACCATGAGGGGGAACCTCTTACAGCTACCAAACTCAGAGGGTCTCATCTGCAAGAGGTGATTTGATTCCAGCAAGATGAAGGAGAGAGAAGGTTCCCAGGAAGAAAACAGCTCAGCAGAGCAGCAGCAGGGGCTGGGAAGGGGCTGGTGCTGCCACGTGCAGGCTCACACCTTGCCCAGTGTGGAGGCAGCTCACCTTTGCATTCTGGAGCTGGACTGCTCCATACACCATTGACATTATCCGTGGTTGTGCAGAAAATAGAGGCATCTCCCACCAGAGACAAAGGTCTCTCTGCCCTCCTGACACTGCGGCACCGGTACGTGACGGATTCTCCATACACAAAGAGCTCCTTGTCCGTCCCACTGTGATCCCCATCAGCTATTTGTGGAGGGGGTGCACAGGGTATTGCTGTGGAATGGGGGGAAAACGGCAGTGGGAAGAAAGGAGGAGAGAGAAATAATTTAATTCATTTTAAACCAGAGGTCTGGAAAGAAAAAAGTTGAAACACGAGGTGCCGGAAGGGTCAGAAATTAAGGGTGGGTCTCGAGGGAGCTGCACAGCAGCAAAGCCTGACCAGGCACTGGGAGGTCTGGGGATATCCCAGTCTCACATGCAGCTGCTTTACACCCTTAGAGTGAATAAATAGTTCTACAGGATGATGCAGGAAGGAAAACACAAATTAAAAATGTCTTTCCAGCTCCACCACACACTGAGATGCCAAATCCTCAGCAGAGCAATGCAACAGCTTCTTTCTGCAGCCCCTCACATATCAGATAATTAAAGGACAGATAATTAAGGAACTCTACTTACCCTCACAGATGGGAATATCTCTGTCCCATGTAACAACCCCGTTTTTAATCACACATTCAATCTGAGGATTTCCAATCAGTCTGTACCTGTGTGAAACAGGGCAGAGGGAATTAAATTGACAAACTTAGTTCTAATGTATTACAAATATAATAATGCTTTGACCTTCTTTGCCATAATTACAGCAGATCAGAAATTGGACATCAGTGTAATTTTTTCAAGGACACACTGACTTTTGACAAAAACATTCTTAAAATTAAAAAAACTATATGTTTCTAAGGAAAAGCATCTACTTTATCAGCTGGCTGTAGCTATCCCTACGGTTCTGACTTCAGTATTCATATCTTTTCTTTAGGAAGATAATGAAACATTGGGAATGGTTTGGAAATGGTTTTGGAAAGAGAGTGAACTTGAGTTTGGGAAAAACTGCCTCAAAGTAGGAGATTAAGACACTCAGTCAGTCTTAAGCTCTCAAAGGAAAGTTTAACAGATATTTCAATCAGTCTACAATTACCTACCTGAGGCTTCCGACAGCACAGGCTTTAATCTAGAGGGGAAAACTTTGGAAAAATGGCTGGAGAGGAAGAGTCCCTGTGCCCCAGGTGCTCCTGGCTTACCCAGTGTTGCAGGTGAAGTTCACTGAGGAGCCCAAACTGAGCTTTTCTCCTAGGATGAGTCTGCCATTGGTCGGCTCCCCGGGGTAGGTGCACAGCTTGGCTGGGGACAACAGGACTGCAGTCAGCTCTTATTTAAGACTCCTCCCATATGAGCAAGATGGACCAGAGACCTCCAGATTTCCCCTCCAACCCTAAATTATTTCACGATTCACGATGCTGGCAAGACTTGCATCCTGGCCTGCTGCCCCTGCAGCCTAAGTGAGGTTTGCAGTAATAACTAAAGGATTCTCCTACTTCAAGTCAGATGCTGTTTCTGACCCAAGTGCCTGAACAGAAGAACATCTTTTGAGTCAGCAGTGAAACAGAGGCAGCATCAGAGTAGATTTGAGCTCCTGCCATCATTGCCAGTGCTTAGTGGAACAAAACCAGTGGTTCTTGTCAGGTCACATCTCCCACCATCCCCTGGGTTCACTTTGAGTACTGCTCCAACAAAACGAGCTGACAGCATCAGCAAACAAAAACATCAAAAGCCATACAATTATAGGATGGTTTGGGCTGGAAGGAACCTTAAAGATCACCTTGTTCCAACCCCCTCCCACAGGCAGGGACATCTTCCACTAGAACAGCAAGAGCAAGTCAACCCAGAATATACTCACGTGTGCAGATGTCCTTTGATCCATGCCACATCCCATTCCTTCCACAAACAAGGACATTATAGGCATCAACATTTCTCACATAGCCTGGACGACAGACATATTCCACTCTGGAATTATAGGAGAATGTGGCAATGCCCTGGTACTTCTCCTTGAGCTCTGCAGACTGGAGACGTGGTGGAGCATCGCAGAGACCTACCAACAGAAACTCCATCAGAAAGGTGCTGGGAGCAAAACCAGTGGGATTCCAGGCCTGAGTCACTCTGAAGGTTCACATGAGAACATTTCAGTGGCCCAAAGACTCCTCAAAGCCAGAAGCAAAGAGGAGAAGTGCAGCCTGTGACTGGGGAGGGCTGTGAGAACCATCCCCAGGTCCTGCTCCTCACACCTCACCCAGCAGTTTCAAAGGCTGGTCACAAAGTCCAGATTAAGCATTTTTTCTCCCCAGCTAGTATGAATTATTGCACTTTCTCAGCTAGAATGATTTTGTATCTGCTTTCCACAGAAAGGAAAAACAGGCAAAGGAAGAAGGATTCTGACCACAAAGATTTATAATGCCCTTGAAATGCCAGGGCAATGGGGAAAAGAGAAAGATCCAAGTCTCATGAAACTCAGTAGAAGGTTTTCTTCCAAGGGATCTTAGTTTATCCTGATGGACTCATTCACTTACTCTGGACAGTCACAATGAGAGCAGCAGTGAGGAATGACCCAAGGACAGCAGCACGATCCCTCTGCCTCCCCAGCTCCAAAGCTGACATGTTTATTTATTCCTGTCTGGAGATCCCACAGATGTTACCACATTCTTTTCCTGGGCCAAATATCTGTAAAAATAGTAGAGGGGTATTTACATGCAGCTCATATGAACAGGTCTTATTTCTCCATCCCTGAGCATTCTTACAGCCATGTCTGTGGAGCAAAAGGAGCAGAAGCTCAATTCCTTTTCTGGAAGAAAATAAAGAGACAAACTAATAGCTGCCCTCAAACCATAGAATAAATACTTCATAGTTCGTCAGGTTTGACATCTTATTGCCAACACAATGTTCTTCCCAGCCAACCAGCCAAATTAATACCTGCAGGGTCATGAGTTTGTCTGTGCCCTCTGGAAAAAGTTCCTTGAAACACTTTGAGTAATAAATCTCTTAGAAGCAAATTCCTGGTCAGATGAAATCCTGATGGAGTCACAGTACAGTC
This sequence comes from Calyptomena viridis, assembly GCA_013390005.1. Classification (NCBI taxonomy): domain Eukaryota; kingdom Metazoa; phylum Chordata; class Aves; order Passeriformes; family Eurylaimidae; genus Calyptomena; species Calyptomena viridis. The sequence continues at coordinate 298,022 of WEIV01025100.1, read as the reverse complement.
CTTTCAGAGTAAATTACCCTCAGAGACAGAGAAGTATCGAAGCAAAAAGTTACATCGGTTTTGTGCAAATATTAACTGAGTAAAGCTATAAAACATACAAGTCAATCAAACCAAATTGCTTTACAAATTGGAATTTAAGTGCAATTTGCACTGACCTGGCAGCTTTAGAGATCAGTAGGAGTCTACCCTCCCAATGTCACATATGCTCCAAGTGCCTACTTTCCTCTGGAAATGAGGGACTTCCTTGATGCTTTCTGCTCTAAACCCAGCACTGCTCTTGGCTGTTTCATTCCTCTGCCTTTCTTTGAATTCCTGTTGCAAATTCTGGTATAATTTGATTTAATTTACCAATCTTTGTGCCTGCTGGAGTTGCACAAATGCTGCACCCCAGCTCCCAAGAGCAGCACTTAAAGCTTAGTGGCTCCAAGTTGTCTTACCTGGAGGTCTGGAGGCAGGAGATGGAGAGACCTGGAGTGTTCAGCATTTGCAAGACAAAGCAGAGACTGTTCTCATGCTCCAAGCACAGCTCCAGGCTCCAGGCACAGCTCAAGCAGGAGTTATGACACGCCTACAAGCTCAGAGATGGCTCCATGGAGAAAAGCTAGAATTCTGCAGAAATCAGGCGTGCCAGTTGACCCATAAATCATTAACTCCTCCCAAGCAAGAAGGAAGTAGTTTATTCAACCCACAAAGCAAAATACTAGAAAACTGAATGCAACCCAAGCAGATGTTGAAATTGTTTGGTTTTTTGTGTGGAGTTGCCAAGTCTTTGTTGAAATTATCCTTGTCGAGCTGCTCCATGGGGCAGCCATGGCAGTGTGGGGGTCTTCTCAAGAGGGACACATCAGCCATGGGTTCATCCCTTCAGGCCCCAGAAGCCCATGGGTACCATTCAAAAAGGGGTTTCTTCAACCAGCTCCACCTAATCCCAGTAAAGCACCACCAGCTGGAGCTCAGCACCATGTGAGGTCCCAGTGAGCACCACCCAGACACAGAATCCCAGAATGGTTTGTGTGGAAAGGACCTTAAAGCTCATCTCATTCCACCCCTGCCATTGGCAAGGACACCTTCCACTATCCCAGGCTGCTCCAAACTCCATCCAACTTGGCCTTGAAGGGAACCCAGCTGCCCTTCAGCTCATTGAAAGCTGTTCCTGAATCCAGCTCTTTTCCAGTACCAAGTTTTGGTAGAAGTTGTCACCACTTGCTCCTTTGGCTGCACAGCTTCATCCAGGCTGGAGTCACCACCATAATGGACTTTTTACCCCAGTTTGTGCTTCTTGGAGGTATTTGTTTCTTCTGCAAAATCTAAGGGGGGTTTGCCAGGAAAATTTACCACAGCCCTACAGTGAATGAATGGGATAAATTACGTTGCTGAAGTTCACTTGAAGTTCACCTGGTTTAGTTCCTTTCCCAGACCATGGGAGGCTCCATGAGCAGAGACTTGCTCACAACAAGCACTGACCTCTACCAAGTATTTACAGGAATCCAGTTAATCCCAAACACAAACATTGGCTTTCTAGATTTGTATTTTTCCAAATGACTCAGAACGAGCCAATTTATGTGCCCCAAAGTCAGCAGCTTCCCCAAGGGCACCCAGGAGGTTATTCAGCATCTGCACAGGGTGCTTGTGGCTGTGGGCATCTGCTAAAATGTCATCTAAAACCCATCTCCTGCTCTAGCAGCTGAGACCTCTTGAACCCACAGGATTCAGGATAGAATAAAAAGGATAAAAGGAGTTTTCCTTGACCACACTCAAGGTCACTTCTGTTCAGGCTGTGGCTGATCCTTTTGGGACCAGCTGGTTTCCAGCTGCAGATGCTGGAAATCAGAGTCACACCAGTTGCTCCTCTTGACTTTTTTTTCTCCTAGAAAAAGAGATGTGCTTTAAAAAAAGCATTCCTACCCTAGCAGCTCCATGGAAATTCTGAATTCCAATAGTTCAAATAGAAGCACCCTTAAAATTGATGAGGGAAGTGGAACAACAACAGGGTGTAAAGATTCCCCATTTCCAACTCTAATTCCTAAACCTAGGGACAGCTACCTACCCCTGCAGATCCTCTTCCTCCAAACACATTCCAGAGACTCCCTGAATTCACCACTATCTCAGAAAACCAGCACACTGTGGATAGTTACACAGACAATGTAAAAGAACAGAGGAAATGAGCTGTATTTTTTTTTTAAATCTCTTTATTGTATATAAACACTGATGGATATTTTATGCTCAAGTGCACAAAGTACACAACACACAGCACAAGTTGACATAAACTGCAGCTTTTTAAACCTAAAAAACCCATTGGAAGGCATAAGAGCAGGCAAGTTTACAAGCAGATGGGTAACATCCACATCACCAAACACTGAATACAGAGGCAAACAGTGCTCAGGGACCGAGGAGCAGCGGGACAGGGGGAGGTGGCACCAGCAGAGGGGCACGGGGTGAGGGTTGGGGACATCCCCCCAGGGCAGGTGGGTCCTGGACACGCTGGTGCTGAAGCCTCCCCTTGTCCCCTTGGCACCCAGGCCAGGCTTCCCCATCACCCACTGCTGGGAAGGGGACACCTGACAGAGGTGGCAGCTCTTAAGTCACAGCCAGTGCACACAAATAAGCTATCCAGGCTGGCTTTAAGCCTTTTTGCCCACTTTCCCATTGTCCCCATTGCTGGCAGCAGAGATGGAGCAGGTTTTGCCCGAGTGATGGTTTTTCTCTGCAGGGAGAGCACGGGTGGTCCTGTCACTGCTCCCTGGAGGTGACAGCAGCCACCCCCACCTTCACTGCTGGAAACACATGGGCACAAAACCAGGGGGTTACAGAAATCCCCACTCATGGTGAAATGCTCACAAAGGTGCCAGGCCCACGTTCACACCTCCAAATTCACCACCTCCACCTGCCCAGCCCACACCACCAGCCCTGGTTCTCACTGCCAGCACAAGCTGCTGATAATCCTATTCAACAAAACCCATGAAATTCCCCCTGTTGTGCAATCCTTGTTTATTCTGGGCTATTTGCATGCACAGTGCCAAGAAAATCAGATGATTTCAGGGAAATACCTGGCACAGGGAGCTGCCAGGAGACGTGTGGGCTCACTGGCATCACCCCAGCCCTGCACCCCGAGAGCCCAGGACTCAGCAGGACCTGGCACTTGTCATGGCAGGTTTAATTCACCCTCAGGGCAATGACCTGGTCACAAATCTGCTGCTGCTCTGCTCTAGACACGTGCATTTTAAAAACACACACCTTTCAAAGGCTAAAATGCAGGAGGAAAAGGCTAAAGTTAAGCTTTAATTAAAGCACCAAGGCACAAACACTGCCATCAGCAGGGAAGGATGAAGCTCCAGCCCATGGCCAAAACAAGGACCCACTCGATGGGAATAAGGGACCCCCAGCCACTGATCCAAACCACAGACCTCATTTTTAGCAGTGATAAAAACGTCACAACCACCAACACATTAACAACAACATTCATGAATCCTGGCAGGTAAAAATATATATTTCTGTCTCCTTACAATCATTAACTACTCAATGATACGAACATAAAGAACTCTTTAGCAAGTTATCAGAGCACAGTGTGTGTAAACATCCTACAGTACATTTCTACTCCTTTTTCCCACAGAGCAGGAGGTTTTTTGGTTGGAGTTGCCAGCCCAACACGGGCGGGTTTGTGCGTTCAGAGCAGTTTGGAGTGTGACAGCAACAACTGTCATGGACAGGCTCTAAATCTCTTCCTTCAACATTTTACCTCTTTTTTTTTTTAATGGCATATTTCTAAGCGTTTCTAAAATTTAAAACCCAAGACATGCACCCGTGGGGGAAAAGCCTGAGGAACAAAACTAATGAAGTTCAATTTCTCTCCACCAAATTTCATCTCTCGGTGGCACAATTGCTTCAGATCAACACAGGCTTATAGTCCTCAGGAATGAGGATTAGTGTCTTGGTCCTCTCTGTTTTATCAAATTAAAGCTCTGGGAGTGTTTAAAACAACCAGGTTTGAGCTCAAAATGCTCAAAAAGCCTCAGGCTTTGGAGCTGCTGAGCTGCTCCACAGCCAGGACAGTTTCCCTACTATGAGTATATCCAACATTTATTCACACATTTAAAATAAGCAACTTCTGGGTCTCAGAATTGCTCAGATAAATCCTGGAGTCAACTGGAAACAGCAGGTCCAGAACAGCCTCCTGCTCTGTACCCAAATACTCCTTTCTTCACCCAGCCTGAGGGTTTTGCCCTTATTGCAAGAACAGTTGGAGTGGGGTAAAATGGGGTTTGGCAAAATGCAAGTCAAAACTTGTGGGAGAAAACCATAAATTTGGGGTTTTGGGGGATTTAAGACACAGCCAGACACAGCTGCACCACTTGTGCTGTAAACACTAAAATAGCTTAAACTATGAAAGGCAGCATTAGACATGGTAACATTCACAGCTTATTCATAGGCAAGTTAAAAGCTCGTTGCAGGCTTAAAATTTGGCATATTAAAAAGAAAACTGGTAAAAATCTTGTGCTTCCTGCAAACCTTGCTGGTGCCAGTGACTGAGCAGAGCCATGCTCCCATTTTCTGGGGTAATAGATAAAATATTCACAAAATGCAGGAAAAATTAGTGAGAGGATGGGGTTTGGGTCAGGATGCAAAGCTAAAGCAGGGCTTGAGGTGGGATTTGAAAGCACTGGGAGCTGTGCTGCTTCCAGAGAGGGACAGGAGGGTTTAGTCCCATCTGTCCCTCACAGGAGGCATCCCATGGGATGTGCTGACCTGCCAAGTGTGTTACATCCCAAGCAAAAGCCTTCCCAGGGCAAAGGAACAGGCTCAGACCAGGGGATTTACACCAGCAGCCATGGAAACAAAGTCAAACAATACCTGAAGCTCTTTGGATGGTTAAATAACACAATACTTGTGTCTGAACTTGAAAATAACTTGGAAATGGGAACAGATAAACAAAAACTTGGGGATTTGGCTTGGTGGTGCCTCTTCCAAAGAAAAGCTGCCTCCTCAAGTCAGAACATGACTATTTTGTTATCACACCATGGTTAATTTTGGCATCTAACCAGGAGGAAACACGTGGGGCACTATTTCAATGCCCCCAAAAGCCCAGGGATATGTTGGCTCATATGCATTAAATAAAAGCAGCTTGAAAAATCTCCATAATGAGTTTTCTCCAATCTCATGGACAGATATTCCAGCATTTGGAAAGAAAAGACACGGATGAGACTCTAAAAACACAGTTCAAGGTGAGTACTGGCCAAAGGGGCTCACTGTGCTCCAGGGATGCTCCAGTCCCAGCTCCAGGGCTCCTCCTGGCCATGGAATTCCCAGCAGAATCCAAGGTGAAAGCACAAACCTCTACACTGTCAAACTGGCCATTCTCTGCAAAGAAAAGATAAAGAGTTGAGGTTACACCAAGGGAAAGTCAGGAGATGGTAAAGCAGGGGCCAGCTCAGCACCAGGGATGGACACACATTGACAGGAGGATCCAACCAGCTCCAGGGAATTGCTTTATATGACAGGAACCACCTGAGGATTGACTTATTTATTTCCAGCCAAGCACACAACAAGCTGTTTCACACTTGGCATCATCCTTTATCCTCTTGCCAAGCCCCCACAAAGGGTTTCTCCATCACAGCCTGAGACCACACAAGCTCAGCATGTTGGAGAACCTCAGGAGTAACAAAAGGAGATTGGATATCCAGGGTTACTCATGTTTATTTACTTTCTCCATAGGAAAACACGCTTTCAGGACAACATAAGAACCATCATTTTGCATATTAACCACAATAAATACTAACAGTTTTGACAGAATTCCTTCCACTGCTTCATTCAGGGGCCAACAGACAGCAGGAACACACTCAGGTCAGTACAAATCACACAAATTAAAACCCACAGCTGCTATCCATGCAATGTCTTAGGGCACAGCAAATCCTCACAGAGCTCCAGCTGCAGTGCCCAGTGCCTGCTCAGTTGCAGCACTTTGGGACTGCAAACCTATGTGTAAATTAATATCTGAAATTTGCCATTACCTGACCAGCTCTGGTTTGCAATAAAAAATAGCACAGCTTTGGAGGAACTTTGCTGACATTTAACAGGAGGCATCAACACCTAAAATCTAAGAGGCAGGAAATCCAGACCTTACATATTTTCTGTTTACAATTAAAAAAAAAAATCACAGAATGGTTTGGGTTGAAGGGACCTTAAAGCTCATCTCATTCCAACCCCTGCCATGGGCAGGGACACCTCCCACTATCCCAGGTTGCTCCAAGCCCCATCCAACCTGTTCTTGGACACTTCCAGGGATGGGGCAGTCACAGGGACATGACATGTCCCATGACAAGTGTGTAAATGCCAGTGATGGAGAAAGACAGTACAGTCACATTGAGAAAGTTATTGGAAGAGCTTCATTTCAAGGAGAAAATGCCATTAAAGTAAAAAGCTGAATATCCACATAGCCAAATTCATTCCAGCAGGAGTTTCTCAGGTCCAGGCTGCCTGGGCAGAGGCTGAGCCTCCCTCACCTGCCAGAGGAGCCAAATCCTGCAGCAGTGGGACCTGAGCCCCTCTCCATGGGGACCATGGTGGAAGAGGAACAAGCTCCCCTCCCAAACTGGAATCCTCTTAACCCCAACATCTGGAAACTCACCCAGCTACTGCTTTCCTTTCCTTGCCCTAAACCCAGCTCTCCCTTTGACACCAGAGCACCAGGAGTGAGAGGATCACCCAAAGCCCCCAGCATCACTCCTGCACAATCCAACAACTCCTGCACACTCCCTGTGAGCAGTAACATCACCTCACCTTGGCCCAGGCACAGGGAACACACACAGGGACACACAGGCAGAGGGACCCTGCACTGCTCACTCCAAGGCATGTGGCTCAGCCCAGCAGCACCAGTGTGGGGCCACCCCAGATCCTGGTCCAGGGATGGAGCCAGCTCAGGTTAAAACATACTTTTGCAGCAGCCAGCACAAGCACAAGCACCAGGAAGTGCACCTGGAGCTCCTGCATCAGTGGGCTCAGCCTGGTAATATATTCCTCCTCCACTGATGCCCCTCTTAGTGACAGGCTTTATACAGCAAAAGATTCCTCTGCTCCACACATTTGCCCAGAGTGGTTTCCATGCAACATTAATCAAGAGAAGTCCTACTTACTAACCCAAAAGAGAGCACACACAAGCTGCTTGCAGTGGTACTCAGAGGCAAGCATTTCCCACTGGAGGCTGCAAAGGAAAGAGAGAAGCACAGAGCTCATAGTGCATTTTAAAGGAGATTTAAACAGTAAAAGCAGCAAAGAAAATGAGGGAAGAAGTGAAGCAGCTCCAAAATTTCAAGGGCAGGCTTGTATTGCAGCAGGAGCTAATACAAGGCATGGACAGTGTGCACTGCAGCACCTGGACACCCTTTCACCCCCTTGCTTGTTCCCAGGGCTCCATTCAGGCAAGAGATCCCAGGACAGCAAAATCCCTACAGCCCTCACAGCCCCAGAACCCAGGGCTAAATGCTCCTTCATCCCAGAGCTGTCAGTGCTTCCAGATCACAACTGTAAATAGGGAGCAGTCAGGGTGGGGATCCCCATCCTGGGGCTGCCCAGCAGGAAACACCTCCAAATTCAGACTTGGGCAGTTCAGGTTTTCTCCAGCCCAGACTCCTCATCCAGACCTGCTGTGGGACAAACCCACTCCAACACAAGGCTTTTACACCAGGAGAAACAGCAAGCAGCAAACCAAAAACTGCTGGAATTTGGGCACCAAAAGAGCCCAAACTTTGCTCGACAAGCTGCTGATGTTGGGATGTGCAGGGAAATGGCCACCAAAAAAATCACAGAGGCAAAGATTTCCTACCAAGCCATTCTGGGGCTGGAGCAACATTTGCCTGAAGTGAAAAATTAAGACAAAGAGGGTATTTGTAACTCTTTCCAATCAGGTTTTAGCCAGAAAGCAAAATACCACCCAGAATTAACCACCCTGCCAAAACCCTGTGGCACTGATGGAAACTTGCCTGCATGGAGCCTGATTTCGAAAGCCTCTGGCACCAGAATTCTAATTCACAGGGGGAATTTCATGTTTCAGGGTGGGATTTTTTTGGTCATTTTTGTCTTCCATGCACAAACAGAGACAGTGCTCCTGACCCCAGGAAGGGTCTGGATTTCAGAGAGGACCAGGGCTGGTGGGGAGGGGGAGTGTAGGGAAGGTACCACCTGGACACTGACTTCCAGCTGCAGCTGGTCAGGCCCATCTCGAGTTTCCAGGGATGCCAGAGGCCCCAGCAGCTCCCGGGGTTTGCTGCCAACGCTGTGGTGCCGCGGGCGCTTCACTGTGTCCGCGCTGGCCCGCGGGGTGAAGCTGTTCCTTCTCATCCTGCCCGGGCTCTGCCTGCTGGGGAGGCTGCTCTGATCCCCCACGCAGGGAATCACACAAGGAATGAAAAGGGGAACCACAGTTTAAAAGCACACCACACCCCTCCAGCATCCCCCGCCCCAAATCTCAAGGCAGTGGGGCTGTGCCTCCCCCAGCTGAGCACCACGGTGGGAAACAACCAAACCCGGCTTGGAGACAACTGGAAAGTGCTTTTTTAGCAGTTTTACTTCCCCTTGGGGGTTTCATTTTGCTTAGGTGGCTCGGGTTGGGTTGGGTTTGGGAGGGTTAATTTATTTATTTGTTCTTCTCTCCCCCACGATTGATTTAGGAGGGAGGGAAATAATAAGCAAAGAGAAAATTCTCCCTTCTTGGTGTTTCTTTTCCCCCAAAGCTGTCCTGCTGCCCAAGCAAAGCAAAGAACAGAAACAGCCTCCAACTGGGCAGCAACAATTTCAACGCAGGGATCACGCAGAATTTGCAAAGGTGAAAAATCCCAGGGTGGTTCCGGTTGGAAAGACCTTAAAACATCATCTAATGTTAAGATAATTAAAGACCTTAAAACATCATCTAATGTTAAGATAATTNGATCACACAGAATTTGCAAAGGTGAAAAATCCCAGGGTGGTTCCGGTTGGAAAGACCTTAAAACATCATGTAATCCAAACCCCTGCCATGAACAGGGACAACTGGACAACTGGAAACCACCAGCACGGGACCAGCCACAGAAGTCTTGCTGAATATCCTCAGTTTAGCATTTGCACCAAGTTCCATAAACCCTCCAGACACAGTTGCAGGTTCCCAGTTTCTCCAGTCCCTCGGCATCAGGGACAAAAAAAACCCATATCCCAGACAATCAGCCCAGTAGCTCTTTATAAAATACAACAAGAGGCAGCTAAAAGCCCAAATGTGTCAAAAACACTTAAAATGTGATGTATTTAGATTTCTTGTAAATCAGCAGAGCTCATTCATGCTCTTAAAAAAACTGGTTTATGTTCTTTAATTAGGGGACCTAATTAGAGGTAATGACTGAGGCACTCCCTGACAGACCAGTCCCTTGCCAAATAGGGTTTGCAAAGCTAAGAACCTAAAATAGCAGCAACTTCCACAGGTTTAGCCCATAGTTACATGTTCTGTTGAACAAAGTGGACAGTCAAATAATGGGAGAGAATATCTCAGAATGAGAAAGCTCATCAAGACAAGGAGGAAAATTCACTTTAAACCTCTTGGCAAGTCTTTCTGAAATCATCACAATCAATACAAACAAGCATCAACAACAAACACTTCACTGAAAGCTGAGAACAAGGTCTGGAATTTAAAATCTTTGTCCTAAATTTGTCCATTTTGCTTTCTACAGTAAGCCTTAAAAATATCCCCCTGGCCTGGGAAGCACATTAATTCAGCCTTAAGTTAACTCTGCCTTTGGGGATTATTTCTGAAGTGAATCTTTCTGCTCATTGAAAACCCATCAGCCACTCCTAGGGTTTAAGGGTTTCAGTTTAGTGATTCTTTCTGAAAAGGGACAAAGTCAGAGATGTGCAGAAAGTCTTACTGAGTTCAAGGAGGGTTTGTCACGGTGGGTGTTCACTGCTTCCACATTCAGGGTAATTGTCTCCACTTTACAACCTTGACCAAAAAGGAAGAGAAGTTTCTATGAGTAATTTATTAAATACGCAATATTTTTAGAAGTATTGAAAACAGCACAGGAAGTGAGCAGGAATAAATCTATTATTTTATTTTTTAAAAATAAAAGAGCTCATAAATATACAGTTCATCCTATGAACAGAATTTTACACTGTAACTACTTTGAGAGCAGTTATCTGGGCTATCTGGGCTACAGGCCTGTACAGAAAAGCCATTTTTAGAGACTGCACCCCAAAGCCAATCCCAAATTTAGAGGCACAACCAACCTTCCTCATCCACAAGGAAAACCCACAATTACCACTTGTTTAAAAGAGAGGCCATGGGAGAACACCCTGAACCCCTACACCTCCCTTCCCACTGATCCCCCAACCCTCCAGAACCCTTTCATATGTTAACCAGGTAATTAATTACCTATTTACATATCACCACCTTTTACAGCTTCATGGTGCCACACACAGAAACTGACCTTCCCATCAGATCCACACACACAAATCACGAAAAAACCCGAAAATAAAGACAGTATTTACCATAGGCAACAGGGGTGAGCTTGAGGATGGTGTGGAGGGGGCAGCGCAGGTAGGGCAGCTCATCTAGGACAGACACAGGTTATGGGGGTCACCTGTGCCAGGGAAGTGATGCCACAGCCCCCTGTCCCCCTCCCCAGCCCTCGTCTGGCCAAGATGTCCCTGCTGCTCACAGGGGGTTGGACCAAACCCTTTTCAGGGTCCTTTCAACCCAAAGCATTCTATGATTCCATGCAAATTGCTCTGGAAGCCAGCTAGGAGTTAGAGCCTGTGGATGGTACCAGTCATCTACACCAGTGAGATATATAGAAATAAAAATACAGTAATTGGAAATAACAGTGTAGCCCAATCTGGGAAATTACAGCCATCCTTGAGGCCCAGCTGGCTCAGGGCTCTCCAACACTTGGCAGTCTGGCTTCAGGGTTGAACTCAAATGATCTAAAAGGTCTTTTCCAACCTAAACAATGTCATGATTCCATTTCCAAGGCACAGGGTCAGCCAGAGGAAACCTCTGCAGCAGCACACGGGTGGGAAATCAATGCAGCACCAGCTGCCACAGACCCACAGGAGTTTCACTTGAAAATCTCTTAAAAGCTTATAAACTTTACTAGAAGTTTATTCACTTCATTGGAAGTTTTATTAAACTCTAGTGCCCCTCACTGGAGCTTCATAAAGGTGCTTGCAGCAGACTGGAACCAATTTCCAGGTGTGTATTTCGTGCAAGGGATCAGCATTTCCAGGGATGGAGCACTACTGCCAACCCTCCCAGGCCACTGATGCATCAGAAAACTTTCTTTACATTGAAAAATAGTCCCCTACACATTCTCTAAGTGTTACTGGTGGAAACAGCTCCAGAAACAACAGCTGAGCAGAAAACCAGCAGCAAATCTGCATTTCCCCCACCACTGAAATGCTGAAATGCAATGGTTAAAACACCCCCGAAATGTTTGCTTTACTTTTTTAAGCAGCTCTTCCCTTGTGAAAAATCCAACCAGTAATTACAAGCCACCCTCCCAAAAACTCTGTGAAGGAAGCAGAGAGAAAAGCCAGCCCCCAGAAGCAGCCATTTATTTTTGTACCTGCACTCTTGTCAAGAAAATAAGCCAACAGGCACCTCATAACTGCCTGGTGGGAGATAACGAGGACGTTGCCTTGCCTTTCCAGCTCCATAATTACTGGCTCCAGGCGTTGGACCAAGTCCTGGTAGGACTGGAAAACAAACCAGGAATTTTTCAAAGGGTTTTGTAAACAGAGGGTTAGAGCAGAAGTAGCAATTAACAGTGTCACACTCAGGAAAATATCAGTTAAAGTATCAACTGCAGAAGTCAGGGATGATTTGGTAAATATAGTAAAAAAAAAATAAAAACAGCAGAAGGTGAAATTTAGTGTCAGAACCCTCAGAGTACGGGAGATTCAGATTACTGGTAACTCAATGAGTACAGTAAGAAAAAAAAAAAACCAAAAAAAATAGTAAATTATTCATTTAAACAGGTTGTGAAATAAACTCAGAAATTACTGCTGACCACAGCCACCATCACTTTCTTTCCCAGGTGACAATTCAGGCTTCAGCCAAATGTGTGAGATGCAGAACCCCCTGGGTATCCCAGGGGAGCACCCAGGGACTCAGCAAGTGGCCCAATTAATTGATTGGAAGCATCATCTACCCACCACAATGACAGAAATCAATAAACCTTCCTTCCAACAGAGACTTGGGGATCCTAATGTTTTCAGTGTCTCATACAAATATTGGCAAAAGAAGTTAAAATTGAGTCAAATCTTTCAATTCTACACATTTTTTGTTTCACCATACTGTGTATTATTATTTCTTAAGGGTCCTCACCTCACCCCCAGGGTAGCGATAAAGATATTTCTCTTGATCCCTCATTGCAAACTCCTCTGGATACTTGGCTTCAATTTCTGCATAGGTCATTTCTTCACACACCCCCTGATGGAAGAAAAACTTGTTACCACAAACCTTATTTCACCAGAGGTCCAACAACACAACAGGAAGGAAGGAAAAGCAAGAGGCTGAGATCAGGGATCCCTCTATGTGATGGAAATTTTTGGTGTTGCATCAGACACAGCCCCACACAGAGTTTGTGTACCAGGGTGGTTTGAAGAGGAGAGCTTTTGGTTTTATCTCAAAACCCATGTTTGCCAGGGATAAAAATGAGCCCCCACTTCCACTGCAACAACCCTGCAATTTCCTGACAGACACAGTGGGAGCAGCAACCTTTGCCCACCCAGCAGGGTGTGACAGATGCTCAGGATGTTCAAGGTTATTTTCTTCCTCCACACCAGCTGGAACATCCCCAGCAAGGTCTGGCAGCTCCAAACACTCTCAGCCCTGCACCAAACCTTCCTAAACCTGGCTGAGGTCCGTGACATATGGACATGGCTATCAATGAACAGAAAACAAGTGATTTTATCCCACTGAATTTGTTTCTAAACACCATTTTCCACCTAGAAAAGCTAAAGATTTTAACCAGCATTTCACTCACAGCATCGATCTCATTGAGAATCTTCCACTGCTCATAGAGGACCCCCAGGGACTCGGCTGTCTGGATTGTCCTCTTCAGCTGGCTCGTCCACACCTTCAGATCCACAATCTCCTGCTCCTCAATGAACTTCTTCAGCGCTTGGGAAAACTGGGGGGGAAAGCTCAGGGGAGGTTAGGAGGGAGCAGGGGAGGCTGCAGTGGGTAAAAGCAGCATTTCAGGGGCTGTGGTGGTCACGGCAAGATCCGGCTGCAGGGCCTGGCTCTGACCCTGCTCACACAACACACACACGGCAACCCGGTGCTGCCAGGCACATACCTGCTTCCCACGAGGTGACAGACCAGAATCCCCACCAATCTTGCCAACAAGATTATATTCACTCTCACCATGTCGGCAAAGGTAGATGGTGCGTGGCTGGACATGAATGTTCATTAGGTAATAGACGATTTTACTCTGGATGTAATCCTGGACTCTGTTTACCAGGAACCGCTGGCCCACATTGATCACTTTAATGAAGGAAAGATCTCTGGAGTCAACATAAAATAAGAACACCCACACGACTGGTTTTAAAAACGAAGCACGTGCACCTGCGGGTGTAACCCAGCTATTTATGCTCTAGTAAAGGCACCAGCACTGCCCCTGGTTGCCCCAGCAGACAGGAGAGACTCTGAACTGCTGGGCTTAAAAATTCTGCCCTGTGAGGGTGGGGAGACCCTGGCACAGGTTGCCCAGAGAAGCTGTGGCTGCCCCATCCCTGGAGTGTTTAAGGCCACGTTGGACAGGGCTCGGAGCAACCTGGTCTGCTGGAAGGTGTCCCTGCCCATGGCAGGGGTTGGAATGAGATGACCTTAAAGGTCCCTTCCAACCCAAACCTTTCTATGATTCTGTGATCACACTGCAGCACACTAGAGAAAACACCTTTGAAATCACTTTGGGACCCAAGATATCACCTTCACACAACCATAGTTTGAAGCTCCAGCAGACGTGTTGGAGCATCCTGAGCCACAGACAGCAAAGCAGCTCATGTGCCCAAGGACAAAGTGCACCCTGGGATTTGCTTACTTGTCATAAGCATCGGGATCCAGAGGCTGGTAGGTGACCTTGTAGCACTCTATCCTCTTCAGGAAATCGTCCATCACGTTCTCCCGGTGTCTCTCTGGGTAATCAGGGCTTGAAACTTTCACTTCCTGGACAACAGACAGTGCAGCTTTGTGAGAGCAAAGCAAACTCAAGAGGGAACAAAAGCAATGCTGAATAAGGTTATTCTTCTCTTTTGAAACAAATCCACATTGTTTAATGCTGCCCTGAGGAAAAACCTGCTCCTGGAGAGGAAACAAAGGATGACTGAAGGCTCTGAAGTGCTGGCCCCTGGCAGACATTGCTGGCTCGCTGTGAGCTCTGCCCTCCCTCACCAACACAGGACACTCCAAGGTCAAACATTCCTCAGCTTCATTTGATTTCCACATTCTCACATATCGCCTTCTTTATCTTGTTATAAACCTGCAAACCCCAGCTGCCTCTTCCCAAGGTGAAATGTAAGAGCCAGGCATTTGCAGACAATCCCCCAAGCCACCAGAGCCTGTGACCTTGTACTGACCACCCGAGTTCCCAAGGCAGCTGAGCCTGGAAAACGCAGCACGCACCAGGATATTGGCAGCAATGACTTCTGGATCATCACAGACGGACTCCACAAAAAACACCTGGGCAGAAGGCAAGCAAGCACAGTTCAGAGAGTCAAGAACTCTACTCTGAATCAAAACTGTCCCCCTGGTGCAGCGACCACAAATTAAATACAGGAGCACTACCTTGAAAGCATTTTCCTTAGCAAAATTTAAGATCAAGTCCCGTCGCTCTCGAGTTGTGTTGGTTGCATCAAACACCTATCAGAAAAAGTAAATAGCAATGAGTAAGTTTATCTTTAAACCAGCCCAAAATTTGGTGTCCAAGCACCTAAGGCAGCTCTGAACTACCCCAATGTAGAACTATTTTTAGTCCAGAGAAGTCTTACAGCTATTTGCCCGCACTCCTCCAGGAGATAAGCCTTCACATCCTCCAGAGCCACCAAGGCACACTGTCTGCAGGACAGAAACAGGGATTGTCAGAGCTAATGGAAAGCATTCCCACAGCAAAGCTCCTGAAACACCGGGGAGGGATTTAAACACCTCTCCCCCACCTCTGCATCTCTGCAAGAGCTCCAGAGATCATAAGGCACCTGTATCTGTAACCTGCTCCATCACCTGACACTCACAGCCCCTTGAGCTTTGTGCCAGCCCAAGTCAACAACACTCCCACACACATCCCTTCTGGCAGGATCCCTGCACAGGCTGTGCTATTGCCTCCTGCTTTCACAGGCACTAGATGTTATTTTGTGCTCCTCAGACACAGAGCCTGCCAAGACCTGAGAGTCACCAGCCCTCCACGGGTCACTTCAGCCCCTGACACGACTTACTTGCGGATCTCCATGGCTTCTTTGTTATCGTGCCTGAAGAAGTCATAGGACTTGTAAGACTTCACCGCCTCGCGCCGATACACCCCTAAATTAAACACTTCACACACAAGAGAGGAAGGTGTGAGGCTGGTGGCATTTCACCCACAGATCTCTCGGCCAAGGGCAGGGAGACCCCCCCCACACCTTTGGTGGGCACCCCGATCCAGTTGAGGTAGCGGGTGAGTTTCTTGGACATGTAGGTCTTGCCACGAGCAGGGAGGCCGATCATCACGATCAGGGTCGGCGAGTTGGTCATGTAGGAAGCCCATGCTGCAAAAACAACCCCCCCCAAAAAAACCAGCAGCATCAGCAGCGCTGCAGAGCATCCAAGAGCAAAACGCGAGACTCAATCCAAAGCCACCCCGTCTCCTGATGGACAAACCACCTCCGTGCATCTCCTAACGGGCTCGTGCATCCCATAATGAGTTCGTGTTGTGTCCTCGCAGCTGATTAACTGCTGTGACCACACAGCGGTCTCCCAGGTGTTTGCTAACGAGGCGGACCGGGAACACTCAATGACTAATGAGGCTAAAACGCGGCTTTTAGCGTTAAAAGTATTTACCGACCGGGCAGGAGCCGCCAAGGACGAAAGAAAGATGTTTTTAACAAACGGGTCACGTTCTCTCAGCAAACAGCCAGAGCACGCTCGGAAAATGCCCGGGGAGAGGCAGATTTAAGGGAAAAGCAAGGGATAGGGATGGATACAGCACCCGGGAGGGGGAAAAACGGAAGGATAGGGGCGAGCGGGTCAGGGTGACCCTGCGGCGAGGAACAGGGATCGGGCATCACCGGCACGTCCCGAGCCCCGCACGGAGCGGGTCCTTTGCGGGACGGATACGGGTTTTAAGGAACGCGCGCGCTTTCCTCCGCGGCGCTGCGACCCTCCCACACCCCCAAAAAAATTCTATTTCCTCAAGGACACGAACGCGCGACCCCCGTCCGCGCCCCCCCGGGCCGGGGTTACTCACAGCACTGCTTCTCGCCGGCCCGGCCCCGCGGGGCCCCGGCGCAGCCCCGGGGC
>WEIV01025100.1:176033-281417 GCA_013390005.1 Calyptomena viridis | reverse complement strand
CGCACAGCGCCTCCTGCTCGGCTTCCCGCCGCGCTCCCTCGACCTCAGCGACGGCGAGCGGCGGCTCGGCGAGCTCGGGATACACTCGGGTGAGGGCGGGCTGGGGGGGGCGGCGCTTCCCGGGCTGTGCTGCCCCGCCGGCTGTAATTACGTTAATTAAAGAGGCCGTGGCACGCACGCCCCTCATTAACCGGCGGTTGGGCCGGTTCCTGTCCCGGGGGAGGTGTCAGGTCCCGGCTCGGGAGCGCTTCCTGCTCGCTGGAAGCGCCGGCGGTGCTTTGCCGGCGTCCCGGGGGTCCGGAGGCGGGAGCGCGGGGCTGGAGGGGACGAGACCGGGACACGCCAGGTGAGTCCCGCGGGGACCGTTGTGGTGCCACCGGCTGAGGCTGTTTTCCATCAGGATACTGAGCTGGGGAAAAGAAGTGCTCGAGGCCAGGTTGGACGGGGCTTGGGGCGAGCTGGGCTAGTGGAAGGTGTCCCTGCCCATGGCAGGGGGTGGAACGAGATGGGCTTTAAGCTCTTTTTGAACCCGAACCGTTCCATGATTCCATGATTCTATTCTGTGATCTTCAGTAACAACAACAGCCGTGTTGTTGTGTTTTAGGAGCAGCAGCAGCTTTAACTCCCGCCTGTATTTCCCTCTCAACTCTCCCTCCTCCTCTCGGGCAGGTGACACTCTCATAGTCGAGGAGGACACGTCCAAGCCCAAGCCCGACTCTCCCGTGGTCGCCAAAAGAACCATGTCCCACTCGCTCAGGGAAGCCGTGCCTGTGCTGGCCAGGAGGGTCGTTCCAGCAGATAATTCCTGCCTCTTCACCAGCGTGTCCTACGTGGTGGAGGGGGGCGTGTACGACCCCGGCTGCGCCCCCGAGATGCGCAACCTCATCGCCCAGATCGTGGCCAGCGACCCCGAGTCCTACTGCGAGGCCGTGCTGGGGAAAACCAACCGGGAATACTGTGACTGGATCAGGAGGGAAGAGACCTGGGGAGGAGCCATCGAGGTGTCCATTCTCTCCAAGTTCTACCAGTGTGAGATCTGCGTGGTGGACACGCAGACCGTGCGCATCGACCGCTTCGGGGAGGACGCCGGCTACACCAAGCGCGTCCTGCTCATCTACGACGGGATCCACTACGACCCCCTGGAGCGCAGGATCCCCGAGTCGGACGTTCCCCCCCAGACCATTTTCTCCACGAACGATGACGTGGTGCTGGCACAAGCCCTGGAGCTGGCGGATGAGGCCAGGAGGAAGAGGCAGTTCACGGATGTGAATCACTTCACGCTGCGGTGCATGGTGTGCCAGAAGGGACTGACGGGGCAGCTGGAGGCCAGGGAACACGCCAAGGAGACGGGACACACCAACTTCGGGGAGGTGTGAGGGCAGCACGAGGAGGGTTCCACCGACTACCTCAGCGCTCCGGAATCGGGGTCTGGATTCCCAGATAAGCTGTTTGTAACCATAAAATTCCGTTCACAAAGCTTGAAAAGCGAAGTAACTCAATGGTGGCCGATGCACAGGTTTGGGAATAGGGGATTGGAAACTGGGATCTCCTCACATAGTGCTTGGGCAGGTGGTGGACACAGCTACACCTTGATTTCTGCAATCACCTTCTGTGTGTGTGTGTGATCTGAGCAGACACAGTCAGGCTCTGAGTTGCATAAAATCCACCTCTGAGCTGCTGAGTGAATCTTTCTGTATGTTTTTGGGGGAATTAAATTAATCCAAAGGTTTGGGAAACACACATCTCAGCATTACTTACACTAAGAATTAGGCTCTGCACGTACCAGCAGTTCTCAGAGGGGAAGCTGCTCGTGTGGTGCACAGTTTGTAATGGGAATAGCAAATATATGGGATTTGTAATGGAAATAAATGTGATAAAGAGGATCTCTGAGCTGCCCTATACCATGTTACCATCAGGAGTAGACTGTGTAGTTGTGTGAAGAGAACTTTAGGGAAGGAAATGGCCTCTAAGCTTTAAGTAGCCTTCTTTAAATTAATGAGTAGATGGATAAGTGTTGAATAAACCTATTAATCCTCCATAGGTAGTTTTTAGTTGCTTGAAAAATAACTCTCAACCCCCTGGTGTTTACACTGCATCAGAACATAGGCATGTTTCTTGGAATACTTGGGATTCTTCTTCATAATAGTATTCGAAATTCTGGCAAGAGGGAAATAAGTAGTTAGTAATTAAGTTAGTAGTTAATTTGCATCTGTTACACTTAAGCAGACTTTACTTGAGTAGAGCCAATCGTGGCCACAGTGTTACAAAGCTGTTCCAGATTCCAGATACTGTAAATGAGCACTTTAAGGTTGAGTTCTCACTCTTTGCTGGTAAAAAGTTTTGCCCTTTCAAGCCCAGAGTGCTGAGCCAGAAGGGAGGCTTGAAGTTTCTTCATCTGCTTTCTGCCTTAATGTGTTTAATTTGTCACCAGTGACTGTGGAGTAGCAAGACTTTAATTCTGATAATGAAAGGTGCTGTTGAGTTTTCAGAACAAAATAAGCTGTATTCCTGCTGTTAAGTATCAGGGAAGATGAAAGTGGTTTAATTTAATATCTTACCTCACAGTGGGGTTGTGAGGCTTAACAGCAAGTGCTTTTAAGGTCTTTTAAAAGGTGCTGTAAAGGTGCATATTACTGAAGGGGATTTTATTTTTCTTTGAAATGCCTGCAACACATATTTGTTTCTTGAATTTTAAAATATTCTTTGCCTGCCATTCTTCTGTTAGTGTTTTGAGTGACCTTCCTTGCACTTTTAAAATGGGGACTGAGGCAGAAAGAAATCCACTTTCCATGTGGAACCTAAAATCCAGTATTAAAGGCCTCCATTCCTTAGGGCACCTGACTAAAGTGGTGCAGCAAAACCACCTTTTCTACAAAAATCACTGAAGGTCTCAGCAGAGGCTCCCAGTTGGATCTTGAAATACAGGAAGGTCTTATTGAAGAAGGAACATAATTACATAAGTGCTTTGCTGAAGTAAGGCATGAATAATTAAATACAAGAATCACCAAGAGCACTATGGACCAGGTTTGTTTTTAAGTCAGTATTAAAATCCACATTAGCACTGTTGGGAGTTTCCTAGAGAAAGCCACTTTGCCTCCAGTGTTAAACCCCGCTCTGCTTTTAGCCTGTCATTAGGAAAAGAATAAAAAAACCCCAAAACCCAACATTAAAACCACCCCTTTAGAAGCTGATGCTTAAAAACCTAAAGAAATACCCAACAGTTCAAAGGAGCTTGAAGATTACACTGTGTTCTAACTACTTGAGATGAAAACCTGGCTTGCAATGAGACCAAGGGACTGGCAATGCCAGGGGGTGTTCTCAGCTTTCACATGGAAGCAGTGGGATGCCTTGGACAAGGAGCTGATCCTCACCCTTTGCCATCTGAAAAATGGACACAAAACCTACCTCAGAGAGGTGCACGAGGTGTCTTTGGGTGTGTTTGAAACAGAAGTGGAAGATACATATTTATTGTCTGCCATGTTTGCAAATGCATTGACTTTGGGGAGCAACACTTAGATTTTAGCTTGGTGTCCTGAATAGTTTTCTCAAAGTGTGTAAAACTTTTTTTTTTTTTGTATTTCTCAGTTGCAGTATTTTTAAAATTAGCGTTATTTAATCCAGAGTGTTTAATCCAGAGTTGCTAGATCATGTTTGCATTGGGAATCTGCTAACAGAGAGTCAGTTCTCTTTGAGGGAGATGTGTCACTATCACTGCTTGGATGTTTTCTTTTGTTGCCTAGAAAATAAAATCTCTTTGGTTAAAAAAAAATGTCAACTGAGCTGCTGTAATTCGTGGTTGTGAGAGTTGATAATGTTACAGGCTGACAAACTCCAAAGAACAAATAACCTGTGAGTCAGAAAACCTGTGATCCTCATCTCAGACAAAAGTATCTACATTATTTAAAATGTAAGGTCTGGATACATTTAAAGTATGACTCTCTTTCTTTTTTAAATGTTAATATTAGGGGGTTTTTGGTACCTTTTAATGAGCCTTTGCCTGCCCTTAATGATACAGTTGGGGAATTATCCCAAGAATGACATCCTGCTTCTAGTGGGATGAATTGTGAACATCATTCCTACATTTGCACTGAACTGTGATTGATGGTACAGCAAGATGTTAATTATGGGTATTTTAGAATAGAGGTGGTGTGGGGCACAGGGATGGGCAGGGAATTGTCTTTTCCAACCAAAACCATTCTGGAATTCTGTGATACCTATCAAGAGATACCTGAGATACCAAGACTCAACTGTAAAGATAGTTTTATCTCCAGAATCTTTTATCTATTGAAATGTATAAATACTTAATTAGACTCTATGAATAACTGGGTTCAGTAGTATACTGAGCTACTCCATGGATGCAATAAGCTGAAAGACCAGTCCTGGGAGAAAATCAGTAACATTCTGAATTCCTGAAGGAATTAAACCTGACCCAAGCAGCCCTTCACCTCTGAAGAAGCAGGAGAGGGGACAGGCATGAATGAAGAAAAAGCAGAATTTCTCTGCTGACTGAAGCACCTCAGAGTGACACAGGACCTCTGACTCATGTGTGTTTGGCAGATTTCCCTGCAGGAACCCACCCATGGGCCAGCCCTAAACTCCTCCCTGGCAGAGAAACTCGTCATAAGAGGAACAAAAACTTTTCAGCTTGCTATTTTGAAAATTACAATTATCATACAAATTGTCTGCCTGCACTTTAAATCAAACTGCATCCAGCTGTAAAGCTGCCATCAGGTTTGCTTTGCTCTGCCTGGGCAGAATAAAATCCCTTCAAACTGGGTGAAATCAATACTGCTTTTTCACCAGTCTGAGCACCAGAATGTTTTCTATAACAAAAATAGGAGTGGTAACAAACTTAGATTGTCCAAGATTGCAGTGTCCTCATCTATTAACTTTAATTAAAGCCTTGAGGAAAATGGGGGGGAACTGTATTACACCTTGAGACAAGCCTTCTCATTTCTGGTGTTGAGTTAATGGTAACCAAGCTAAGGAAACACATCACCTCAGTTCTGTACCTCTCTTCTGTAAAATAGAGACAATAAATAGAGTTCCTTCAATATTAAGGTTTAATGACTTCTCTAAACTGCTGTGGAATAGCAGGCATTAACTACCTGGTGTTTTCCAGAACTGATTGGTCAGCACACAGACTGTACCTGCAATTTGGTTTAAGGAAAGTGTGCAACAGTCCCACAGAGTCAAATAAATGTTGTTAAATTGATGGGGATCTTATCAGTGACGCCGTGTGGATGCATTTCCTTTGGGGCCAGGCCTGAATCACCTGTGCTTTGTGTTTGTGAACAGGGTGAGGCACAGCAGCTCTGGGAACGTGCCAAAGTCCTTTCAGAGCATTGTGAAGTTTTCTCCTCATCATCTGACTCCTTGCATGGACTTCATGCCATATATATGAAATCACACCTTGTTTTGGGTCGCAGCTATTTGTATTTGTTGGAGGAAGAGGAACGTGGAAAAATAACAGGTTCTTTCTGGGCATCTGATTCAGAGAAGCTCAAGGTTTCTCTTAATGGATCATGACACTTTCCTGACCCACAGAGAGCCCTGCAGGCAGCCAGCTCTGCCTGTTTCATAGCACAGATTCAAATCCTTGTGCTGTCAGGACACCCTTGCCCTGTGCTGTTCATTCACCCACTGCTTGCAGTGCAATAACCAAATAATTCTGGGCTGGATTTGCTCCCTCTCTTAAACCAGCCTCAGCACTGGGCACAACTTGACAAAACCTGCGTGACTCTAAGGCTTAAATTTAAAATAAAAAATAATTAATTTTAAAATAAAAACAATTAACATTTAAACTCGGTTTCAATTGCTGCACCATCCAGCATGACACCAGTCAACCCTTCCAGAGGAATAATTCCCCCAGTGCTGCCCCCAGCGCTGCAATCCCGGCTGTCCCAACGCTCCGAAGGTGCTGCCTGCTCATCCCTGACCTGCTGCAGCCCAGCGTGGGAGAGCAGGAATGGCTGGGGCTGGTTGGGATCCTCAGCAGCTCCTCGATTTGCTCTCAGCCCAAAGCTGGGGCTCAGCAGTGCCAGTGGGAGCCTCGGTGCTTCCTGACTCATCTGCTTTCTCTCCATCTTACCGTGCCTTTAATTAGGATGTTTCCACTTCCCTGTTCTGTGGAGCAGGGAACATGTGTTGCAACACAGCCTTTTGCTAAAAATACAAATTAAAAAGATCATTGGAGCATGAAAACGTGAATGAATCCAGGGGTTCTGTCGGTGCTGGAAATTTCCTGCAGGGTTTCTGTGGATGTTCATGGTCGGTCAGTGAGCAAGGCATCCCAGAGCAGGTACAAGTCCGTGTTGTGTGGGAGGGGTGATGTTTCTCATCGGTGAGAAAAGCTCTGATTTTAATAGTCGAGCCCAAAGTCGGGGTAATAACGAGTCGCTGCCTTCTCTAAGCTGCTCCTGCAGCACCGCCTGGGCAGATCGGGGGCTGAGGATCGGTGTCACCCTGCAAAAGGTGCTGCAGATGGGAAAACTGGGCTTTTCTTCACCGTCCCCAGCAGAGGTGGTACCCTCGTGCTCAGAGAAGGGGACGCTGCTGGAGAAAATGGCTCAGCAGAGTTTTTGAGAATGTATAGTGTGAAAAGGAATTTGATGGTTATCTCGGGGGCTTTAGCTCTATCCAGGCTCTAGGATTCAGCCTCAAACTGCTTAGTGAAGGAGTTTCCAGCACTGGGGAGCCAGGGAATGAACTTGCAGAGGGGCTGGATGTGTGCAGGGAAAGATTCCAGGACAGGCAAAGGGAGCTGCAAGTCGGTACAGGCAGAACGAGCCCCGGAGCTGCACAGACCTGGGCACCCGCTCCTCCAGCACGTAAATAAAGCTCAGTGGTGAAGCTTCCCTTCCCAAACACTTTCTACCTGTCTTTACAACCTCCTTCCAGCGCACAGCAGCAGGCAGCAAACTTTTGGCCTCTGGGAAGCTTTGCTGATATGCAAGTACATACCTGTCCTAGCACAGTCTGTGTTTTTAGAGCCGAGAAGGAACCGGCTCCTACCCCGAGCCTGCGGGACCTCCTGCTCAAACCACCCGAGAGAAGAAACCTGTTGTGGGGTGACGCGTTCCAGGGCGCAAACGCCCAGCCAGGGACGTAATTAAGTGTACAAAGGCTTTGGTCGGGGCTGCAGCTCGGCTGCTCCGAGTGTCAGCGAGCAGCTATGCGGCAGAACAGGATGTCGGATTAAGGAGTCTCCGGCGAACCCCGTGCCGAAGACATCAGAGGACAGCAGGCAGAGCAGGGAAGTGGGTGAGCTGGGTGGTACCAGGCAGAGCTGCCCGCAGCCTCCCCGGGCACTGCGTGCTGCCTGTGCTGGATCACAGAGCTCCGCACGCCACGACCCGGCGCTTTGGGTCACGGCATGGAGGAGTTTTAGGGGCTCAGCCGTGCTGGGACCCCAGCCCGGAGCAGGAGGAAAGCTGCCCTGCGTGGGTGCAAGATGAATTTCGCTCGGCCCGGCTGCAGGTGAGGGGCCAGGGATCGCTGTATCTGAGCACCCACCTGCCCAACACCCGCACAGCCTTATCTGCTCTGGGAGGAGAGTTAATGTGTAACTCAGATCTGTTTGGTTAGCCCAGAAAAGCAAAGAAGTCCTGGGATAGGCACGGCCGGGACAAGGATTTGGGCAGCACGCAACGACGGACGTCCTGGTAAAAAAAAGAAAACAGATTAATAACAATCTGTGTTCCTTCTTATCCTTTGCTTTCTGTGCTTTTCCTGCTCAATGGGCTGCGGGAAGGGGCTGAGTGTCTCTGCCCGGGTGGGATGGGGGGCTCTGGAGACCTGCAGGGCTTTGCTTTGGAAGGGTAAAAATGTGGTGGATGAGGTGGTATGAAAGTGCTGGTGGTAGGGAAGCTGGGGAGACCCACAGCTGCTGGTGGAGAAGCTGGGAAAACTTGTGCTCAGGACAGCAAACACCATGGGCAGCTGCTGATCGCACGTAATTTACTTGTTTATAGGAGAAACTATAGATCTGCCACCATCTGCTTTCCCCCTGAGGTGGGATCCGTCCCGCTGTGCTGCTCAGAGCAGCTGGGACACTGCCTGCAAAGGGGGTTTTGCTTTCATTTGTGTTTTGGGCTGGCCACGACAAAGCCCTTTCCCGGCAGCTGGAAGGCAGGAGGGGTACGGCTGCTCTGCCTCCAACAGCAAAACCACCGAGGTCCTTTGCCACTGCTGGAGAGCTGGGATAAAGAGCTCGGAGTGGTACTGGCTGAAAGAAAGTAGCCTCTTCACATAAAGCAATTAGCATTAATTGCTACCCACCACCTCTTTGATGTTTGAGGGCTTTGTAAAGGACAGTTATGACAGTGGCCACAAAAGCTAAGGGAACTGGCCTTTTGTTTTAGATAAAAAATAGCCTCTTCCAAATGCATTCTTAGTGGGGGAGGAGAGAGACATCACTGAAAACCAGCTATAAAACAGCTTTTCAAGTACCATGTCTTTAAGTACTTGGTCGGATTTTTAGTTTGTGGCTGTTACTCAACGAAAAGGAGGAACTGTAGAATCCTTCTGAATCATAAAACCCGGGGGGTTTTAGCACTGATTTTTCCCCTTTCTGGAGTCAGATGAGTGTGTTGGAGCCATAATCGCATCAGAGAACTAATGGGCAGCAAAATGAACTTCTTGTTTCGGGGTGGATCCTCTCCAACACACGGCAAGCTCAGAGCTGAACTTTGTCTCTGTGAGCTGGGGCTTGGTGGGTGACAAAGCTTTGGCAGCTGCTTTAGGTTTCTACAAATGCTGTTTGAATGAGAGAAAATTATTTCTTTAATGGACTGATGATGGTGGGCATCCTTATTGAGAAATTGGCTCCCTACCACCCAAAGATTGGCCCCAACCAGCTGCACACTCAGGTTAAAGCAAGACTTTCACTTCCCCAGAAGTGTTTTGCCCTTTCAAATTTGGGAGGCAGCAAGAAGCATTAAAACAATTATGGTGATATGTCTTGCTGCTTAGAAGTAGATAAAAATGTATGTATCTAATTTTGATATAAATCTAAATTTCCTGTTGTGGATGTTCACGTGCACAGCAAAACTGTGCTAAAAAAAAACCCCTAAAACTCCCCAAACTCAGCTGGTGTCTCTGTTTCCTGACAGCTCAAAGCCCTGGCTATGAAGTGATCTGAATTCAAAGAATCCAGGGAATTGCTGTTCCAAAGCCACCACTTACTGCAGCGTCATTTAAGCAGTAAATAATGCAAAGCTGAGACTGAAACATTTAACTCCTCCTGCATGGAAGGATTAGATCTGTCAGGGCGTGGGTGTCGAAATCTGATTTTTGCGGCATATTCCAATTACAAAGGAATTCTTTCAGGGTCTAACGCTCTGAACAAGCAGCCAGTTCTGCTCACTTATCTCTGGATCTAATTCCCTGATCCTGCTACAAGAAAAAAGCAGCAGTGTGTTCCTGTGTGCCGTGGCCAGGTTACAGCACAAAGAGCTCCTCTGTCCTCCGAGCAGCAAATCCTCCCGCGTGGGTCCGTGTGTGTTGGAAGGGGCGTTTGTTTTGCTGCTCCCATTCGCCTCCACAGCCCCGTTCTCCCCTGAAGAACGGGGTGGTGCCTGTGAAGAAAACTCATTGGTGGTGTCAGGAAATGTTGGGAGCTCGGTGCTTTACATCCATGAGTAATTAGAGCCTTTGTAGGCGCTCGGCCTCTCCCCGGGGGCAGCAGAGGTCTCTGCAGGTGTAACTGTCCCCTCTGCCCCCCGGGACCCTGCTCTGGGATGGGAACCCCAGGTTGGCAGCTGCTGCCACAGATCCCACTGGTGTTGGGGGTCTGGGCTGCATCCACAAGAGCATCCGGGGGGTATTGGGCAGAAGGGGATATTGGGGTGCTGTTTGCAACCTCCCTGGGCCATCGGCAGCCTGGGCACAGCCCCAGAGTGCCCTGCTCCTCTCAAACAGTGCCAGGCATGGGCCCAAACACACCCAGGCATGCCCTGAAGGTGCAGGGGCACCTCCCTGGGGGCACCTCCCCAAGGCCTCCAAGGAAGGGTGGCAGAGGAATCTGTTTGCCAGGAGGAAGCTCCTGACAGAGCAAGGATGTGACTAAACACCAGCATTTCGGGTCAGCACGTTCAGAAGTTCAAGCTGCAGGGCTGGCACAGGGTGTGGTGGAGTGAAGAGGTCCCACGAGTCAGGGCTGAGCTCTGAGGCTGAGCTGGGCTTACACAGCTTTTTCCTTCACCTAATCCACCCCCCTGAGATGATTAGAGAACCACCAACATGAACTGGCTATGGATGGGCTGTCCAGAGCTCCCCCTATTTCCAGTTCTTTTGGGGAAAACTTGAGTTCAAGGATGCTTTTAAAAAGCCCAGCTGTGCCTTCTCCTGGAGAAAGCAGCCTAAGATGGAGCACTTTTACACCCATCCAGCAGCTTCAGAGCCCTCCCTCTGGCTCAGCCAGTGTGTTGGTGTCACCTGTGGGGAATCTCACAGCTTAATGCTTCTCCTTTCTCCTGCTCCAGCAGGAGCAGCCCGTGATATGCCAAGGAAGGAGCTGGGGATGGCTGGCTGCAACTCTGGCAGCTGTGACAGCATGGTCAGCACGGCCTCCAACCACTCACAGAGGGTAAGTCACCCTGGTGTGCCCAGCCCGGGCAGGGAGGGGCTCAATTCACCCCTCTGGGCAGCTGAGGAAGGATTTTGGTCAGATCTCTGCTGCAAAACATTCTCCATCAGTGCTTTGGAAGCACCTGAGACAGCACTGAGCTCAGGGCAGCCCAAGGACCAAATTAATTTGTGCCCCAGAGCACTCCCAGACTTCCATCCTGCCACGTGTGTGAGCCCAGTGCTCCCGTGCTGCCCAAAAATGCAGATAGAGCAGGCACTGGGCAGGAGCAGCCTGGCCATTCCCCAGGGAGAGATTAGACCAGTTGGACCACTGGGTCAGACTGGCTCCAGCAAGGGTGACTGCAAACTGGAAGAGACAGCGAGCTGTGCTCCTCCCAGCTGATGTGAGATTAGTTTCCCAGTTAAGGCAGAGATGAGTTTGGACCATGGGTGTAGATATGTAATTTTTCACTCTCTGTGCATTAAAGCTTGTTTGTCTCCCAACACTGATTCCAGGATTGATGGACTAATTACATCCTGTCTGACTTGGAGCATAATTGATATGTGTAAGTGGAATGCTCAGTCCTGACAGGTTTTCCATATGATGTATTGCAAACCAGAACCAAACCCTGGGAGTTTAATAGGGATGGAAAAACTGGTTGTGATATTGCAGGGTAAAAGATTTGGATAAGTGTCTCTGCAAAACAACTCCACCTGGGATAATTCCTCCTCCGTGCTTGTTGATCTGATGTACACTCCATCCTGTCCTGCACTTCAGTTTTTTCATGATATATTGCAGGAATCACCTTGTAACCTGGCACTTCCACAGCAATATCTGATATTGCAATATCATATCTCCTGGTACTCGGAATATAACAAAAAACAAAAAGGGTCTTGCTGAGGTGTGAATTGGAGAACGAAGAGAGTTCATCCCCTTCACAAAAACCTTCAATATTTATGGTGTTTTCCAAGATGCAGCACTGCTGAGTAGTACAGGTGTCTGTACCTATAGATTCCCCATGTTACCCATCTGCTCATGTTTCAAAGTAAATTAAAGAACTAAAAGATAGAGGCCAAGTTTCCAAGTTGTGATTCTGACCCACAGAGTGGGGTAATACAAAAATGGCCTTAAGTATTTTTTTTCCTACTTTAGAGGAAATTGTCTAATTTTCAGTAGCTGTAGTACCAATTTTTGAATAGCCACTGACCATGTCTCCTGCTCAGGAGCTGTCACAAATCTCCTCTTAACTACCAGGGCTGAAAACAATAAAATATCTCTGTCTCCTACCTGTATTGCTTTATGTTCTTTGTTCCAGAGTGATAACAGCTATGACTATTTATCTGTGGAAGAGAAGGAATGTTTGATGTTCTTAGAAGAAACTATTGGCTCACTGGATGCAGAAGCAGACAGTGGGGTCTCAACTGATGAGACCGATTATGCAGAGCCCTCCAAGCTGCCTGGGATGTGGCCCAAGAAAGACCCCGTGGCCCAGGGTAAGCTGGAAATCCTGTTCCAGGATTTGTGTGCAAAGGGAATGTCTTGTGGGTGCGTTCCCTGGCAGGGAGGGAAGGAGCAGTGCCCCAGTTTTACGTGTGTGGTAAAGGTATTTCCATCCCTCAGTGTAGGCAGTGAGACAAGTGGGGCACCAAGCACCTTCTCCCAGTTCTCATGGGCAGGTGTCGAGCAAGGTCAGCAGAACCACAGGGCAGAGCATCTTTACTCGTGCTCTCAACAGGCTCACACAAATTAACCTTTGTCAAACCCAAAGTATCTGACTTCCCAAGCAGTGACAGACCAGCTGGAGTCAGGGGGAGCTCTGGGGGCAAATCCTGAGCTGTGGCTGCACTGGCTCACCGGGTGTGAAGTGTGTCTTGCAAACAGGAATGTGCAGAACGGTGACTTCATCTCTCTCTTTTCCCAGATTTGGGAAATGGGGCTCCCCCTCCAAGCAGAGGTCAGCAAAGTGCAGCTGAACAGAAGAGTGGTAAGAGCATCTCTGCCTCCTCCAGCTCAGCTCCAGCAGCAGTTCCAAGCCCAGGCTATCTCAGTCTTCCAAGGAATATCTCTGCAGCAAACAAAGATTCTGACAGCAAGGTGACTGTCCAAATTGTGAAGGACTCAGTGCCAGTAGAAAAACCTTCACAGGAGATGGCCAAGGAGGACAAGCTTGACCAAGCCAACTCAAGAATCCAGATGAAATCCATGAGATCTTTGATTATCCAACCCCCAGATCCCTTCCAGGACGACCTGGTGAGCTACGAGTGGTCACGCAGCAATCGCTCAGATGCCAAGGGGGAAACAGCCAAGGGGACCAAGGCTTGGACTTCATGGGGCCAACCAGAGAAATCCACACTGGAAGAGGCCCCTCATGACCCTGATGCCAAGCGTGGGCCTCCAACCGCCCCCAAACCACGAAAATTGCCACCAAATATTATCCTGAAAACCAGCAAAAACAGCCCAGTGCCACTTACCACGGAGCACAACCAGAAGGTAAAAGCACCTCCTCCACCCTCACCTGGCTCTCAGCCCAGCTCTACCAGCGATGCTGCTGCTGAAAAGGTGAACTCGGGGCACCTCGACCCCAAGGAGAAGGAAAAAGCCCATCGAGAGGCACTGGAGAAGCTTGGACTGTCACAGGACAGGAGGGAGCCCAGTGTCCACCTCCCACCTCCCACACATCCCCAACCGAGGGAGACTCCCTTCCCCGTCCCCGGGGAGCCCGAGGCAGCGGAGAGGTCCGTGCCGGGAGTCCGACAGATAACATTCAAATCCAACACCCTGGAGCGCTCCGGAGTGGGGCTGAGCAGCTACATGGCCAATGCCAAGGAGCAGAACGTCAAGACCAGCAGCTCCCTGGGCAAGATGTCCTTCATCGAGCGGCTCGCCCCGAGCTTCCTCAGGAGCGGCCGCCCGCGGCCGGTGTCCCTCGGGGCGGGGAAGGACTTTGCGGGTCTGAAGGAGCAGGGGCAGGCGGAGCAGGAGAAGAGCAGCAAGCGCAGATCTCACCCTCTCCCGGGCTTCCCCAGACCCTCCCGCTCCGCCGTCAGCGTGAAGATCTCCCCGAAGGGCGCGACCGACGAGAACCGGCGGGAGGCGCTGAAGAAGCTCGGGCTGCTGAAGGAATAGCTCCGGGGGCGGCTGGAAAAGGGGCTTTTCACCGCCAAGTCCAGGTGCCTTCCCTGCCTGTCCTCTGGCAGATCACCCGTGAGCATCTCCTGCTGCCACGTCCTGCCCCAGAGCCTCGGGGGAGGTACCCGGAGCTATTGGGGGCTTCACACCAAATACAGCAACGCCACGTGAACGTATTTTGTAAATAGTGAGTGTACATGAGCTATTTATATAAAGCATCACTCAGTATGTGGATGGGGTATATTCTCCTACAAGGTCTTTCATGCATTTGGGGATTCATCGAAACAGGGAAGCCGTGGAATTAGGGGTTTGGCTTATTTTTAAAGGGTTGCCAGTGGATAATGCCTCTCTGGGAAGAACTGCAGGACTCTGCTGCTTCTTTAGGATTTTTGGGGGTGCTTTTTATTACTTTTATCACAGCCTCTGCGGCCTGAGCACTCGCCTGCCACACGCAAGTGCCTCCCCAAACCACCACTGCCACATACAACACTGTTGGACCAACAGACACTAGAGGGGGCTCAGCAATGTTCCCCCTCACACGGTGCCTGCAAAGACATCTCACTGCCTCCTCTGCCACACTGCTCTCTGGAAGACTCATGAACCTCATGAAGTGACTGTTAAGACACAACAGGCTGTGTTGGTGTCAGATTCAGAAATGCTGCCCAAAATGAGAGAGAGCTGAGACAACACCAACTCATTCCCTTTCAAACTCTCCTGGCATCTCTCAGACCCAGCTGATGCTGCCAACATCTGTGCTGCTCACCTTTTATAACAGAGGTGGTTTATTTCTCTAATAAACTTGTATATGATCAGAAAACTAACGTGTAGTACAGATTTATGTTGCAGGCAAAACTCTGGTGAAGCTAAATATTGAGTTTTAACTGTCGGTGTGTCTTGATTTGAGGAGTGTGAGTCACTCAGGCAGCAGTTGTGCATTACAAGTGATGGGTCTGAGCCAGAGCTTGGCCTCCTGCACCCCAGGACCCACAGAGATGGGGGTTTGTGTATGTGCTCCCACTTCACTCAGCAGATGCAAAGTCTTCCATGGTACTTCCATGGAGCAGCCTGGACTACTGGAAGGTGTCCCTGCCTTTGGTGAGGGAGTGGAACAAGGTGAGCTTTAAGGTCCCTTTCATTCTGTGACTCCCAGCTCTCCCTGCAAGCACAAGGAGGGAATAGGGAATACCTGGTGCTCCTGTGTTTACTGACAGGCTCGAACCAGCCTGATGTGCAGCCAGGCAGCAGGAGAGGTCCCACCCAGCCCTGAATTCCTCCCTGGAGACTTTCAAGTGCAAATGATTGACTTTAAAGGCAGCAAGAGCACAGCATAAAGAGGAGAGGAAGATGCAAGGTTAAGCTCCAAGTGAAGGAGTCAGCCAAGCTCTTGCATGTTTAGTGGTGCGTTTTCACCCATGTGCTCCTCTCCTCTGGCCACTGTCTTACCCACGGAAGATTCCAGCTACTTAATGCTCTGTCTCACTGCTCATCATTTGCATAATGCAGACACATGAGAACTGGAGACTCAGAGTTAATCTCACCTTGATTATCTAATGAGAAAGGAGAAGAGCATTAAGGTCTCTCTCAAAGTATTTTTGGCCTGAAAAAGAACCTAAGCTTTTCTTAAAAACAGATTGTTTTGAAAACAGAAGTATTCTCTTCCAATCCTTGTCTTTAGTCAAAATCAGAATGTACTAAGGTCATGAAAGCTGGGCTTTGATTAGATTTCCAAGCAGAAATCTCCCTTCCACAGATTGCTTATTAACCTGTGATGGGGTGGAGTCATGTTCATGAACAGGAGTTGTGCACATTGGTTTGACATGGAAATAGAATAAATTAACACAACACCCACGGGAGATCAGGGTCATTCCTCTGGGAATGAACTCCAAATCTGTGCCTTGCCAGGAGGTGACGGTGCTCCTGCTGCTGCCAGATCCTCTGGGTTGAATCACTCACCGTGGATAAGCCCCGTTCCAAGAGCAGGCATTGCTGTTTAATCCTGCCAACAAAATATGACATTTTACAGGCTGGATATGCTTGTAGCCACTAGAAACAAAGGTGTTTATGCCCAGGGGGTGACTGACTCCTGGGCTGGGACCTTATGCAAGAGCAGGCCCATAACTCTGCCTGGTGCAACCCAGAGTCAAGCCCTGCTGCTGATGGATGAGTCCTGCTCTTGGAGGGAGCACAGCCACCTCTCAGCTCCATGGAGATTTCTGCAGCACCTGGAAGTGGATTCCTGCAACCAAACTGCTCTTTCTGCCTCCTGCTTCAGCTTCAGGCATGGACAGGCAGCTGGGAAGGAGGGGGATAGGGTAGAGGGATGTGAGCACCCAGTTTGTAAGCACAGAGCAGCCCCCTTGCTCCTTGGCCACACATGAGCCCAGAATTACCTTCCCAGGGCCACCAGGACCAGGTTGAACAGGGGGAACCTCAGCTCTGGCCGTGTTTGTTATGACCCACTCGCACTGGGACAGACCCGCCGTGTGTGGAGCAGTGTCTGTGTCCTGCTCAGCTTCAGTGCAAACAAACTTAATGCTGTCCAACCCCTCAAAGCCCTTACTTACACTGCTGGCATGTGGCAGAGCTGCCTTTCCCCATCCATGCTGGGGTTAGAGCCATCCCTGTGCATGGCCAAGGGCTCAAGGCTGTGGTTGTCACCCACTGCTGCTTCCCAGCCCCTGCTGACCTGACTCCAGGCTTGGAATGAAACACTGGGCTCAGGATGGGCGAGTTAATGACCTTCCAGGCTCCTTCACCCCTCTGGAGTTAATGTATGTTCAACACAGTGTTTGCTGAGGAACCTGAAGAGTTTTTGGTCAGACCTTTTCTCCTGCAGCTTCTCCTGGTTCCCTCCCTGATGTGCAGGTTTGTATTAGACTGGCCAGCCCCAAACTAATTTAGTTAATTGCTCAACTACAAACAAGCATTTCCCTGCTTTCATGAAGTGTAGCTAATCAGGATAATTTTCTTGCATTCCTTGGATTCTTTACATGGATCAGTACTGTTCCTTCCCTTGTGCACACCTTTTATGTGGGGGGCTGTGAAATGGTGCAGTTTTGCACTCGATGCCATCCCCTTCTTTCCAGGCAAAACCAGAGCTCCACTGGTGCCTATTTGGAGAGGAATTAGCCTGGCACTGGGTTTTGTCAGCATGAGCCTGTTTAGTATTCACAGACTGTCTTGGGAAGGTGATGGTGCTGCAAGGTCAGTGATGAAAACAGTTGAATGGAACTTAATGCTGCAAGCAGTTAATTAACATCAGTAAATTGTTTAGTGCAATTGCTTCCACGGGTCAGCCCCTCTCTGTAAAGAAAGCCTACATTAGTTTGGAAATTAAATTGCCTGTTAGGAACAAAGGCATCATCATCATCCTGTAATAATGGAATGGTTTGGGCTGGAAGGGACCTTGAAGCTCATCTCGTTCCACCCCCTGCCATGGGCAGGGACACCTTCCACTATCCCAGGTTGCTCCAAGCTCTGTCCAACCTGGCCTTGAACACTGCCACGGATGGGGCACCCACAGAACCTGTGCCAGGGCCTCTCCCCCCTCACAGGGAAGAATTTCTCCCTAATATCCAGTCTAAACCTCCTCCCTGTCAGATTAAAGACATTCCCCTTGTCCTGTCACAAGGACTGGAACAAGGAGTGCAGCGATGGCTGCTGCCCTCACACAGAGCAGGGGAAAGGCTGCTTCTGCCTGTTGGTGGCTGTTGGTGACATTTGGGGGTGTCTGGGTGGTGGACAGCAGGAAAAAAAGGATGGAAACAAATCTACCTCCAGGCTCAGCTGGAGTCCAGCCAAGTTCCTGGGCTCTTGTCTGGGATGTCTGAAAACAGACTTCATACGACTTAATTTGTCTGCAAGGCAGATCCCAGCCAAAAAAACAGCCATGAAGAGAGATCATAATATGGCAAAAGTAACAAGACTTAAAAAGGTTGGCAAATGTAATCCTCAATGCCTTATTGCAGATTATACAGACTGTGTTTATACAGCACAAGGATGTTAAAAAAGACCTAAAGAAAACACTCAGCTTTGCATTTTGCACTGAACATTCATCTACTTCTTAACTATCAGTTCCACACCGGCTCAGACATATCATTTCCATGTCTGCATGAGCCTGTCAAGACCTACTATCCCAATTAAAAGTGTCCTGGTGCACATCTTTCATTACAAAGATCAAATTCAGGAGAAGGGGTTTGTTAAATTCTGGCAGTATCAGAGAATGTCAGCTGTACTGGGCCACAGTCTCCAGGAGAAACTCTCCTCTCAACTTTAGACTTTTAACTTTAGACTTTGTGCCTGTGCAGCAGCTTCAGTGCAGTGTCAGCCAGAGCCTTGGGGCTGGTGTCCCACGGGAGGTTGGGAGGGTGGGTTGGATACTGCTGAACTGACACGTCTCCAGCTGGAGAAGCACCAAACCTGGGCTGTGAGACCCAGGATCGAGCTGGAGTCAGCCCAGCTCTGTCGTGGAGGACTGTGGATGTCTGAGAGTGTTTAACATTCCGGCTTGGTTTGGGCAGTAACTGGCAGCTGAGGCTCTGCCCTTTCCCTGCTCACCTGCAGGTGGAGAGAAGGACCCTCTCCAGCTCCAGCTACTCCAGTGTGAAGGAGGGATAAGCTACCCTTATTCCAAGGAGTGTGGACTCTCTGCTTCATCACCAGGACAATCCCCATGTTTTGCCAGGTGCTTTGTGTGGGTATTGGAATAATGCAAGGCTGATGGAGGAGCTGTGGGGAGCTCCTGTGTCGTGGCTCTTTGTATTCCTGTTGCCCCAGCCATCATTAATGACCACACAAAAAGGAAGGCAGTGGCACCCAGACCCTGAATCTGTGCAGGACTGTGGGGTGGGGACTCATCCAGCCATGTGCTGTGTTTAATACAACAGGCTGCTGCTTCAGCAGCAATGCCCTAATCCCTGTGGGAATGCTGAAAGCCTCTGAGCCTCTTGGTGGTTATGCTAAATTAAGGTTTTGTGGAGTCAGGCAGGGTAGAAGTGCTGCTGGGGTTCAGCTTGTGTCACCCAGGTCCCCACAGCCCAAGGGCAGGCACAGAGCTGAGCTCAGCTCATCAGCCCCAAGCATCACCAGGGCATCTCTGCAATTGCACCAACCAACCAAGGCAACTCCTGGTCCTTTGAAATCAAAAAATTAAAACTCCGTGTGGCAGACTCAAATGTAGGAAAAACATTCCCTGGAAATTGGTGTCCTTCCCTCAGCCAGGGGTTTGCTGATGTGCAGAGCTGTCCCATCCCATTAAATGTGCCAGTGAAGGAGGTGACTCTGAGCTCTGTTCCCATCAAGGGAACACCTGCCCTTGCCCAGGACAACCTAGTGCAGGATTGACACAATATACTCTGTATTTCTCTTTCCCCCAACCCGTTTTTTGCTCCTAATGGAATTTTAAAATTAAAAAAGCAGCTAAACCCCCAAGCTTTTTTAGTGCTGCTCCCACCTGTGCAGTGCTTGGCACTGGAGAAACAACAACCTGCAGGTACAGAAAACCAGACAGAAAGACACACTCCACCTAAGGCACTTCAGCATTTTACTGCCAACTCCTGCTGTGTTAAAACAACCAGGTTTTCTTGGTTTGGGTTGGTTTGCTTTATTTGCCAGTGAAGCAAATTCACCTGATAGTGTCTTAAACCACAACTAGACCCAGTGTTCCTCATTCCTGCTCTTAAAACCCGTGGGATCAGGCTCAGGTTGGAAAGGCAGTGGGATGAGAATACTCAGCTTCCTGGAGATCTCAGCTCTTTGTTTCCAAATACCCTTTAACTCTGAAGTCCAGGAAGAGACAGAAAGGGGCACTGTTGTTCCTCGCACAGGGAGTTTGGCGCAGCAATGACATACCCGGCTGTGTGCTGCCCTCGCTGGAGTTTAATCGTTAACTCCTGCAGGCACTGTGGAGCAGGCAGGGGTTGTTACCATTTATTAATTACAACTCTGACTGCAGACAGCCCGTGCTGAGGTGCTGACAGCAACCTCGACAACTGCACAGGACTGAAACACATGGGGCTGGAGCCCCAGTGTGCCTGGCATTGCCATGCTGCTCACAAGGAAAATATTCAACCTCCAGCACATGGTTGCTACACAGGAAGGAATTTTCTGCAACAAGCACAGCCCAGAAGAACAAATTCTCTGAAGGTTAACTCTCCTTTAGCAGTAGAAGGTCCAAGGCAGTGGTATTGCCTCAGGAGGGTCCTTTCCACGTGCTGCCATCTCTGTTCCCTGCTGGATCCATCCTCACTGCTGGCTGCCCACTTTCCCCAGCTGCTTTGCAAAGGATGCTGAGAAATGCCCTTGTTGCTTCCAGTGTTGCTGCCTCTGCTGAAGTTCTTTTCTTTTTTTGTTTAAAGGAGGTGGGTTCCTCGGATGTCCCTGCTCCAAAAGCTGGGGTCACCTTGAGGACCTTGTGCAGAGAAAGTTCCCACCCTGGATGGGTGAGGAAGCAGAGTATGGTGGTGCTGTGGGTAAAACTATGTGTTACTACCCCTGAAAATCATCTCTATCAAGGGCAATCTGCCTCCACGCAAAATATCTTGTCACCTCCTTGCTTTTCAGAGCAATCTGGGATGCAGCAGCACTTGGCCTGACTGGCTCCTCTTGGGAGAGCTCGTTTGACAGCAACCCCACTGTACCTGTCACTGCTTTGTTCTCTCCCCCTAAAACATGGCATTGCCTGGGGTGGGTTCCCTGTTTCTCCCAATTCTCCTGTGATTCTTCTCCTTTCTCTCTCACACTGTGGCATTTGCATTTGCTGGCATTGGCATTGCTGGGGGATGCAGCAATCCCAGCCTGCATTTGTCACCTTTTTTAAGGAGCCCGGGGGATGCCAGACCCCCGGCTTGCTGCCTGGGACAGCAGCTTAGTTATTCCCAGGGTGGCTTCAGGTCCCTGCAGTGCTTGGCCTCCCTGTCCCCACCACCCCTCCACAGTGGCAGCTTCACCCTGATGGCTCTTGGAGACCCTGCTTGCCCCAGGATGAGGTTTTCCTGTGGATAAGGAGCAGGAACACCAGCTCAGCTCTGGTCCTCAGCTCACCCTGGCAAACCCCTCCCTGCCTCTCACAATTGGCAGCAGCTCTGCTGCTCGTTCAGACCCTTGAATGCAAATCTGCAGAGACATCTCTGAGCACCAAGGGGAGGAGCAGCACCCCAAACTCTCAGTTTATCCCTCGGGATTGCTCCACAGGGTCTCAGGGACAGGAGGTTTGTCAGGGGTTTCAGGTGAGAGCCTGGCCCAGGGAAATGTTGAAGGCCAACCTGAGATAGTGGAAGGTTCCCTACCCATGGCAGGAGGTGGGATGTGATGGGCTTTAAGGTCCCTTCCAACCAAACCATTCCCTGACTACATGATTCTATGATGCTATAAAATAACACTGAGTAGTCTTAAGGGGTTCTCACTTTATTTCCATTTTATTGCTAATAAAGGACAATTCTATTGCTTTACTATTGGCAGTGAATGTCCTCAGACAGATTAGTTCTGCTGAAGCCCAGCCAATATTGGGCCCAGCCAGTTTATTGCACAGGTTTGGTACAAACCACAATCACTGCAATATAAGTAATCATATCATGATAAAGAAAGGAAACCTGCTCAACAGAGATTTATCTTCAGACAGGGAGATTCCAAAGTGCTCCAATGATTGTTTTACAGAAAACACAACCTGGCCTTCCAAGCCTGTCTGCACCCAAAAGGGAAAGACCAGGACTCTGGACCTGCCAGCAGAACCAGGGCAGAACCTGGTTTCTACCAAGGTCCTTCTGAACTCCACACACTTCTCACATGCTGAGTGTTATCCTGCAAATCCTGGAGACACACAGGGTGCTGGAACCAGCCCAGGGCATTCTCGGAAGTGCCACGGGTAGGTTTTTGTTTGCAATCAATCATTTTTATCTGAAGGAAAAGCAGACCAAAGTCCCTCGCAGAAACACAACTGTGAAACGCCTCCGTAGTTTTGAAGATATCAGCATGTCTGCACTTCTCTTAATTCAGATTATTTGGTTAGTGCAAAAAAGGAATTGTGTGTGTGTGAGAAGAAACCTCCCTTAGTTCCACCTTCAGATGCTGTGAGGGCACAGACATGGCCATTGCCCCCAAATAAACTGTTGTCACAATGAACATACCTGGGGTTTGGAGGTACCTGTGCAGAGCTCTGGTTTGGTGCCTTTCCTGAGGCAACACAGCCCACCAGCTGACAAATTTGGAGTAGGCACTGGTTGGAATGCAGCCAGATTCAATTCAGAGATAAATTAATCACTGAGAGATGACAAAGTATGGAGCGAGATGAAAGGGACTGTCACCCTGGGCTGGACCCTGCAACAAGGACTGGCAGAGGGAGAAAAAACAGACAGACAAACAACCCAGCTCTTAAGTAGGAGCTTAAAACTTCATTGCAGAGACCTGCAAAAAGTTGACCATGTCCTTGTGGAAGAAGCAGCTGGATGCACTCTGTGCTGAACAACAGGGATCACAGGGAAGAGAAAAACCAGACTGAAAAATATGAGTGGTTTAAGCAGCACTTGTACCAGCACAGCATCACCACCCACTTCATTCATGTTTCTGGGATGGTTTTATAGCATAATTTGAAGCAGAAACCACCTTTTTGCCCTGGATTTGTAAAAAGTGTAGGAGCACATGTAGTGTGAGCTACATGAAGCCTTCATTCAAACCACAGATGTTTGAGCAAACGTGCACAAAGTTCTTACTTGATGTGAAGTTCTGCCTGGAAGTGGCTCACAGCAAACACCACTTCACTACAACTGTTCACAGCCAGGTATTTTATGTTAAAGCCCTTTGTTTGTGATGCAGGGGAATTCCTCTCAGACTCTTGCTATTTCTGCTCCTGACCTCTTCATGGTTTTTTTTCCCCTTACATGATGTCACTCATGTCATTAGGTGGCTAAAAATGACCATTTTTGGGTTCCATCCTCAGTATATTGGTGGCATCTCTGCTGTTCCTCTAAATATTTTGACCATCTCCAGTTTGCTCAGTGATGCATATCTAGACTTCAGAAAATTTTTGGTGCACCCATTTTAAACTCTGGACATCAATCTATGAAAAAAAGATTTAAACATCAAGAGCTGAGCAAAGACTAACTGAGCTGCAAGCTGCAAAAACCACATTATTAAACTAAATTCAAGCTGGAGGCAGAGCAGGAGAAGATTTCCAGCATCAGAAACCTCACAATCTAAGGTAGGTGAGCCTCAATTTGCCTTTAAAATACTATTGTTTGGAGTACAATGCTATTTTACAGTGATTATATGATATATTTTGAGGGATTACACCTCTAGTATGTAACAGGTCTGAAATTTAAACCCATTATTTCTATAGCAATAAATACAATATAACTAATTGGGGGGGGTCCTATTTTTTGTGCCTTTTTTTTCTCTTTCTTTTTAAAGATATTAATTTTATTATCAGCTTTATTTTTTTTGCCAAGAACACACAAAAAAAATTATGTGGACAATAATTATACAAGACCACACAAAGAGACTCTGTCCAGTTCTGCATCCCAGTTGGAGATGGTGGCAGGATAATGGTTTAATCAGCCAGATCCAGAAAATTGATCATATAAATATTTTCACAATATAAAACTGAAATAGACACAGACAAAACAGCCATACATGGCTTATTTCTGGGATTTATGATCTTAGCTCTTTCTTTTCACTTCCTGCTTTATATTTAATGCCTATTTGAGGGTTAAAAAAATCACAAAACACCTCTTTGCCTAAAGATTAAGATTAAATGAGATTAAAATGTAGCTGACAGCTCTGTCCTGCAGATAGGAAGCCCAACAATGAGGAAAAGAGAGAGTGCACCAGCTCAGTTTTAGTTCTGTACCTCAGAAAAGATTAAATGAGCATAGGGATATTTTCCTTGATATCTGAATGTAAACAAGGAAGCTTTTCCAGAGCATTCTTGTGAACTCCTTATTGCTTCAAATCCTCCAGGTGGGTGGGAATTATGGCATTGAGTGAAAAATTTCCATTTTTCAAGTCCCTATGAGTTGCAATGATGGAACTACTGAGGCCCTGCTGAACCCAGTGCCCCACGTGCACAGAACTGGGGGGACTGGAACATCTTCCCTGCTCTTTGCTGCTCTGTGCAGGCAGATGTGGTCAGGCAGCTGTGCAGACACATCTCCCCTGCAGAGCTGCCTCTGCTGCCTCATAAATGGGGAAAAACCTGGAGGGGAACTGCCCAAAGAGGATCCTGTACCAGCTGGACCCCCACAGCCTGCACTGAGAGGGGAAGAGGACATTCCCACACTTCCCATCATTGGAGCCACAGCCAAGAGGAGGGAGAGCTGGATGTTTGCAAGCTGGGGGAGATGCATGATGTCCCCAGCAAAGGGTGTGCAAGGCACAGCAAGTGGCTGGTTGTGCTGCTTTTGGCTAAACCATGACACTGGTGCAAGGCTGAACCCGTGTCCCACTCCTCTGCAGCACATTCCCTTATTTTGGGGCTGGGACATGTCACAGGTTGGGAGCCACTGGGGAGGCAGCACTTTGCTCTGAGTGGATGTCAGAGCAATCCAGTGGCTGTCCTTGGCAGATCCCCGCCACAATCCCTCTCTCTCTCTCTGATAACACAGAAATCAGCAAAATCCCATCCCTGATGTGGGATTTTTGAGGTTTCCCAAGTGAACACTCGTGGAGGCTGGACATGGTGGTTCTCTTCCTCTTAGCAGCTTTGCTGCAAGGTGAGTCACCAAGAAATCAAATCTCCAGCCAGATACACTGATAAGAACAGGTAAAGCTGGAACTGGGGACACAGGTTGTGTTCTTCTGGCTAAATCCTCACTTGGACACTAGACACCTCCACCTGCAATGTGGAAACCAGTCAAACCACCCTCCCTGCCCACTAGAAATCTGCAGGGGGTCAGCAAAGCATGGCAAGAGCTGGGAAGAGAATCCCAGCTCTCCATTGTTCTCACTGCAGGGAGAAGAAAGTTGGCAGATCAGGTAGAATTTGCAGATGCCAAAGGTTATCCTTTGGTATTTGCCAAGAACTGCTGCCCTTGACCTTTAACTCCAGGGCTGGTGGGTGTCTGGAGCACAGAAAGTCTTCCCAGGCTCTGTGACACCAGTCCCCCTCAAATGGATAATGTAGCACTCAGGGAAGGCAACACACCACATCCAAAATAAACCCTCTGAGCCAGATGTCCCACTGGTGCCACTCCAAATCACACCCACGACTCAAAGGAGAGACACTGGGTTTTGCCAGGTGGGATCTGGTTTCAGAGTGACCAACAGCTTCTCTTTCTTTTTTCCCCCAAAGAGCCCGTTTCAGGCAGCTTGTTCGGCCC
The DNA here is from genome assembly GCA_013390005.1 of Calyptomena viridis. Taxonomy (NCBI): domain Eukaryota; kingdom Metazoa; phylum Chordata; class Aves; order Passeriformes; family Eurylaimidae; genus Calyptomena; species Calyptomena viridis. Next base: position 256,409 of record WEIV01025100.1, on the reverse strand, counting down.
CAGCTTTCTGACAGGTGGGGTGGGAGGATCAGTCACCCACCGGTGCTTCTACTCCATCACAGCAGCCAACAAATACGACCGGAAATATTGGTGCAAAATAGCGGGAAACGGAGTTTGCTACACAATCATCTCATCTACTGACTACACCTCCAGGGAGCACGTGGGGAGAGTGTCTCTGAAGGACATTCCCCAGAACGGCACCTTCGTGGTGACAATGACAGGGCTGAAGAGCAGTGACACGGGGACCTATCGATGTGGCATCGGCCCCACCAGGGAAGGCCTCTATGCCAGCCTGAACCTGGTGGTTTTGGCAGGTAGGAGGGTGGTGGTGGGGACAGGGGGGGCTCTGCTTTACTGGCAGCTCAGCTCATGGGAGGGTTTGGGATCAGATGCTGGAACATCCACACACAGCAGGTGTATCAGCTTTTCACAGCCCACGCTATTAACCAGGTATTTATAATGATGGGGTGTAAAAGCACATGGATTTGGACAAATCAGCTGTTCATAAATGTGAAAGGAAACTCTCTCCTACCTGGCTGGGGAGTGTGGCTGAAGAGTCCCTGCCCTGCTCTCTCCCTACAGATGCCGGTGTGTCAAAGCCAATCCAGCTCATCCAAGGGGAGCTCCACGGCTCTGTCACAGTCCTGTGCCCACCTGGGGACACCCAAAGTGGTGGCAAGAGGTTCTGGTGCAAAGTGGGAAGAACCAGCTGCACCCTCATAGCTGACTCCGATGGCTACGTGGGAAGGAATTACCAGGGACGAATCTTCCTCACCCCTCAGGAGAGCTCTGGAGCTTTCAAAATCTTGATAAATGACTTATTCAAGGAAGACTCGGGGCTGTACAGGTGTGGGACAGGAAGGCTGAGTGGTCAGGATGGCCCACAGGAGGTGATTCTGAGGGTGACCACAGGTAGGACAGGGCACGGGGGCTGCACAGGTTCCTCACAGTGTCAGATGAGGAGCATGAAATGCTAATTTTTTCCCCTCCAACCTGCAGCCTCTGCTCTTCCCAGGAGACCCAAATTCCTCAGCGGCACAGTCGGAGGCTCACTGTCCTTCAAGTGCCACTATGATCCCAAGGGCCACTACGAGAAGAAATATTTGTGCAGGTGGAAGGAGGGGAACTGCTCAGTGCTCCTGGATGCTGATGGGTTTGTGCACGAGTCCTACAAGGGGAGAATACAACTAACCAGCAGTGACCCCGAACATGGGACGTACACGGTGGTGATGAACCAGCTGAGAGAGGAGGACACAGGATGGTACTGGTGCAGGGCTAAAAGTGGGCACACAGAGCACACATCCTCTGTGAAGCTGCTCATCCAGAAGGGTAAGTGGTGGGAGGGCCTGAAACAACTGGATGGTCTTTAATGTCCCTTCCAACCCAAACCATTCTGTGATAACATAATGAGAAACATCAGCTCTACATTTTGTTAATAGCAAGCAACTGAGGTGATGGTAAAGGTTTTCAGGGATGTGAGCTGAGCTTTCAGAAGAAATTTAGTTGCTTTGACTTATATTATTGATTATTTATGATGCACATCCCAGCACATGACATCCTGATCTGGGCAGGTGCAGTGCAGAGACACGTGCTTGGCTCTGAAGATAAGCTGAAGGTTGTCTTGCAGTTTGAGGAACTGCAGCATGTAAATACACAGATCCATGGAACTGCTCCTGTGGCAGAGGCAGAAAGAGTGGAGTTAAAGTAGGAATGTTTACAAACTATTAATATTTTTATTAGTGCTCCCAAGGTGCTTTCTATAAAACTCAAAGGAAAAAGAAATGCTTGGCTCTGGTACTTTTTCGTGCTGAGTTGCAAGTTGAAACATGTAAATCTTTGGTAAACTAACACGTTGCCTCTGCAAAAAGATTAAAGCCTCAACATAATGTTCTTTGTAGAAATATGCTCTTCACAAGACCCAGAAACAACCACTCTCATGAAACCTACTTTATTAAGTCCGGCTGCCTCCAGCACATCCACACAGAGGAGCATCACAGGCCTGATGTATGTGGTGGGCACCATCACTGAGAGCACCACGATGGGCACAGTCCCTGAGAGCACCCTGCTGCCCACTGCCACCCCTGGCACCTCTGCAACCTCCCCAGGTGAAACCTACCCTGAGAGGTAATTCCACAGCCACGTATCTTGTTGGCACTAAGTTGGTGGTTCACAACCTGCCTGCCCCATTTCCCAGAGCCCTACAGAGGTTGTGCACAGGTTGAAAACACCTACAGGAGACATTGGAAGGTAGAGAAGCAGAAGTCAGGATTACCTCATGTCCACATACACGTATTTTTGAACTTGTCTCCAAACCTTCTGGTGCTGGTCACTCCTGTGGACCAGATGCCAGAGTCAACACATGTGGTCCTTGCTTTGCTCAGGACCTTGGGAAACATCAGGCTTGAGCAATACCCTGGTGAATCTGTAACTGCTGCACACTTGACTGCCCCCCTTATCCAAGCCCCTACAGCAGCCAGTAACCTGGGCAACGTTGGGTGCTCCCTGTTGCATCAGGAGTTGTCTTTGGACAAGGTTAATCAAAAGGCTGGGAGTATTTTGGCCAGTTATTATTCCATGGTAGTTCTCCACGCCAAGCCTTGTGGCTCACCCCAGTGCAAATGGTTTCCCAAAGAACTGACCTTGTGTGCCCACCATCCAGCACTGGGTAAAGGGCTCTGTGTGACTGGTGCAGATGCACCAGATATTGCAGTATCAGCCAGAACCAAACTGGACAAACCCACAAACCCAGTTCAGTAGTGAGATGTGCACCTCGGATTCACATCTGTCCCACTGACCCCCAGCATGAGAAGCACCACCCTCTCCATCTCCAGCCTCCCCCAAGCCATATCTGCCACCCATCCAGCCAGAAAGAGGAGGGGAGAACACATTGCCAATCACAAATCATGCTCTTGTATAAAGGCTCAGATTTTCTACCATTCCCAGCAATGCCCTCTCTGCCTGTGGAGTTCTGACAGCATTTATATCTATTTTTGCAAGGAGGTGCTGGGCAAACAACTTCCCACAGTGTGAGGGTCCATAACAACTCACAAAAATGGTGTATGAACCTTGCTTGTGAATTTGTGTCATGAAAACAGGTTGTTTCCTTTTGGAGGGATTAATTCAAAAGCAGTTGTAGAAATTACTTCCTCATAAACCAAACTCCAGATAAAATTATTTCAACTCTCCTTGACTTTGTTGCTTGTTTGATTCAGTCAGAGTTTATAACTCCTTTATATGCTTTGGTATAAAAACAACAGCCTCCATTAATCACATAGCTGAATCAAAATCCAATTTAATTGTGGTGGTTCATCTTTCCAGCTCATCAAGTGAATCCAGTCTGCTCCCAGTTGTGTTACCAGCTCTTGCTTTGCTGATTTGCATCACTGCCACTGTTCTCACCCTGACCAAAATAAAGCTTCAAAAGAAGATGGGTGAGTTGGCCAAGCAACAACTTTTGGGTTGCAGTGGTGGTTTTTAAGGGCTTTGCTTGTGATTTCCAAGAGTTGGAGTCTGGCCCATGGAAGATTTCCATCTCTGGAGACACGTGTCCCTTCTGAAAGGCTGACTGCAAAGTCCTCTACAAGTTGTTTGGTTTTGTGGTTAAACAAAAAGCAAATTAAGGAAATGAAACCCCTGGAGTCCTGATGAAAGCAAGGTTGATTTTTTGTGTATGGAAGATTTATGGATGTGTGATTGCTCGGAAATGCTGAGGTGTAAAGGGCAGGGACCTGCACAGCGTGAGCAGCTTCATGCTGGGCAGATTCTGGGGCCAAATCCAGCTCATTCAGTGCAAAGCCCACAAAGACAGACAAAAAATCCCTTCTAATGGCTAATTTTCAAAAATATATGCATCCATGTTATTCTAGAATGTATTATGATTGTAGAGATCAATTTAGGGACAGCAAACCTCCAGCAGTGACAGCAGTGAGGGGAAATACATTTCTCACAAGAATGAAACTGGGAAATATTGGGCCTAATCTGGTGTCTGACATGCTGGAATGCTTAAAGAGGCATTAATGGAGGTGTTCCCTCCAGTGCATCCGTGTGGTTTTGTTTTCAAGGAGAAGAAAGAAGCACCTTTGGGAACCTGGAGGCAGCAGCAGTTCTGGCTGGTCCAAATCCCATGAAAGAGCAAATGATGGAGGAAAACCCAGGTCCAGGAAATGTGCAGGAATGCAAGGGGGACTCTGGCAAATGTAGGTGGGTGCTTTCTGGAACTGGCACTGCAAACATGGCCTCCCTTGGTAGAAGCAAATAAAAACATATTTTAAGTTGAGAATTTATGGCTTAGTAAGTAAAATACCTCCACAGGGGAGACACAGGGGAGTCCAGGAATTACAATCCACAGTCCAGGACTTATGTTCTGCTGCCAAACTATTAAACTTTACAATTTACCCAGAAATGTTATTTCAAAAGACTTGGATTAATTACTATATAAAGGTCATAAATTTATTATAGGGTTGATTATATTTTTTTGCTTGCATATGGTAAACCTGTTATTGCCCTTCCTGCTTGTTTCAATAGTCTGATTGCTTATCACCTTTTTCAATATTACACAGAAATAATTATTGTTCACTGTGTTGCAACCATATCATTCTTTTCTGTCCTACTGTGCAGGAAAATCTGTGCTATCCTTGGAAGATTCAGGATCATCAACTTATGTGTAAGAGTCTCATATATATAGGAAGAGTGAGTCTGTCTCAGATCGTCAATATTGCTTAAAGATAAGCTTGTGTAGAAAACATGTGAGCAAATATTTTAAAATATATCTAATCTGGGGAGATTTGTATCAATGAAAAGGACTCCATCAAAAAAAAATAGTGGAACAGTTGGTCAAAAATTTGGTGATAGCATTTTATATTCTCATTACAATGCACTTAGAGCCAAAAGGGATCTTACAGTCCTAAATATAAAGGGTAGAAAGAAAAAAGTACATCTCCCTTGAAAATAAACAATCAGCATTCTGTGAAAAACTTCAAAACGTGAGAATGAAAACCAGAAATTGTTAATTGTGCCTTTTGTTCCCAGATGTCTGGCTTGGGATAATTCTCCAGAAGTCCCCTCCCTCCAAACCAGGTTTTTTCAGCTTTCTGTTCTCAGGACTCCCTAAAATATCAGATCCATTTAAAATATGAAGTGTGGCATAAAACCTGAAACATCCATGAAATTATTTATAAAAATATTGGAAAGAGGCAATGCCATCTCACAGCCTTTCTTGTGTTTTGTTACTTTACAGCTACTCCTTGGGGAAAAAATACTCTTCAGGATGATTGCTGAGGCCCTGAGCCAGAACCTGCTGTGAAGTCTCCTGTGTACCTGAGCTGGGAAGTTCCCCTGTGGGAAGCCAAGGCAGGGCCACGAACTGCCAGGCACCCAGAACTCCTCAGCACTGCCCTGCTCACAACCCAAATGCCTTTTTTTTGAGAGCTGAATCCCCAGACTGTCCCAATGGCACTTGCTGTGTGTTTTGCAGAACAGAGAATAAAATAACGCACCTGTAACGTGGCAATTTGTGTGCAGCTCTGGCTTGTAGAGGCAGAGAACCCTGAGGGAAAGGCAATGGAAGGGAAGGACCCTCGTTGCTTCAGGGTTGCTCAATGTGAGGCAAGAAATCAGGGAACCACAGACTGGTTTGGGTTGGAAAGGACCTTAAAGCTCATCTCATTCCACCCCCCTGCCATGGGCAGGAACACCTTCCACTAGCCCAGGTTGCTAAAAAATTAAGGATTTTCTGAATATTTTTAATAAAATCCTGATCCATTGAGTCATTTTGCAACACATAAACCACATCTGGTTTCAGTTTATCAAACACCCACATTCCCAAGTGCTATTTTCCCTTCACCTCCTCTGCAGAACGATCCAGAGCTTCAAAACCAAGTCAGTTCAGCCCAAACACAGCCCAGCCCCAAAGAGCAGCTTTGGTTTGTAGGCTCAGCTTGTGCTGCAGGCTGTGCTTTGGCCCTCCCAATAAAAGCAATCCGAAGGTTGTTTGTTTTCTGGCAATGCCAAAATGCTTTGGAACCTGTGACTTGGCAGGAAAATGTTTCCTCGTGTGTTAAAGCAAGGAAATAAATTTGCATGAGGCAACGAATGTGTTTTATTGGAAACCTTAAGGGCGAAGACCATGGTTTGGTTAAAAAACCTGTTCATTCACCTTGGACTAACTTTTCCTCCCTGAGATGCCCCAGCAGTTACAGGTTCCCATGGCTGGTTTCTGCCAGAATTTCCTCTGCCCTTGGCCATTCCACCTTCCTCCTGCAAACCCAATCCATGCAAATGGCAGGATTGGGATGAGAGGGAAATCCTGGGAGAGTGGGAGGTACAGGGGAGCAAACACAGCTGTGCCCACTGTGGTCAGGCAAACACAACTCTATGGCCAAGAAGAAAGAAGTAATGCCAGCATTACTTGGGGAATGTTTGGAATGGCCAGGGAAGCACTGCTGGGAAAGACACGGTTTGCAAGGGATCAGTGTTTGTTCCCATCTAGGACAAGTGGTGGCTGTTCCCTCAACCCAAGATCTGAGCTTCCTCACCTCAGAAGCTCCACACTCATGGAAAGAAAGAAGCTCAACACCCTTAGATAAACCAAAGGTTCTTCCGAGGCTGGGTGTAAAATCTGACAAAAAAAAAATCTGACAAATTTCTTTCCTGCTGCTCCCAGACATGGCAGGAATACCTGGAGCTGCCATCCTGTTCAGAGTCATCAGCTTTCACTGAGAAAAGTTCAGTGTGAGCCCCTAGTTAGAAGGAATTACTGCTTTTGCGTCGTTAGGACGAGGTAAAGCAAGTTAAATGATTCATCTCACGTAATACAAATACTTTCATCTTCATTAATTTTACTTTTCTCCCATTTCCAACAACCCCACACCTCGCAGGGAATTTGTATCTGGGTCCCTGATGTACCTGCAGCAGGAGAGCAAAGAAATGAGGTGGAAGGTGACATTATTTTTGATTTTAAAGAGCTTGCAATGTTTTTGGTCTGCACAGACAAGACCAACCCCTGCCCTTCCCACCAGGCTGAGGGAAGGCAGAGGGGCTTGAGAGCAGGGAAATTAGACAAACTTGCTCTACTGAGATGGCAAATCAGGGCCTTCTTGGGGACACTGGTTTCCAAAAACTATGCAAAACTTTGGGAAAAACCACCTGGATGTGTCCAGTCCTTGCAGCAAGGGGCTCACCTGCCCAGAACAAAGGGAAACGCAGTCACAACTCAAGGGTGATGTTGCAATGCCAACAAAGAGGAGGGGGCTCAAAATGAGACTCAGACCCCCTAAGATTCCCCAGGGTCTGTGCCAGGCACCACCTCCAAACCAAGGGATCACAGCTCCCCTGGCTGTCTGGCTCCTGCCCAAGAAAAAGCTGCCTCACAGGTACCCCAAAGGACCCTCCATGGATCTGATCCCATGGAGCCACCAAACTCCTTCCTAAAGGAGTCAGGGGTGCTCTGGACCATTCCTGGGAGCCCACCCACCCTTGGGATGGCTGTTGTGTGAGGGAGGGGTGTAATGAGGAGGGAAATAAAGGGTGCACCCTGGGGACACAGCAGAGCTGGGATGGGCTTTGGCTCACCTGCCAGAGCTGCTGGATGCTATTCCTTTAAGGCACAACAGGTGGAAATGCAGGGCTAAAGGCACGAGGAGTATTTAAACCAGCCTGGCACTGCCAGAGCCCTCATCCTGCCAGGACAGAGAGGCAGGACACTGACAGAAGGTCCCGGGGTCAGTCACCAGCAGAATAAGAGCTGTCAGCCCTGAAAGAAAAAGCAAGAAGTACAAAATACTGCAGAAGGAACTTGGAGTGTAAGTAGTGCCACTTTGTTGTCTTTTGGAAATGCAAAATCTTTCGTACTACTGCTTTGAGGTGGGGAAGGAGAAGAACACAAATCTTGAGGCATTTTTGGGGACTCTTCCTCACCTAGAAGGGAAGCAGCAGATCTCACTGGTGGAAGGCTGATTTCTTGTGAAAGAAGCTCAGAAGCATAGGAACAGGGTGATGTCAATTATGTTTTCTTCCCTGCAGTAGTTTTTTTCATCTCTCTTTTCTGGAGAAGGGTGGGGAAAAAAAAGGATAATTATCATTACAATACTTGCATTAAATTTTAACATAGAAAATAAACGTTAGTAAATATTACTGTAGAAATATAAACCTTTGCAACTCAGCCTAAGATCACAACAGGCAGATTTTGACATTTAAGAAGAGAATTGGTGCAGTTATATCCTAAAGGAGCTCTGAAGAGCTCTCAAGTTATACAGTTACCAAGAAGATAAATAGATACTGAAGCATAAATGAATGGGCTGGATGTGGTGCCCTAAAAGTGCAATCAGAGAAGCCTGGCAGGTTCTTTTATATTCAGAGCAGCAGTGAAGGGGTGGGTTTCTGCACATCTGAACTCTTACTCTGCAAGGGGAACATTCATATGGGGTTTAATACATTTCATCTGAAGTAAAGAGAAATATCATCTCCTAATTGCAATCATTAACTGCCCTTGCACTGTCCACACATCCAGTGACTGCACAGACTGTACAGTAAGAGCTGTTGGGCCATGGGATGTTTCTGCTCCTTGCAGTAGGAATAGAATTAAACTAGGAATAGTTTAATGGTGTTGAAGTTGGTTTCACTTTCCAGCACAAGAAGCAAATGAACCATGACACCCTTATCTGAAAAGCAATAAGTTGAGGTGTCTAATACCCTAAAGGAACATAAAATTAGGTCACAAGTTAGTGTATTGTGGATCTCACTGTTTAAAGGAACATAAAATTAGGCCAGAGTACAATCTCAGGTGAGATTTCAATCACTGCCATGAGGGCTGTCTGATTATTCTCTTTCATTTCTTTTCTGGAATATATTACTCATACAGGACAGTGTTTAACTGACACAAACATTCTTAGCTAGGAAGGTCACAAGCACTGCAGAAGTTCCTAAAAACTGCTGACTTAATAAATCCTGATAATCTTCAGGAAGTTCTGCCCACTGCATCACAAAACAAGCACCTCCTATTTATTCTTTCCATATTGTAAAGGAGGCATCTGTTTGGAACTTGAAATGTTTATTTTCTGCATGTGTTTAGGTCAGCTTGATCTTTTATCTGGAAGTTGATTGCTCATTCTTAACCCCATGAAAATGGGGTGGATTGGGGGCTTTTCCCCCTTCCCATTACAAAAAATAAAACTCATGGTAAAATAAAACTCGTCTGTGCAGTGACCTTGATGGGCAGCATGAAGATGTAGATAACCCAATGCTGTGCGGGAGGAAATGTGTTGCTGTGCCATTTTTCTGGGCACAGAGGTCTTCAGCACCTCCATAAATCACCCCTGGCACATGTGCCAGTGTTCCTCCTCACAGAAAACCCTGATGCTGCCTTTATAACACTTTGCATCTTTACAGCTTCCTTGTGGTCTGTGCTTAAAAAGGATTTGAGGGGGGAAAATATTACCTGTATATAAAAGATATTTAATATATCAGTTCTATGTTATTATTTCTCAACTATTTGAATAACAGCAAACATTCCACAAAACAGAAGGGCTCCCAGGCTGGAATGACAAATGTCACAACTAAATCTTCCTGTTTTGTTGGTCCCACAGCACAGCCTTGACACTGATCATTGTTAAGAGCAATAGTTAATAGCTAATGGATTGGACTGTGCTGATCCCTGGCAGGTTCCATCAGGAGCTCTGAGAGTCTGGTATGATCCTAATGCAGCTGAGTCAGCAGAATTTGGGAGCTGAACTCTGGTATTTCATACTCGGAGAGAGCAGCTGCTTGTTCAGGTTTGCATAACTCCAGGTCAGGTCCTGATCTCTTCCAAATCATCATAAATCTGGAAATATTTCTCCCTAGGAGTGACAGAATGCCAAAAGCATAACAGAAATGCAGGGAAGAGATTTTTTTGCGTGGTTGAGATTTGGAAGAGCCAGCCTGGTCAGAGAGCACTTGCTGCTGGAAACCTGGGCAATATCAAACTGTAGGGATATGGTAGTGCTGGAGAGGGAGGTGATGGTCCCACCACAGGTCAGGGAAGTGGCCACACACAGTAGATTAGGAAACACAGACTCATTCCACATCTACTGCTGACCAGCCTCCCCCTGCCTGCATTAGCACCATCAGCCACTTTCTATGGACAGAGACACTAAAGACATGTCTATACAATATAGAGAGACTGACCATGAGGTTTGAGAGGGGTCTGACCTCCCCAGAGCTTTACACACAGTGTTAAAATGTCTGTGTCACTCAGTGGAGTTCAGAGCAAAGCAATGCACCAAATCAAAACAGTGTTAGTCATTCTCAAGACAACACTAAGACAATGTTATCTGTCCTGAGTTGGAAAGCAAGACAAAAAAGGTCATTATGTTGTATTTTTTCCATTTGTATGGCTTTTCACACCAAAGCCACATTGAGGTGGGTCTGTGTCTCACTGGGCAATAACCAGCGAATTTCCAAATTATGGAAACATTAAAAGTCATAATGAGTTTTTACCTTATGTTATGGTATAGGTATATAATTGGATTTTATTGATGCCTGAACACTTTCAGGGGTTTCATGCACTCACCTGCACTGTCACCCTCAGTGGGGTTTCAGCAGCACTTCCCAGACTTGTGGTCAACACACAGCAACTCAAGCTGAGCATGGAAATAGGTGGCTAGGAGAAAATGCCATTTCCCAGGAAATGGCATTAACTATCTGCATCTGCTGGTTTAAAGCATATTACACCTGATTCTTGATTTGTTAGCATTAATCTTGCTAACCATTAGGCCATCCTATTCTGGTTTTGGACAATATTCTTTGAAATCCCTGTTGCATTATACACACAAAGAGCCTTGAGCCACCCCCGGCTGGCAGAGTGTCCCAGACAGGACAATGCCACTGCCCTGACTTGGTGACATCGGTGTCCAAAGGCTGGGCTGCAGGTGAAGTCACACACACCAACGTGCAAACTCCCATCTCTATTTCAGCTGTAACACCAGTTTTGTGCTCCAACACCTTCAGAGCCTGGGAGAGGGAAGAGAAGGAAGCTGGCAGTTTTGATGGCACAAAATGAAACTAAATACACAAACCTGAGATTTGAGTTGCAGCTTAAAAGAACAAACAAAAAGAACCCGAGGGAAAGGAGTAGAGCCCCAGCCCACAGCTGGTGACCATCCAAGAGAGCCACTGTTGCAACAGGGACTTTGCAAACACCAAACACACATTGATGCAGCTGAAGGCTCCCCCCGTGGCTGCCTCTCTGCTGCTCTGTGCAAGGACCAGGGTTTCCCTGCAGGAGAAGTTTCCAGTGTCCATCAGTCCTGGGGACACTGTGGTCTCATGCTCTCATTCCTTCCTGCTCCGAGAGCCATCAGGAATCCAGTGCAGGCACTTGGACACACAGGTCGGTGCCTGTAAGAGAGGGAGGCAGGAGATGTGGCCATGAGCAGAGTTGCCCAATGTGGCAATGGAGCCCAAAGCAGCCAGGTCACATAGCCCCCAGGAAACCCCCCTGGAGGATCATCACCCACCTGAAAACTCAGGGCAGCTGTTCAGTACAGGGTGACCAAATGCAGCTTCTGCAGGAAGGTTTTGGGAGCTCTGCACAAGCTTTGTGCCAACCTCCAAACCCCACCAGGACTTGGGGGAATCCCTCAGGACCAGTTATGGCATCACTGCCAGGGCAGATTTGTGCACCTTTCTGAAGCTGCTGGTGCAGATGCAGAGGACACGTCCCCATGTGGTTTTGCATCTGTATGCAAAGCCCAGAATGGAGCCTTGCCTCCATTTCCAGCTCCAGGGAGGATTTCACCAATATGATAACAAAGAGCATTATTTTTCCCCTTTCTCTACCACTGAAAAGTTAGGATAGATGGGTGAGAAGCTGGAGCTGAGTGGCAGGAGAAGCACAGGCTGGGCATGGGCACTTCACTCTTCCCAGCACAGGTTCCTACCAGGCACCATCTCTGGGCACAGAGCAGGACAAGAGCACTGCAGACCCACCAGCACACTTGCCATACACTTCCTTCCCAATTCCTCTGGAGGTAACGTGATATTTCCCTCTGGTTCCAACCTTGACTCCTCTGCAGCCCCCTGCAAACCCTTGCTGTCCCATCTCCCCTTTCGTTTCAATCCCCCCTCCATCTGCAGAAGCACAAATACAAACCACTTGCACTGCACTTACTTGCACTCCCTTTACTTTGGGCTCACAGGCCTTGTCTCTTCCCTGGAGTTCTGAGGTTTGGACCTTCTGCTCTGCCTAGAGACAGCAAATCCATCAGCAAACTTTCTTTCAAAGCAAGAAGGAACCAGAGCTCTTTTACCAACAGCTTGATGAAATTCTCCTCCAGCAGCACTTGTTCCATTGCAGAGTGAGCAGCAAAGCTGGTGTCACCATTCCTGTGGGTTAGAAGTGTCACTGTCCCTGTGCCACACGGCACTGGCAGCAGAGAGGGGGTTTCCAGCCTTCCAGTGGATCAGTGTGAAGGTTCAGCTCAGATTTTTATGTAACCAGTGGCTGTGCCTGCTCAGACTTGCTCTACATGGGAGTTTTCACCATTCATTCAGGGAGTGAGGGAAGGTTTTAACAGCATCTGACAAAGCAGGACTGGAGGCAGCTCAGAGCTGCAGATGTTGGTTGTGCAAGAACACGGGAACCATTGTTTTTGGGAGCAGAAGTTCATGTGTGCCTTCAGAGACAGAGATGCAAGAACTCTTTCCTGTTATGAAGACCCTGGTGCCACCACCTTTCTAGAGACAAAAAAGGGATCTTGGTAACCCTTCCCTACCTGACAAAACGATGTGTTCTGTAACTCCCAAAACCTGATTTTTTGGAGAAGAAATCAGAATAACAGATTATTCACATTTTGCCAAAATGGGAAGGCTGAACTGGAATCCTGCTTGCACCACAGAGTGAGGGCTGGAGAGCAGCAAGGTGACCACCAGCCAGATGAATTGCTCTTAGCCAGGGGCAAATATCAAGGCCCTCTTTGTGCCATATTGTTTGCTCTCTGCAGAATATGTTCTGTTTATCTTGCTGGCTACTGCTGGGATATGCATGAAAGAGCATTTTTCATGCTCAGTGAGTTAATTATTAGCCATGGACAAGTGGCCATTGAGCAGGTAGAAATCACAATACAAGGAAGAAGGTACAACACAACACCTTTCATCTTAACAGGGAAATAACCCCCTTTTTCTTTTGCCGGGAATTACCCTTAATAAAGTTGTGTCACTTGATGCCCTGAAATCAAATTCCTCTGATTGTTTACAAAGATTTTCCTTGGCACATATCAGCATCTCTTATGGGTCCCTTCCAGCTCAGTGTATTCTATGAACTTGGAATAGGCAGGGAGATCAAGAGCCATGCTTGGGAAATGCACATTCCAACACTGCACTGGGAAGTGTCCAACAGCACATGCAGTTCAGAAATATTTATCCTGAATACTGTGGACATATTTCAAACAACACACAGTTTGGTTTGTTATTGCCCAATAGTCCTCACTGGGTCCTGGCTGAGGGGTAATTTGGGTGCAGAAGGTTGGACAGGTGGGACAGAGCTTTAAGTAAAGTCTGATTCTTGGAATAGCAGGGCTGAGGTAAATCTCTGCAGCTCAGTAAATTCCTCTGAGGAAAGAAAAAAAGGTAGAGGTGAAAATATAGAGAGACCAGTAAAAAGCAGGTACTAAATACAGGCTTCACTCAGGAACTGTGCTCTGTGCCAGAAGGAGGAAATTTGGACATAAGGAAGAAATTTTTACAATTAGGGTGGTGAGGCCCTGGCACAGGTTGCCCAGAGAAGCTGTGGCTGCCCCATCCCTGGAAGTGTCCAAGGCCAGGTTGGAGCCACCTGGGATAGTGGGAGGTGTCCCTGCCCATGGCAGGGGGTGGAACAAGATGAGCTCTAAGGTCCTTTCTGACCCAAACCATTTTGTGAGAGCAGGTTTTCTTGTGGATTGGTTTTGGCGCTGAGGCTTGAGGTGAACAAGAGTTCCTTTCACTGCAGGAACACTGAAAAAAAGTATGACCCCACCCATTAAATTGTTGGGAGCAGCAATACCTGGGCAAGGAAGCATTTCTTGGCCCAAATCCCTTTTTATGCTGTGCATATCACCACTGTCACCTGCCCAAGGGACACTGGGCTCTGATAGGCACATTGGTGGCTTGCAGGCATTGTATTAAGCAAGTTTGTCAAAAGAACTCCCCTCGTGTTATAGAAGGAAGATCAGGATGTTGGGATGAGATCCACAGGCAGCCCTGTGTCCATGCAGCAATACAGACAAGAACAGAGTTACCAACTCCCTCTTTCCCATTCAATTCCTTGATAGAATCAGTTAAAAATCATATTTCTACTTCAAGTAGCCACAACTCTCACATGCTTCAAAATGAAGACTTAGACAATTAACTCAATTTTGCAACTGTGATTATTCACCAACTTCCATGTCTTTTCCAGGGAATGCAAGCAAAATGACTTTACTAGCATTCATCTTCCTCCTCGCCTTCCTCCCTGCTGAATCTGCAAGAAGCAGACATCTCCTCAAGTCAGCAAGTAAGTGTAACCTGCCTGGGGCACAGATCTTGTGGTGGTCCCACACCAGAGGTGGCACGTCCAGGGAGCAGCTTTACCTGAGCAGTGCCCACTGCACAGCCCTGGGCCCACCCTGGGACACCTGAGCTGAGATATTTACAGCCCAAACCTCTTTCCTCTTGCAGTCTCAAGCCCCGTGTTTGGACCACGGCAGGTGTATGGTCTGGTCAGCGGGTCAACCGTTGTGAAATGCTTCTACCCCCCCACCACTGTGAACAAGCACGACAGAAAATACTGGTGCAAGCAGTCGAGAGGGAGCTGTGTGACCGTCGCCTCCAGCGGCGGCTACGTTGCCTCAGGCTACAAAGGCAGAATCTCCATCACTGACTACCCAGAGGCAGAAAACTTCCAGATTAACATCTCTGCACTCGCCCTGACGGACTCCGGCACTTACCAGTGTGGTGTCGGTGTCAATGGCAGAGGGCTCTCCTACAAAGTCACCCTGAATGTTTCTCAAGGTAATTACAGCCTCGGGGCTCCCTAAAGTATTGTTTTCTTTTACTTTGTCTCCTCCCTCTTTTAAAAAGGCTGCACAGATCACCTGTCCAGCGTCTGAGGGCTCAAGGTGCTCCGTGCTTTCGGCAAAGAGCAGTTTCCATTTTCATGGGCAGTAGACACTGACTTTGTCTCTGTGCACAGATCCACCCGTACCCGAGGCAGCTCAGCTCTTCTACGTGAAGCTGCGCAGCACTTGGACCGTGTCCTGCCAGTTTGGGGAGGAATTTTCCAGCTCAAGGAGATACTTGTGCAAGATGGAGAAAGGAGAATGCCAAAACATCGTGGATACTGAGGGACCTAATGAGAATTACACAGGGCGAGTTCTGCTGAGCCATGAGGATTCTGGAGCCTCCTTCAGTGTCACAATTACTCAGATGGAGTGGGAGGACTCGGGCTTGTACCAGTGTGGGGTCGGTGAATACGGGAAAAGTGGAGAATCAAAGGAACTGGATGTGTTTATCTATGACAGTAAGCTATTCCCAGTGTGTTTTCCCCTTCATCTCTGCTCCTCTTTAGAACCATCACTAGCAATCTCCCTTTATTTAGCAAGAACTTTAATTTCCCTTTGCAGAGTGCTATTATCCTATTCTCTCATCTACGTATTTCTTTCTATTCGTTTAACTATCTGTAATGCACTAAACCATCACTAACAAAGCTTGTATCAAGACTTAACTTTCCCAGCAGTGGCTAGCTATCTTCCCCAGCCCAAAACTCCAGGAGACAAATTCCACCTCCCAGTCTGAGACAAACAAACTGTCTCTTCAAGTTTTAATTCCTTAAATCTCAATGCGACAGATGCAGAAAGAAGACCTGCCCTTCCTCTAGCAAAGGGAACAAAGCTTTGAAATGTCTGTACACAAAGCCAATAACCACCCAGTGAATTTGGGGGAAATAAAGACCTGACAGACACTTTAGGATTAATTCCTAGCAGTGCCAAGACAGTCTCACATGGTGCTGTGGCTGCACCCTGAGCTTTGCCCCACCTTGCTTTAGCCAGGAAAGCTGTGTTTGATGGGATAATATTTATTTTCTTGGGAGAGCACCACACAACACCACAAGTGAGATGTTCGTAACAGCCCATTTCATTTTTATCAACAGACAAAAATTTCCCTCAGTTAAAGCAGACAGTAACTGGAAAAACTGGAAGTTCAGCAACTTTTGAATGCCTCTATGAGCCTTTACAGAGGTCCTCAACGAGGATCTGGTGCATGTGGAGACCTCAAGGATGTAATCTAGTCATAGACAGCATTGGGAACGTGAGACCAGTGTATGAAGGAAGAGTGGCCATGTTTGAGAACCCAGAAAACAAGACAGTCACCATCGTCCTGAACCAGCTGACAGAAAGTGACAATGGCTTTTACTGGTGCAGGAGCGATGAGGTAAAGGAGCAGCAATCAACAACTCAGCTGAAAGTCATAAAAGGTATGAGCTTGTGCATTGTCAGTTCTCTGCCTGCTCAGTAGGTACTAAATAACCTCCTAAGCACCACAAATGAGCAGTCTGGCTATTTGGGAAGAGGCATGAAATCCAAGTATGAACTCATTTCAACAGCCCTAAAATTGAAACACAAGGTTTCAGTTTTATGGGAAAGCATTCACGAAATTTTCTCATGCAAATATTTCTTAAGTGTTGCAAGAAACCCCTCCAGCTTTCACACAGAGATGCAGAAACAGCATCCTTAGCATTAATTTAGCAATATAAGGAGCACTTTCCCTCAAAGGTCCATCTCCAGCACAACCACTAACTGCTGACTACCACTGTCAAAAACCACTACCAGCAGCACTGATGCTCTGTTTGCTCTTGCAGGAGAACCTCTACTGACAGGAAAGAAGGAAGTGGAGGCACAAGTGGGCTCACCAGTCGACTTAACTTGCTCTTACCCGTGCAGCTACTACTCCTATGAGAAGTTCTGGTGCAGGTGGAACAACACGGGCTGTTACATGCTGCCAGCTGCTGACCAGAAGCAGCTGGGGGCTGAAGCAACCTGTAAAACAGCCAACAAGACAATTATCCTGAGCTTTGACTCGGTGACAGAGGCAGATGAGGGGTGGTACTGGTGTGGGGTGAAGCGCAACGGCATCTTCGGGGAAACCATGGCAGTGAAACTGTCTGTGACCGCAGGTGAGCTCCAGGGCAAAGCAGGCAGAGGTTTTCCTGCTTGTCCGGGCTGTGGGTGATGCTGCCTTCTGCCGTGGGAAGTCCTCTCTGTAACCACTAGGTTGCAGCACCGCAAAACAGAAGTGCTGTCACCCAGGGAGGTGCCAATATCACCCTGGTTTTGCACAGCTTGCCATTAGTGTCTTCATCCACGGATTGATTTTGACTCTCTGGTCATAAAAAACCCCCGCCAGTGTAAAATTCACTTCTCTCCACACCGATTTTACTTTTTAAGCCTGTCCTTACTAATTATTGCTATTACGAAATGTAGCATCATTTAGTCTGTCACCCCTCAGGTGAAGAACTGATGTAGTTTAGAGATGCATCTCCAGGAAGCTTATCTTAATAAACAGGAAACCAGTATGGAAAAGGAGAGGAAAAACTGACACCAACAGCAAGGGTTTAAGGCCCAGCTTAGGTGCCATAATTTGGAATTAAGATGGTTTTTCTCATGGAAAAATATTGTTAGAAGCAGAGAAAATGTAGACCACTGGATATCCCATATTTAGCCATCCTAAGTGAATGGTAGTCAAAGTGAAAACAGAAACAGCCTCATTTCATTACTTTTGGGAGGGCAAGGAGCTAGAAATAAAAGCAAAGCAAGTATTCAAAATTTGTTCTGGAAAAATTAGAGGCAGAACTTAGAAACACAAGACTGTTTTCACAAGCTTGTAGGCAGAGAGAGTCTGATTGAGGTTTTTGCCATAAATTAATTGGAATGAGAGTATTTCAGATTTTAAACCCCCACTTTAAAGAGCCTCTCATACAGAGCTAAAACCCACAGCAGCTCCACATCCATCCAATTAGTTTTTGTGCCCCAACCTTTGTGCTGCTTCTCACACAACTAACAGCTCTTCTTTCCTGGGATACATAGGAAGTGATGCCAAGGACAAGCCAGAGCTCCTGGATGTTGATGCCCCCAACAACGTTGAGTTGTCCAACCACATTGAGCCCGGCCCTGGTCCCCAAGGAGGAGCCTACAGTAATTCTGGAGTGCGAAGTGGAGCTGCCCCAGCAAGGTTGGTTCTCTCCATCCTTTTTTATTTATCATTTTTACCCATTTTGGGTACTTCGTACACTGAGATTTAGCAACAAAATTCTTGTCCCTGAAGAACTTCGTTCAAAAACATCAGAGGAAAAGAAAAGGGAAAAGTTACAGCCAAGGGGAAAATGACTTGAAATTAACCTCTAGTTCAAGGAAATAGTATCAGAAGGGAATGATTAGAGGTTCCAGGTACAAAACAACTACTTGAAAGTACTTCTGTTAAGATTGGAGAACTTTCCTTCACACATTTATAACCAAGCAGTTGATGTAGCTGTTTTGGCACAACCTTTATCTGATATTTTTTGGGGTTTTTTACTTTATTATGTGTGCTAGAATCCAGTTCATTGGCTGAGTTGCATCATGCTCACTCGGAATTATCATCCTATACAGATTTAGGTTGCTGGTCATTCATATACATCACTCTTAGTGATATCCCTTTCCCTCTCTTCCAGCTCTGATCAAAGCCATGGCTCCAATACTCTTGCTTTGGTGCTGGGCCCTCTTGGTGGCCTGGTCCTGGTCATTGCAACAGCTTTTGCTGTCATTAAATTCCGGCAGATGAAGAGATCTGGTGAGTCCTTGCTTTTCTAGTCACTCAAGAAACATCAGCAATATTGAGATGAAGGCAATACCTTTGAGTCTGTGCTGGGCTGCTCTCCTGGTATCCCACCATGTGATGGGCAGGGGAGAGACTTGCTTCTCCCACTCTCCCCATCCACAGGGTTCCAACACCCATCTTCTCCCACTGACACCATCCTTGGGGCTCCAACACCCATCTTCTCCCACTGACACCATCCTTGGGGCTCCAGCACTCAGCACAGAGTGCCCAGGCTGAGCCAGAGCCCACCCCTCTCAGGGCTTTGCATCACCTTGCACAGAGGGTTCAGGTGCCTTTGTGCTCACACCAACTCTAAGCAGGGTATTTATTTCCCCTCTCTTACCAGACCTGGTGTCCGTTGGGAGCTACAGGACAAACATCAGCATGTCAGACTTTGAAAGTGTGAAGGACTACAGTGCCAGCAATAGTGCCTGTGTGAAGGAGAGCCAGGAGACTGTGATCGGAGGGGACGGTATGTTCCTGACCCCAGTCCCAGGGCAAAGCATTTGCAGAACCCTACAAAAGCCACAGAAATACCTGCCCAGCACTGCCCCTGCCCTAACACCTCTCCTTCCCTCCCTGCAGAGTTCATCTCCACCACAAACACCCCAGAAAGTGCTGCTGGGACAGAGAAGGCAAAAAGGGTAAGAGGAAGCAGGAGGGAGGCCACTGACCTGGGAGATGCAGTCAGAGCCCTCCAGTCTCTGCCAAAGGGGCTGCCTTTTCCCAGGGGCCTTATTTATACTCAGGTGCTCCCCATCTCACCTGGATCCAGCACCTGCTGCAGGTCACATCAGCACTGGCACGACCCTCTGCATCACCCCACTCATCCAGCCCCAGATGCTCACAGCCCTCCAAATGCTGCCTGTTCTCCTGCCACGTGCTGCTGTCTGTCCCCAGCCACCACCTAACTGTGTCCTCCTGTCCTTCCCCAGAGCTCCAAGGAGGATGCTGACCTCGCCTACTCCACCTTCCTCTTCACTTCTGGCAACATCACTGAGGGCAGCTCCGGGGGAGCCAGAGCTGTCCCAGAAGTGTCCCCCTCCCAGGATCAGCTCTGAAGGGGAAGGATCAAGAGGTGGCAGCACCTGAGACCTGCTCTACCTTGAGGATCACAACAAGCCATCAGCAAGCACACACCGTCCATTGCTACCACAATTTGCTATAGCTTGACCTTTTCTTTTTTGCTTAAATTCAGCTTTGAGTGGTGATTTAGGAGGAATTGTTTGATGCCAAATGGGGCTGGGGTGGAAGTGTGGGTCTGAGTGAGCAGGTTGGTCTGGGAAGCAGCAGGAGTTTGAGTGGCTCATCCCAGCAACAGCCCCAGTTCCAACACAACGGGCTCTCACAGGCCAGAAGGCATCTTAAAAAAATTCCATTCTGTTTTAAAGGCAGCTGGAAAACCATTTAAAACAGCATCTGATGATTCCTCTAAGCTCTCTCGACCTGAGGGCAGCACCTGCAGGCCAGACATGGTCTGAAGTCTTTTCATGCACAAGAAATAAAGAATATCAGTGGCTTTCAGCAGACCAGGGAACTCAGTCCATGGGAGGGCACAGGGAGAGCACACCCAGAGAGGCACAGTAAGGGTGGGAAAAGCTGAATATTCCACAGATAAAGCAATGTAGGAAGCAGCAATGATGAAAAAGGGATAAAGCAAAGCAATTTTCCCTGAATACCAGGAGTGGGATAGGCTGGTCCTACCTGGCAAAGAGAAGGGCTGCCAAGGTGTCCAACAGGGCCAGGGCAGAAACTGCACAGAAATTCAAATTCCTGAGCCTGTGCTGCTTAAGTACAGCTATGAGACCAAGCCATAAAATATAAAGAATGAGAAGCATCTCCTTGGTAGGGCCTGACCCGGTGGTATTACAGTAACACTGCACGATATTTCTGGTTTCATAAAATATTAGCTGCATTTTTAAAAAGAAAACAGTCTCATAGCTCAGCAAGGTGCTGAGCAATGGCTCTTTGAGTTAGCTGAGAGACACTGTGTTTCCTCGAGGATAAAACACATTCCTGAATCATGGACTTCCCCTCAGTAAGTGCCGAGATGAGCTTGGCTCCCTCTGAGGAGGAGGGCAGCAGCTCCAGCAGCATTTGTGTTTTCACATCCACAGTGCAATAGTCATTGCTGACAGCGAGGCTGGGACCTCAAATATCAGCTCAGAGCTCACCAACCTCATCTCCAGGGCTGCATCCCCTTGTCAGCACAGTGGGAAGGGGCTTGGATACTGGGAAAGGCGTGGAGGGGCCAGGACAGGTCTGTGCCCGCCCGGTGCTGCTGGAGGTGGATGACTGACTCTGGTGCAATAGCAAAGGCGTGAGCCTGGAAAGCGTCCCCGGGGGTGAGCAGTCATAGAGCGGCAGCAGAACGCTAAGGTTTGGGAATGTCTGAGAGGAGAAAACCCCTTTTGCTCTCCCTTTGCAAATGCGCTTCCTCCTCAGCCTGCCCGGCGGCGTCCTGTGCTCCGCAGCGCAGCCAGGATGAGCTGAGCTCCCGGGAGAGCAGCAGGGGCTGAGGGACCCGGGGGCGCTGAGCATCCTGCCCTCCCTGCCTGCACCCCCCAGCCCTGGCTGAGTGACCCCCGCTCCTTCCCACCGCTGTCACTTCAATCTGACGTCTCATTTCCCCGGGGGAACAGCCCTTTGGGTTGCTGCCGTGCTTTGCAGTGGGTGGAGAAGTGTGAAATTTGTGTGGAAGCAGTAAAGCAGGCGTGGATTGAGGCGTGCAACACCCTGCCCAGGGTATGAACAGTGAATAGGATCAGCAGGAATAATTGTGACAGCGTAAGCTGAGGATGTAGAATAAAACCCACACGTCTCACTCAGGTTGTGATCCACAGCCCTCCACAACCCATGGAAAAGTCCACAGGGACTTCACCAAGCAGCCCCTGCTCCTTCACCAGGCAGTTCACCAATGTGTCCACTGATTTCCTGGGGTCAGCAAAGAGCTGTGATATCTCACAGTGTCATTCCCAGTGGTTATTCTTTAACAGAGAATCACGGGATGTGAGTGTTAAATGGTTGGTTTCAAGAGTGATGGAGCTGAAAGATCAGCTTTCACGAGCACTGCCAGAGTGTGGAGGGGTGTGTTCAGTCATTAATGCCTTGACACCTGGGCAAATGAAAGTAACTAGAAAAAACACCATGAGAAAGCAAATTAGGAGAATCAAAGCCCTGAAAATCTTCCCTTCAGCATAAATAAATATTGAGGAAGGGCAGTGAGCAACCAGGAAGATCTGTCCTTTGAAAGTGAATCTCTAAATCTGGTTTGATGCCAGAGGTCTGACCAAGGTCTTCCTGTGATGGGGATGAAACCAAAGCAGGAATGAGGTTCCCTTTGAGAATGTAAGGACCTTGTTCCATGGTAACAACATCTTGTTAAAGAACACTTCTGCAGCTAAAGCCTTCCTGGTGTCACCTCTGTAGCACCATCAGAAGTTGTGTAAGCTGGGAACAGCCAGCCCTGTGTCCATCCCAGCTGCTGGACCTTGGCTGTGCCCTCAGCAGGAAGGGGAGACCTGGGGGTATTGAGCTGTCCCGTGGGAACAGAGGTGCTGGGAAGAGGTTTGTGCAAGCCTGAAGTTCACACCAGAAGGAATGAGTCAACCCTAACAATGGGAGCTGCTCAGAGCCGGGGGAGAGCACTCAGCACCCTGGTTGTGCCTGTGCCACTACAGTGGGCAGGAATTTGGGGACACCTTGCTCAGCTGGGTTGACTCCCACAGCAAAACACACCAAGTCAGAGATTTACCCTCTAATCTTACTCAAACTTTGCATCTAATAAATGCAGCAGGAAGACTTGATCACTTGAAATATTAGAACTAGAATGCTCTCAGGGACATAAAAGTCTGACTGCTCTGGCTTGGGATAATAAGCACCTGAAGTGCACAACACATCCTGGCTGCATGGAGAAGAGTCTTAGGTGGTCTTGGTTCATTTATAACACATTTGGCCTCTGCCATTGTCAGCTACTACAATGATATCTGTACTAACACCTCGTGGGAAAACACAGTGGAAAAGATAATTGGAGCATTCAGTGGGTACCAGCAATGTGTGTGCAGGTGCTGGTGGCTAAAAGAGCCCAGAATGGGTGAAAACAGACCAGAACTACACATAAAACTATGAAAAAGGTCTTGGGGACAAGCTGGGGAGATTTAGGATCACTGAGGTCTAAGGTTTGGTCTCTCTGGCCCAGAAGGATGCATCACCCTGGGATGATGGAGTGACAGTGTCTGCTGTGAAAGGGCACCACAGTGAATTCAGAAAACTTCACCAACAAGAATCATATAATTCCACAGACTTCTGACAAACTCAGCACAGTTTCAAATGGTGTTTATTTACAGTCATTGCAACCAATTTCCACAAAACTTACTACTGAGTGTCAGTAAATTGCACAACACATACAAGAACATTTTTCTATTCAGCAACCACATATCTTGCACAGAAACTTTTCTACTGATAAGGCAGAAAATATCATCTCAAAAGGAAAGACAGATTTCTAAGGCCTGACATATCTGCTAGGACCTATTCTTGGAAGCATTTCTCACACTGTACACCTTGTTTCAGCCAGAGCCATCAGCAGCCCCTTGAGACTGAGCCCAGGTTTATGCAACATCAACTGCACCAGAGAGCCAGAACTCAGCACTCATGAATCTACAGCCCCTGTATGAATATCATTCCCTATACAAAAAAATTATAATTTAAACAATAATTTTATTACATGATCACAGCTTATGTCTGCTAGCAGAAGAAACCCTTTTAGGTTTTCCCTTGGAGCATCCCTTGATAGAAGTCAGCTAAGTGAGGGCAACGCTGATTTATTCAAGGTCGTTATTTCCACCTTAATGAAGATCCTGTTGATGCCTTCACTGATGTACCTGGCTAGCAAAGCACTCAGTGTTGACCAAACCCAGCTGGAATCAGTGGGAACTGCTCTGATACAGGACATTTTTGTCCCTCTCATCTCTGGGCTGTGCAAGGTCCCAGCAGCTCCATCAGCCCCAGCAGCTGGTGGGTCATTAACACCATCCCCTCCCTAATGAGATTTCTCCATCCAGTCCAACAGGATGTCCAGCTCACCCAGGGATTTCATTGCTGCAGATGTGACATTCAGCTGAGAGGAGATAAAGGGACAAGCTATAAGCAAAGATAGTGAGTGCAATCCAATGTAAAGAGAATATAAATCTCTCTGTTAATCACTAGACTCAGTCACCAACTCACCCCTTCATAGTTTGCAAGTATTTGCTTAAATTTCTCAGTGGATTCCTGCCCACACATGCACTGATTTTGCTCATGCTAGAAAAAAATAAGATAAATTCATTAGTTTGGGGAGTGAATTTTTAAAAATGAGAACTCAGTTTCTCATTATGCTGTAAATTATAGACTGAGACCTTGTGAAAGAGTGGGAAAGGCTGCAAGTCCTTAAATTAGACTTTATCTAAGAACAGTTTACTTTACAGACACAGGGACAGGATAAATATTGTTCCTGAGGACCAATGTGGGAGTTTGCTGGCGAGTGGGCAAGTGTAAAAATTTCTCAGCGGACAGACACACTCTTCACATCACTCAGCTTTGTGTTCTTGTTCAAGCCATTTGTATAAATAAAGACTTTGGAACTTTATAAAGCTCTTAGATTTGTTTATACACCAGACACCAACAGATGAAACTAAACTGCAGCAATACCCAAGACTTACACACTGCCCCAGTTTCCTCCTCACACTGAGGAAGGAGTTGGCAATGCTGCTGATTTTTCGGTTCACAAACGAATCCTCAGTCCTGCAGTGCTTGAAAACTTTGTCCACGTAGAAGTTGAAGAGGTGATGGGTGATGCAGCATCTATCTGAAGACTTAAAGAATGAATTTCATTTTTATAAGGTCTTCCAAAGGGTTATAAACCTGCAGTCACCAAGCCCCCCCTCTAGAATAAACCACCTCTAACAGGAAGCACATTGTAGCTGAGCACAGCGGGACACTTTGACTCATACAAAATTGCTTCAGTCATACTTGATTTAAGCTGATAATATATATAGAAAATTATTTTAGGCTGATTTTCCAGGAGATCCATCCTCAGCAAGTCTCTCTGAGTCAACAAAAGAAGTAGCTGATTTTATAGCTGGGTGTTAAAGGCCGAGACCTGGAGCAGTGGCCCATGTCCAATGCTTTAGAGTGTGAGAGAGCTGAAAATACTTATTTATAATATATTGCACCTCCCAAGGTTACATTGCTCTGCTTTTGGACCCTTTCAGGGCTCTCCACCCAAGGACACCTACCTTAACCTTGTGTAGGGAGTGTGGGTAAGACAAGATGCTCAGGCTCCTGATGGGATCTCTTGCTTGCTGCACAAAGAGGAAGGAGATGGGGATGGACCCGGTGGCTCTGGAGGGGCTTTGGGAGCTTCCCCAGCTGCACAAGAGCCTGAGGAAATACTTACAATATTGGCTTTAATTGCTGTGAAACCAGCCCTAATCTCTGTCATGCTCGTTGAGACCCTGCAGGCTCCAAAGTGGAAGATTTTGTTCCCAGCTGTTGGCATCAAATCCATCCAGCAGGACATGGAGAAGAGGCAGAGGAATAAGTGGGATCCTTTCATGTTGGCTGCCTGGAAAACCTGCTCAAGGAAAACAGTATTGCCTCGTTATCTTTCCTAAATACCACAATTGTGATGCATATGAAAATACACACATTTTCTATAGCACTTCTACATGTGCATTTCTATTAAAAAACCCACATTGATTAGTCTCTTACCCATTTCTTTTTTAATTCCCACAAGCAAGAGGAAAAAAATCAAACAAAATCAAATATTTAATAGAAGAGCCCAAAAGAAGGGGAAAAAAGGAAAAATAAATAAAACAGTAAAAAATTGTGTGTAAATACTCACAGTTCCTCTGAAGAAAAATAATCAGATAAATAAATACAAATTAAATTTTTCAAAGTCTACTAACTCAGAAGGAACAGGAGGTAACTATGACTGAAAGCAGCAGATCCCAAAGGAAAACACTTTCCCACAGGAATAGCATAAGCCAAACAGAAGTTCTATTGGCACTGAAAATAAAGGTTATTAATGAAAGAAATATTTCAGAGACACATTACAGGAATCCAAGGAAACACCCATGAGTACACAGAGCAAAAGGATAAAATCAGGATTGTACCTTGTTCTTTGGTGTGGGTTCACCTGTCCCGATGATGTCTCACCTGGAGAGCTCTGGAGAACCCATTTTTATCCAGGCACCAGGAGGAAATAACTCTTGGATTCCCTTTTGGGATTTTTCTTGCTTTTCCCAGCACATATTTCCCTTTGTAATTTACTGAATTAATGAGGCAGTGACAGGGACCAGCTCTCTCTCCCCCACAGGTGTTTCCCTCACCTACGGAGGCGGGAAATCTTGGCATTGCTGTCAGTTCCTATTCAGGAAGAAGGATACGACCAAAAGGAGGGACCATCATGGGGATTCCATCCCCAAAACATCCATTTTGGAGCCACACTGCCAAGTCCTTCCTGGAGATGGGCCATTCCTGGCTCATCAGAGGTGTTGGGACATGGGAAGCTGAGTGGCCCAAGCAGCCCAGGGCTTCTGGCAATGAACGTGACTCAGGGAGTTGTCCAGACCTTCTCCCATCACTGTCCTGGCACACACAGCCTTCCCCTGCCAGGGTCAGGGAATTCTGCTCCCAGCCTTGCTCCTCAGGTGGACACCATTGTGTGTCCCTGGTGTTTGGAGAAGCAGAAGTCAGGGATTTGGGATGACACAGCTCCCACCTTGGTGATAGAAGAATTCTCTTGGTTTCCAGGATCACAGGTGACTGAGGTGATCTTTGTGCACAGTCCAAAGCTGTCACCCTGCAGAAGAACAGAAATTCCACTCCAGCTTTTCAAAGTTCACCAGCCCAGCAGCAAAATAATAAGTCTATGATTATCCCACCACAAAATTTGCTGCTGAACAAAACTGATGCAGCCAAGGTTCTCGAGCAGATCAGGCACATTCTTCTACCAATATTTCAGATCCAGACTGTCCCAGGGAACCAGGGCTTGCTACCTGGGACGTGTTGTCACATCAATGTGATACTGGTGCAGACCCCAGGCTGGTTCACCACGCTGTTGGCTCCAAGGCTGAGACCTTAATTCGGTCTACAAAAAAAAATGCACAGTTAAATAAACTTCTTGGACTTCCTGTGCCCAGGAAGGATGGTCAGATGGAGTAAGAGGACATGGGGGTGGAAAAGTCACCCCTCTAATCCTACAGCCAACCTTCCAACCAGGCTCCCATTGAGAGCAGCAGCCCAAGCATGTGCCAGTTGCAGTGCAGATGTCACTTGTGCCACTGCCTATGGATGAGGGCTGTTCTGTATAGTTTTGCTGGGTGACTAACTTATGGATATCCAAGCATATATCCATCACCAGGGAAGACTAGGCAAATAGATCCTATGCCCAAGTCAGTCACAGTATTGCACAGAGTATTGCTGAAAGTGTCCCAAATGCACCCAACGTGCCTCTCCTGCTGTGCCTTCACACTGTAACTCAGCCAAAGGGCAAGTCCAAATCTGCAGCAGGTTGAATTTGCCATTGCTGAGGTGTTGGAGGGATCTGTGAAAGCACAAGGCTGTTAATCTCTGCCCTCCTCCCCCAATTCCCAGCTGCTGCCTCAAATTGCAGCAAAGGTTTTGCTCAGAGCATAGGAAGTAACAGCAGCAGCATTCCCAGGAACCTGGTGCACACCCAGCCTGGATGAGGAAACAAGGGAAAAGGCAATGAGTTCTTACTTAATTATGCAAATGGCAGATGACAAAAAGGGATTTCTTTCTTTTGTTTCTTTTGGTAACTGAACTGATGCTAAAGATGGGTCAGCCAAGTTGTGTCATGAGTTAAAGACTCACAGGCATATGGAGGGGAGATTTGGGGGTGATGTGGGAACAGGAGGGAAATGTATTCTCGGGGTCCAGGCCTTGCTCAGACCTCTGCACGGCCCTGACCAGTCCTGTCACTGACCATCTGCAAAGCAGGGACAATAGTGGGACCCTCACCACATTGGGCAAGGAGGAGGAAATCACTTCAGAGCAGGGGGACAATCCAGAGATGTTTTCATTTTTGCTTTTCAGCCAATGTACAACAGTGGTGAGGGGTCACCTCAAGTGCTGGACATGTGGGAGGTCCAAAAGCCTTGCTTTTCAGAGCAGGAGGGATGGTATCAGCAGGGATTATAGAATCACAGGCTGGTTTGGGTTGGCAGGAACCTGAAAGTTCGTCTTGTTCCAACCCCCTGCCATGGGCAGGGACACCTCCCACTATCCCGGGTTGCTCCAACCTGGCCTTGGACACTTCCAGGGATGGGGCAGCCACAGCTTCTCTGGGCACCCTGTGCCAGGGCCTCCCCACCCTCACAGCGCAGAATTCCTTCCCAATATCTACTCTAAACCTTCTCTCGAACCAAGTCCTGATGGAAGCAAGTTACCCTGGCTTGACTTTCTCCAGGCTTTCACCTCCCTGCCAGTTACAGCAACATCAAAATATCCTCAGTGAAACAGCAAGGCATTTCTCATTTGCTCTGGGAAGGAAGAGGAAAAAGAGAAACAGGGATTTCTGAAACTCAGCAGCATGACACTGCAGATGATCTCAGACAGTAAAATGGGAAGCAACTCCCTCAGGCACTCTCAGAATAGTTAAACCTTTCGGGTACTGCGGCGCTGGGAAGTGAGCAGGAAAGCGGTCCTCTCCCCAGGAACATTTCCAGGAACATTTCCAGGCAACGCCCAGCTAATGGGGGGGCTCCTCCCTCTGGATTTTATGGTTGGCACGTTATGACAGGGCACACCAAAAGCAGTTACAACCCAAAGAACAAGCAAAGGCAGCCGGGAGGGTTGTGAGCCAGCTGCCACCGTGCTTGGGAATTAAAACTAAGCCCCGTGTATCATTAGCTTATCTGAGACATCACTTATGCAAAGTCCGTGGTAAGCGGCTCCTGCACATCCCACATCTCTAACATTGAGTGCAGTGCAACTCAAAAAGGCACAAAAGGGGCTGGGAGCCTGGCAGGGTCAAAGGAAATGCCCCCAGTGCAGCTGGAAAAGAACCCTCAGAGCAGTCTTTTGGACCTTGATGGCTCTTGGCAGCTCCAATTGCTGCCGGGACAGATGCTCTGCCTCACCCTGCCAAGTGTCACTGTCACTGTGGCATCACTACAGGGGTAATGAAACATCTCCACCAGGGCAGAAAGAACCAGACTGCTGCAGAAAAATGGTTTGTTGGAGTGACTAACACAGCAGATGACCCTGGAGAGCCTGGAGTGTGACAGGAGATGAGACACTCACTGGTTATGTCGGGAAACTCAGGAGCAGCTCCAACACTGGAGTTCCTGCAGTAACTCACTGGGAGTTCCTGCAGACCTGCTGCCTGATCCAGCCGAATTCCTTCTTCATTCATTTCACATAACCATTTCAAACAAGCCTTTCAAATACTTCATTTCAAAGAGGCTTTGTTTTATTCTTAAAAAAAAAATCCTTAAGAATATGTCATCAGGCTCTTCTGATCTGAAGGATCTGCTGTCGAGGACAGATCCCAGAACATGCTTAACATCAGGTTTACAGTAAAATGTTTCAGAGTGATAAGACACCAGTTTCAATAGTGCATTTCAATGTGGTTGCATGCTCTAAGAAGTTCTGATAACACTGTACAGCCTTGGTTTGCCATTTTTTGTCATCACTCATAGTTCACAGCAGCTTTAGGTAAATAGGTAAACCATCATTTCAGATATGAGATAGTGGTTTGTGCACAGGCCCCCAGAGCTAGAGAGCATGAGGGATAGAAATTCTCCCAGAAATTTTAATAAAGGAAAAATTGAGCCTTAATAATAATGTCCAGCAACAATATGCAAAGTCAGGGACCTTTCCTGAGATCCTTCAGGGAAAGGTCTTCAAAAACCAATTTGGCCACATGTAACAAAAGTGCCTGTAGGCTGTTACACCTCTATAATACTGTTGCTCACAAAAACCCCATCAAAGGAATGTAATTCTGTTTCCACAGGCAGAAGACAGTGTTTCCACTTGGTTTTTATGCACTGGAGTAATTTCTTACACCCTTGCAGTGCTATAAATTGTTAGCCAGCACTACCCTCATCATAGCTGGGTGTTAATGGGGAGGAGGACTGCAGTGTGATGCTGTGCTGCAGCTTGGAGGAGTTTTCAGCCCCTTAAAAACCAAGTTGAGTTGTCAAGCAAACCCTGTCTTTCCAATCCAGAGACAAAATCTTTCTGAACAAGTGCTGACCTGGCACAATCCTCTGGAACACAGGGACTGACACCAGCACCCTACAGACGTCACCCATCCCAGCAACACTCTTTCCATGAGCTCCACACTGACACACTTTGCTCTTTGTGATTGAAACACCCCTTCCCAGCCCAGAAAATCAGACTGCTCTTCTTCCTTTTAATTAGTGCAGCTCATTATGGACAGAAAGCTGAGCTGGGGCCACCAGTTGTGCCCTCACCCAGCCCCAGCTCTGCAGTGCTGCTGACAGAAGTAAAAAAAATTGTTTTTCTCAGTAAACTCGACAAATGACTCAGAAAACTCTGCGAGGAGTTATGGGCTGAGAGGTGTGGTACAACATGTACCCTCTCCTCAGTCACATTTGTAACCATAACCACTTGAATAATTCTGAAAATCAAACACTGAGTGCTGCCTCGTAGGGAGCAACAGGTTGAGCACGTCCTGGCTAAAGGAGATGCAATTTTTATTCATCCAACCCCAAGGGACATCCAAAGACAAGGGAGTAAAAGTTCAGGCAGTTTTCCAGGATCTTTTCCCGAGTGGCTCATTATGCTCAGGGCTCTCTCAGTTTTAGGACCTTCCCCATGGGCAGAGCAGCTGCTTTCCCAGTGCTGAGGGACTTTGGGAGAGCCTGGAACAATGTCCCTCATCCCAAGACAGTGTCCCTGATTAGGGCATCACCCATGATTGTCCCTCTGGGGCTCTTGCTGCCATTGTCTGTTACAACAGCCCAGCCCAGGATGTCCCCAAGTGCAGGTCTTACCAGAAAGGGGACAGTGCCATGTCCCCTGGGGAGCACCACCCAGTGCTCTGGGTGGCCTTGGATGTCACTGGACATCCTCAGGCATGGTCACCTCCCAGCCCTCCCGTGCAGGGCTGCACGTCACAGCAAATGTCACTGTCTCAGCCACCACCTCCATGGAGCAGATGTGACACTTGCCCGTGTGACTCACGGTGGTGCTGCCAAAACAGGATTTCACCCAAAGAGGGCAAAGAAATTTTTTTGGCCACCACCTCTAAGACTCACCTTTGTGGAAGAGGAAAAACGTGGTGGAGGATCTTGTACATCAACATCTGTTCTGCAGAAAAGCATCAATTTAGTCACCAGGGTGGCGGGTGTTGAAGGTTAGATACTTGTTTCCCGTGTCTTGTTAAAATGTGAACTCATATTTTGGTTATCATAAATGGCATCTTCCCCAAAGGGAAATGCATAACTCAGGTCTTTAGGGTTAAATAATTCAGCTCAAGAGCAGCTGCTGGAAGCAGTTTTTCAACTATCCAACACTTGGTTTTCAGCAGCCCCCTGTGTGTCTGGGTGAGTGCAGCCAAAGGCCACTGTGCCCAAACCCAGGGCAGTGTGGGAGCTGTGTGATGCCAAGGACCAGCCCAGGGGAGCTCAACACACCTCTGCTCAGTTCAGGGACTGGCTGCAGAATTAATTGCTCTTGGGAAATTTTCATCCCAGAACTGAAACAGCTCAGGGATGTTTGGAGTTTGGATTTTTGGAGAGCTCAGGAGTTCTCCAAAAATTTAGGAGCCACTGCTTGGGTACATGCAACACTTCTGTGATCAATTCATAGAATCATGGACTGGTTTGGGTTGGAAGGGACCTTAAAGATCATCCTCTTCCACTCCCTGCCATGGGCAGGGACACCTCCCACTATCCCAGGTTGCTCCAACCTGGCCTTGGACACTTCCAGGGATGGGGCAGCCACAGCTTCTCTAGGAAACCTGTGCCAGGGCCTTACGCCCTCACAGGGAAGGATTTCTTCATAATATCCAATCTAAACCTACTCTCAGTTTGAATCTATTTAGATTTGAATCTCTCGGTTTGAATCTATTTATTTCAACAGATGACTTTTTAATTTTGGGGTTTTTTTACCCCTACCATGTGAAGAAAATTGGTCATTTCAGCAAAAATTGAGGTGCAGTTGTTTGAAAAGCACTTCCCTGCCTTTGAAAGTGAAGTGTCCAGGAGAGAGCGATGTAAAGCCCAACACCCCATGGCAACATTTGCACCAGTCTCCAAATGTGCAAGTACTTCAGACTCAAATCTCAAACACGGGCTTAATGAATGAGGCTTTTGCAGTTTTCAGGAGGTTTCAGAAGCTTTTGATGTGGCCATCTGACATATTAGCAATGGGTCTGCTCTAAGCACACGTCACACCAGTGTATAGAAAATGCTGAAGTACAGTCAAGACTTGACAAGTGCCTGTGTTGGGAGGACCAATATTTCACCGAGAAACGAAACTTTCTTGAAAGGTCCTTCTGAGGGAGAGAGCTGTGATCAGTGAATATGAAAAGTGCTCGAAACATATCAAACTTCCACTTTTCAAACTCACAAGAAGCCCCCATGCACATCTTCCCTGCAGAATTTACATTTGTTTACTCTGCCTGCTTTTAATTTTAAAGCTTTTTGTCTCTTACATTTAGCACTACAATCAAAATTCACATTCCCAGCCATCATGCTGCTCCATTTGTCCTGGGCAGTCCTGGGCCTCCATGGGCACTGGGTTACAATGTGGGTAGAGTGAGTTTGCACCTTGAAAAGTGGCCAATCTAAAACAGACAGGGAACCAAATATGAGACAAAAATAAAATTAAACAAAATTGAAGAAAATCACTGATTCCAAGGGTAGGGATTTTTCATAGTGAGTGTGGAGATCCCCAGCTGAACCCCGTGGATGCCTCCATGAGTCACAGAAGAGCTTGTGAAGGCAGTTCTGAGATGCTGTTCCTCACCAATGGGCTTTTCTTGGGAGAAGGGTTGTAAATAATTAGAAACCCAAAGATGAAGTTCTTTATTGTGGAGATTCAAATCAACAGTCACAGAAAACACTCTTGGCTGTCAGGCACCATGTGGCACTTTGCAGCACGTGGAGATTTATAAAGAACAATGATCCCACAGAACTGAACAACATGTGCCAGAGTTGTCAGAGCTGATCATCTGCTGATTATCTGATCCTGGGACACCACAGCAGAGCACAGGGGCTGCTTTGTGCTGAAATATTCCCCAGAGCCCGAGCTTTCCATGGTGTGGCTTTCCAAATCACCACAGTGATGCTCAGGAGGGAAGAGAAACATCCATCATTTGCTTTGCTGTCACTGTCACTGAGAGTGATGCCACCAGCACTGCTGGGACCAGCTCTGGGCTCTGGGCAGCACCTGCAGACACCAGACCATGGTCTGCTGAGTTCTTGTGTTCCTCCCATCCTTAATTTTGGGAGATGTGGTAAAAAAAGACACACAGGGCATTTCAGAGGATCACAGAGTCACCCAGGTTGGAAGTGACCTTCAAGATCATGTAGTCCAACCATCATCCACAGCCATAGCACCACCATAATCACCCCTAAACCATATTCCCAAGAGACATTTGGTAGAAAACCAGGCTTGGCCTTGGGTTAGAGCAGGGGATGGACCCATCTGTCCCACACAGCACCTGGGTTTGCCCCCAGGGGTGAAAGGTGCTGACAGTGCAGGCAATAAATGATGCCTAATAGAGGAGAAACTGAGAGCTCACTGCTATCAGCCCCATTCTGAATTATCTGGGGAGCAAATGAATCACTCCAATAGCCAGTCAGAGCTGTCATAGATTTAGCTTTCACCAAAACTGAAACTCGTGTTTCAGTAAATTAACTGTGAATCCTCTACGCAACCCAGCCCTCAAATCCGGGTTTCGGTTTTTGGCTGGGCTGATAATGCCCGTCTCAATTTCACAACTGTGAGGAGCCAGAGCTGGTTTCACTGGGGTTGGATGCACGTGAAACCACAGAGGCACTCGGGGTGCTCTGCTCCAGCTCTGCCCCGAGGGCAGAGACATCAGGAATGAGAGACAATGGGTTACTGGCACCTCAGACACTTGGCTGCAGGAATTCCTGCATTATTTGGTAAAACATCCTGTGAAAACGAGAAAAAAAGCCAGAAAAATTGGCCACTGTTTGCTTCTAGACATAAATTCTTGGAAAATCATGCTAAGAGGATTTATTCTCTTACCAATTCCCCTGAATAGGCTCTGCCTGACCTGGCACATATGGGGAGCACTGGCTCAGCCTTCTGCTAAGCCTTGTCCTTTGGCCTTGGAGGAACTGAAGATTTGGTCCTTTGCAGTGCATTTCCTCGCTCACAACTCCTTTCAGTCATAAATATAAATCAGGGGCATTGCAAGATCTTAATTTGACTTTATATTTTCAGCAGACACGTCGTCATCTGCTTCCAAGGAGTGGGAGATGAAATGCCCATCTCTCCTTTCCCGACAGGCAGGGACACCAGCAGAGGAAGTTTGCTTCAGATCTTCTTATTTCTTCTCTTTTTTTTTTGTCTTCTTATTTTTAAATACCATTTTCAGTGAGAGGGGTTTTCCACCATTCAGCTTCATCTTCCACTTCCTAGTTACAGCCCTCAGAAGCAACAGGGAAAGCAGTAACAAAAAAGGGACTTAAGTGCTTGATCCTGTTAATGAAGTAAATCTTCCTCGGATTTCTACAAAATGATAAATCCCAGGCAAATTGCTGAAGAAGCTCAAGAAGATCAGTCAGTGCTGAGCAGAAGTGGAGCAGACACCCCAGGTCCTGAGGAGAGCAGCAGGTCACACCACTGGGAAAAATGGGATTTTAGGAATAGCTTTTGAATGGCTGGACTCTACTGCTTTCTTAAGTCAAGTTCAACCCTCATGGCAGAGGGCTTGGAAATAAATGATCTTTAAGGTCCCTTCCAACCCAAACCATTCTATGATTCCGTGATTTTCTTTGGGTACTCATGATTAAGATATTTGGCAGGAAAAAGAGTCAGATTGGATCACCTGCTCCCTCTGTAAAAAAATGAAAATAGAAAAAAAAGAGAAAACAGAAGGGGGGTCTGAACACACGTGGGTGATTTATCTCCACTACATGGAGGTAGAATGTTATAAACAAAACATTTTAAAGCCTCTGAAACCTCTGAAAAGCACATCTGATGGACCAGTTTTTAACCAAAAAAATCACATCAACGATTTTGGAGCAGAAAGACACGGTGGGAACATGTGGGAAATCCCCTGGCAGCACCAGGGATGCTCCAGCACCCCTTGAGCCCCAGGGATGATCCACCACCACGTGCAGCATCACCAGCCACGGCAAGTGCTCGTCTGCAATTCGTGGGGTGGCAAAGAAAGCCCAGGATTTCTAAACCCCCCACGTGAGCTGCTTGGCACTGCACAAAACCCACCCCAAAACCCCTCTGCAGGGATTGCTCAGCCTGTTGTTGGCTCCAGGCCGAGGGCCTGATGCTGCTGTGGAAGGTGAGTGAGGTTGGCTCTGTAATTCACCCCACGGTCACGTTGTGCTGCCCAGCACTGGCTTTGCATTATCTGATAACCACTTTCTGTCTTGTGACCCTCCATCAC
The DNA here is from genome assembly GCA_013390005.1 of Calyptomena viridis. Lineage (NCBI taxonomy): Eukaryota > Metazoa > Chordata > Aves > Passeriformes > Eurylaimidae > Calyptomena > Calyptomena viridis. The sequence continues at coordinate 220,930 of WEIV01025100.1, read as the reverse complement.
TATAAATAGTTTGTGTTATTGGTCAGAGTGTTGATGCTAAATCATGACAAAGTCAATATTCTCCAGAAGGTCCACACTCCCCCAGTAATATCAAAACTAGAGAAAAGAAACTCATCAAAGCAGCACTTGTGCAATAAGCTGCTCAAGGCAGGAGTTGCTCAGAATTGTTTCTATAGAAAGCTTAAAAAAAAAAAATGCAGTGCAAGTGATATTTGGGTGATGGATCATGGGGGAGGGTTTGCACACTTTTACATTCTTAACTTGCCTACAAACAAACTCACTTCAGAAATCCTCATCCATCCTCCCTGCTCACTGGGAGCACACACTCCCCACCCCTGAAAAACCAGTGCTGAGATCCCATGGGTTTCTCTAAGGACACCAACAAGGCTGTGAGCATCAGAAAATTCCTGTCAGCAGCTGATTTCAGGAGAAAATAAGAGATGACAGATGATAACATGACCCTGCATGTTTGGACTTGTCAGGAGATACAGAGACAAGAGGGTCTTGCAGCAGCACTGACCTCACCCACAACTCTGCAGACATCTCATAGAGTGGCTTAAAGTGGAAAAATACATGTAAAATTTGGAATAATGCACAGCTCATTCTAGTTTGGCAGAGGACAGCATGGGATGTGAAACAGGGAATGTTATTCAATCTCTGCAACAGAATTCCAAATATGGGGAGCTTTATGTATGTAATTAAAAAAGTCCAAGTATTTTCAGTAAAGTTAATCATCAAAACACTTAATCTACAGATGGGAGAAAGTCTCCATCACCTGATTTTTTTTATGTGACAATTCCAGCTTAATTTAGACCAAATGGAAATTCTGGACTTTCTAAGAACTTCTTATGTAAAGCTGCCTTTATGTCATATAAGAAGTCACATTAAAGTCACAATAATGTCTTCAATTCATGATTAATAATCTGTTTCTGGACACTTCAATGTTACAAGAGAAAGCAGTGACATTGGTTAAATTTCCAAAGACTAATTTGGGATTTACCTGTTGAGGTCGATATGAGTCACGTTGCAAATTCCGACAAGGGCTCTAGAAAGCAGGTTCCACATGTGAAATATCCCACGTCATGCCTTGCCAGCGTAAAAAACTCTTGAAAAAAGTGAAGCAGTCCACTTGATGCTTCATCAGGAACTGTTAGTCATCAGCACTGGGGTTGCTGAGAGACCAAATGCCATCACTTCAAAACTGTTCTTCACACAAGGTGAATGAGAGGCCACCAAGCCTCTACTTCCCCCAGAGCACCATGACAGCAGATCTTCAGAGCTGAAGGGATGAGAAATGGGGAAATTGGGAAAAGGAAAGAAAGAAAGAAGCACACCACTATGACAGATGAGAAATGATGGGGACCTTCCAAGTTATGTCTGGAATAGACAGTGCAGAAAATCACAGAATCCTTGGGGTTGGAAAAGACCTGTGAGATCATCGAGTCCAAGCTGTGAGCAATCCCCACCTTGTCACCCAGCCCAGAGCACTGAGTGCCACCTCCAGTCCTTCCTTGGACACCTCCAGGGATGGTGATACACAGCACACAGTGTCGCTCTGTCCAAAAGCAACGACAGAGACCAAGAAGGCACAAGAATATAAAAAGGTGCCACCTAAAAACTTGTCAATGTAAGAAAAATCCCCTTTAATAAGCAGAGTGAGGTGCCACACTGCTCCAGAGGACAGGACCCTTGGGATCTCTGACCCCAAGCCCTACCAGTGCAGCCTCAGCCAGTGCAGGATGCCCAGCACCAGGTCCAGAACAAACCTTTCCTCGTGCCACACATATGGGGGAAAGTATTTGCCCAAAGGCCTCTGTTTTAATGCAGAAACAACATTCTGCTGCTTCCTGTGAACTTGCCTCTCTCAGAAGTTTGTGGGAGGTGGGTAAAAGTGCATGAATGGCTTTTGAGTAACACATTTTCCTTCCTGAAATGATCTTCTTGGCAAACATGAAAGCTGTTTCCTAAAGGTTTAGAAATACACCCACATCCCCCGGACACTCTTTAGGAAAAGGTGCTTTATTCATTCATGAACCACGTTGTAGTAGTGCAGAGTCAAGGGCTTTCCACAGCACTAAGCACAGTTGAGTCAGAGTGAAACTGCACCGTCAAGATCTCTGACGTGGCAAAGGAAACACAGGTAAACACAGCAGAGAATCTCCCTGAGCAGGGCAGAGTTTCCTTTGTGGAATGGACACATCTGGCTTACGCTGGTACCAAACAGAAAACACAGCCCAGGTTCCAAAACAGGGAGGAGGGAATTGCACAGGGCTGTGAAGTGCTCGCCACGCTCTGGTTGTCAAACAAATGACTTCATGGAGACACACAGGTCGCTCAAAATAAGTGAACTTTGGAAATGAGCACTCAGCTCCTCAGCAGGATGGAAGGAGCCTTGTGGTGCTGCTGATGCCAGGGGACATTCCCAAAACACCTTTACTTTGCATCCCATAAAAACACCAGCACCTGAACCTCCAGCTGAATGACCCCCCTGCTGCCAGGGGACCTGATTTGCAGGGAAGTGCCTGGGGCTGCATCCTGCACCCAAGGGAGTGGGTTGAGCTCCTCCTGCCAGCATCATACACACCAACCTTACACATCAGCTTCAATGCCCTGATGAAGCTCTAGCAGCCATCCAGGTCTTGGCACTGGAGATTTATTGACAAGTTCAAGTTGATGCAAAAGAAGCCAAAAAGTCTCCCCAGGTGGGAGTTCAGGGAAAGGTGGGATCCTGCTTGTGGAAATCAAACTTAAAAGCATTTGGTTTGATCCAAACCTTCTTCCCTTCTCCTTTCTGATGGCTTCTGCTGAGAGCCAAGGGGAGAAACCACACAGAGCAGGGGCAGACAAAGGGGTCCCCAAAAACATGAGACACACTGTGATTGAGATGCACTGTGTGTCTGCAGTGATTCACTGGGAACTCCCTTCCCCAGAGCCTCAGGAAGAGGCATCAACAACCAAAGGAAAGCAAATCACAACACAAAATCCCACTCTGTCCCTGCCCCAAACCCTCCAGTCACAGACATTTCATATCTTACTCATGTGCACACCAGACATTCCTCTCTTTTGCTCCTAAAAATAAAATGAAAAAAATCTCAGTGTACAGGAACAGACAACACTTTGCATTTTTCCAGTATTTTTTTGGCAACAAGTTCCTTCGGAGAGGTTTGCAAACTCAATTTGGAAGAAGTTCAGTGTGATGAGGGAGATGAGAATTCAAGGGATTTTTCCCCTGCTGGAGGCAGGCTGGGAAGAATGGACTATTTCAAAATAACCTGAGAGATTTCAAAGAAAACCCTCTGGTTTTAGAAAGGCCAAGTTTATCTCCCTTTCACTTTCTTGGATACCAGATTCCTGAATTAGTAAGTGAAATCTTTATCACAAGGAAATAGGGCTGTGTGGACTAATTTATATGGAAAAGACAAGAAAAGAGAGGGAAGCGGAAAACATGGAGACGTCAGAGGAATTATCTGTGGCTCTGAAGGGGCAATTTTATCAGAGCTGGGACAATAAGTCCCAGTTAAAACAGGACACAGTCTTCACAGCCAGCATGGGGTGACTTGGATGAGGCTTGTGTCCATTTCTTGGAAACGAAACAGGATTTAAAAGCCTGAAAGAGGAATATTCATTACCTTATGCACTTTAATTCCACAAATCAATGTTAAAATAGCTGGACAAGCCCTGGTCTTGCCCTGCTGCTCCAGGGGAGCTCAGAGGGACTGGAGCAGTGAAACATCCATGGGCTCTTCCACAGCATCCCCACACATCCTGCAACTGATCCAGCAGCATCCAGACCCAGAACCTGCTGATATTTGGGAGCACATTCTTTGAGTTTGTTGAGCAATGAAAATTCAGCTTCAGGAGATATATGCATTAACTGGAGGAGAAAAAAAAAAAAACTAAATAAAAATGAAGATTTCAGATAATTATGTGTATTTGCATCAGATTAGCATTAGAATACCAAAATGTGAGACAGTGTATTTGTACTGAGCAAGGAAAGTATTTGTACTGGTTCATAAAAAGCAAAGCTGCTGAGTGATGGATGCTGCAGGTTTGATACAGAGGTGTAAAAGTAGCAACATTTTTTTTTTCACCCTAATAATAGGCACTCATCTAAATATAAATAGTAACTGTGAGAATAAAGAATTAACCTCACACAGCACCTTGCTTTCTTCATATGTCTGTAACTTTCCTCTTCAGCTACACTTAAATTTACAAGAAACAAGCAATGAAAAAAAAATGCAGAGTCTAAGCACAAAAGAATTGATGGGGTGTGAGGAGAGGAGGGAGGTCAAGAGAACAGGAAACCAAGTTGACGGGAAATTCAAGTGACATTTGTGTTTAATGAATAAAACCCCAATATTGCTCCTCAGGAAACGGGGGAGAGGAAACGGGGGAGAGGAAATGGAGCGATTTTAGAGAGTATAAATTAGGGGCTCAATCAAGGTGAAACCTGCAGATCTGCTTTATACCCTCCTGTGGAATCCACCCAAGAGCTGGACCAAGAGGGAAGCAGCCCGTTTCCACAGCATGAGAAGCTGCTCCAGCTGCAAAGCCCTGCACATGGTGCTGCTGCTGCTCCTGGCTGCCGGCACCCGCTGCGAGCCCTCCTGCCTGCACTTCCCCCAGCTCCTGCCTGCCAAGCTCAGAGAGCTGAGAGTCAAGTTTGACGAAATTAAGGATTATTTTGTAAGTATAACTCTACTAGTTTCTGCTCCTTCTTGTTTTGTCGTTCTTTTTTTTTTGCAAAGTTCAGTGATTTGGAGGAGGGGGAAGAGCTTCCTCCCCGCAGAACTGATTTGGTGCTGCGTTATGGGTGAGCAAGAAAAGTGCAGTTTCATTGCTTGCTGAGAGACAGCACACCAGGGTTTTCTTCCTAGTTTTAGTTACAAAGGACTAGAGATTTCAGAACGAAGCTTTGTGAACCTTGCCAGCCAGACTTCCCACGAAACATTGCAAACCAAATTAACAGGAAGGAAATTGTCCTTCCCTCAGAAGTCCAGCCTTGCCTCAATGCTAGGTGAAAAGGGGAATCTTTTAATACAGTTTTTTGCTTTGAAAGAACCACAAAAGTGTGCACAAGGTATTTTATGACTGGAGAAACTCTACAGTAACACCTGCTTTGGTGTCTATACAAGGTCACTGCTCTGGCTCACAACTAACAGGAGCCTCAGGGCTGCTGAGAAAACAGCACGAGATGCACTCAGAGCATCTGTCATGGCATCAGTTCTGATACAGATGGTTGGTCACGTCTTTGTTACTGCCTTAGTTAATGTTAGTGCATATTAGCAATAAAACAAGAGAATTCTCCAGATTAAATCTCAAGCTAATGCCATGGCTCGTATTTATTGTCAAACAAACACAGCTAAGATTATAGGTGGAGATCTTGCTGTAAATCTCCCAGATAATGTTGTGAAGGAATATTTTTAACCTCTCAGGACAGCTTTTAACCCTAACCCACCCCACTGCAGCCCTTTGGTCCTACAAACCTGCTGGTGCAACAGAGGCACAATGAGAACAAACACCCCTTTTCCCCATCACCTGGAGACTTACAGAGGTAACAGAATCCAGGGCATTAAACCCTCCTGCCCTGGCAGACAGGTTGGGGTGGCTTCCAGGGGCTGCCATTGCTTTGACACCTCTCTGAAAAGTGTTATGGTCTCCAGCAGCACTCTCAGATAACACCCTTTTGCAGCTGAAGCAGCACTGGCAGCAGCAAGAGGAGTTTCACATTAACAAAATCAATGGCACTAAAAGATTGTGATTTCATTTTCTTGCTGTCCTCACCTAACACTCATTGTGCTGCAAGATTATGGACCAAAGAATTGGTGACTCATGTACCTGGTGTCACTGTGCTCTGCACGTGCATGTGCTGGGTGCTCTTTGCCTTTGCTGCAGTGAGACCCTAAAGACAAACAAGAAAAGCATCATTTGATAAGGCAAAGTGAAAAGAGTGTCGATTGCCTGCCTGTAAAAGCCCATATTTCCATATTTCCATTTCATCCTCCCGCAGCAATCAAGAGATGATGACCTCAGCATCCAGTTGCTCAGCTCCGACCTGCTGGATGGTTCTAAGGTAAGAATCCCGATTGTCATCTAAGTCCCTTGTCCTTCTCCATCCTCTGGCTGGTGTTTCATAAGAGAGGAAGCAGTCTGGAAACTGGGGCATTTCCTAATGTCACGGCAGGACAGCTCTGCAGCCCTGCAGTGACACAAGTGTCTGCGGCAGCGCTGGCACGTGGTTCCCCACGCGCTGCGAGCCCTGACCACCGACACGACTTTGATTTTCAAAAACACCCACACACGTCAGTGCTGGGGGCCATCCCCGACGTGGTTCCCTCCTCTCACCCCAGGGGAGCTCAGGCTGCCAGTCGGTGTCGGAGATGATGGGGTTCTACATGGAGGAGGTGCTGCCCAGTGCCATGAGGACCAGCACACACCACCAGCAGAGCATGGGCGACCTGGGCAACCTGCTGCTGAGCCTGAGGATGATGATGAGGCGCTGTGTGAGTGGGGCTCAGCATCCCGGGGTGGGAAGTGGGTGCTGGGTGTCGCCGGGAGCAGGGGCAGGTGTGTGGGTGATGGGGTGGTGTGGAGGAGCAGGGATCCAGGCAGGCAGAGCACGCAAGGGTGGGGTTTCTGCTCGCCGGGGTTCCTGCTCGCCAGGGTTTCACGAGTTAAATCACAATGATGCACGGGCTCTGCTCAGCAGCACCACTTGCAGCCAGCCCTGCGCTCCAGAGTTTGGCTGATAAGGGGAGGGCAGGCAGAGGGTCTGTCCCCGGGTGCTGGAGCAGCTTGGCTCTGTGCTGCTGCCTCCCAAAATCCCACCTGGGTCTGATGGGATAAACCCTGCCCTGGGCAGGGAGCGCCTCACCTGGGACCGGCACAGAGGGGCTGGGAACGGGCTGGAGCTCCAGGGTCAGGTCACACCGGGTTCCTTTCGTCAGGGCACGGTGCAAAACAGCTGCAATTGCTGCCCCACAGGGGAAGGGGAAGGTGGAGAAGGGCAGTGAGGAGGGGCAGGAGGAGGGGAGAGCCAGCACCACACATCCCAGGGAGGAGACTGGGGGCTGAAGCCGTCGCTCTTGTCCCTTTGCAGCACAGGTACTTCACGTGCGAGGAGAGGAGCCAAAGCATGAAGCACATCAAGGAGACGTTCAACAAGGTGAGGTCCTGCTCAGGTGGGGGGAGGAACTTGCTGCTCCAGCAGGACATAGATTTTAGTGGAGGTGTCAAGTTCGAATGGAAAACAGACCCCAAAAAGGCTTTAATTACATAAATCCCTAAGGCAGAGGAATCCAGAGTGATGCTCGAAGGAGCAGCTGGTGGGTTTCCAGGGAATTAGGCAGAGAAGCCGGAGATGTCAGTGGAAGTAGAATTTGTCCAGTGATTTTACATCACGTGGATCACCACAGTCAGACTAAACTCACTTGGTTTTCACCTGCAGATGGACCAGAACGGGATCTACAAGGCCATGGGAGAGTTTGACATTTTCATCAATTACATCGAAAAATACTTGACGATGAAGAGAAGGAACTGAGAACACCCCTGGATCTGCCCTTTTCGCATCAAATCCTGCTATTTGTTCAGAATTCAGGCTGCAAGAGCTCAGGTTATCTCAGGGTTCAAGTCAAAAGTTACAGGTCAATAACTCCCAATTCAGTATCGTATTTAAAAGGTATTTTTATAACAGCTGAATATTAATATTAATATTTATTAATTCTAATACCTCAGTGTTTATGTTTACAATATGTTTTGAAGAAAAATGTGGTGAGCTTGTAAAATACTATTTATTGTTCAACATTTTAATGCTGTTTATCATAGTGCTATTTTATTCATAGCTTTGAAACACCCAAAGCAGTATTTTTCTGGAGAGCAGACAATGAGCAGAGCTTATCCCAAGTGACATTTCACTCCTGATCAGGAGTAATTCCAGCTCTGAGATCAACAAAGTTTAATTTTAAGCAAATTACACTCTCCTTATGTTCTATCCTGCATTTATTCATGCAACCAGATATGTTTATGTTGAGGAGGAGGACCTGCATTCCCATGAACAACATTCCACAGCAACATCTCAATTAATCTACCTCTAGATTTCAGACTATAGGTTAGTCCAGATTAAAGGGGAAAAAATAGTAGTAGGAATGAAATATTTGGTTCTAATAGAACCTGATTTATATCTTTTCAAATATCTGCCTTCCAGAGCTGGTGAGTTGGCCACTCTGCACTTTTAATAGTTAATCTTACTATTTTCCAGTCTTTGATTGGGTTTTATTTCCTGGTTTATTGTTTATTTTCTTTTAGAACTTAGAGGATATTTAATCAACCACCATTTTAAGGTGGCTTAAGTAATTTGCATTCAAATCCATGAAATTGCTTCCAGCACTGACAAGACTGGGATTTGATTTCTAATCCCCACGTGCTGCAGGGGGGAAAAGCTGCAGTGAGAGCAGCTTTGATGCCCCCAAAAGTGGCTGATTTTAGGGCTCACCTTCCTCCTCACCCCAGTCTCCTGTGGGCCCCCAGAGGTGCCACAGGACACTGAGCCAGAGGGAAATGCCACAACCCAGAGGTATTTACTTCTAATATTTAGAAGTAAAGGGATATGATATGATATATGATATGATATGATATGATATGATATGATATGATATGATATGATATGATGAAACACTGCCAGTGTGTTGTTTGCTTTGCAAGTTCCCACTGAGGAGAGGCTCTTTGTAGTGGATTTATTCTGTGTATACACTGATAGTGACAGAAGGGCATTCCTGCTGGCAGCCTGCCCGCCTGGGAACCGGTTATCCCAGAGAAGAAAAGCGGGAATGCTGCTCCATGGGTCACTCCTCCTGCTGGAAGCAATGGGATGGGCACAGGCTCAAGGGCAGTGTGGGAGCCAAACACTGTAAAGCTGCAATTAAGCTTCTTAGCAGGACACATTAAGCTCCCATTGAGCCAACTCTTGTTTTTCCACCAAACACCGCGACTTCAATGGTGTAGGAGGAGCAGGGACAGCCCTGGAGCCGCGTGAGAGCCAAGAGCAACATCAGCTCCACTCCTGGGGGATCACACTGGGCAAGGGCACCGTGTCTTGGCCACGGCTTTTGTCACTGCGTCAACTCCTGCCTATTTATCTGTATGAAAAGAAATCTTTTATTTTTGCTAATAAAGACCTCCTAATGAACCAAGCCTCTGTCGTGTTCTTGCAAGCTGTGAACAGGGCTGTGAACCACCAGCAGCGCATGGATTCTGTGCCCAGTGGCATCGTGCTGGGAAAGAGCCCAGCGGGCACAGATCCGGGTGGGAAGGACCACCAAGGAGACGTTGGATGTGTTAATGATCAGGAAAGTGAGAAGACCTGAGGTCCTCACATTTCAAAGCAAATTTCTGACAAAATACCTGTCAGTGATTTCTTACAGCAGAGAAACACCAGCCCCAAGGTACTCCATGGGTCACTGCAGCCTCTTCAGCCTCAATTAGCAACTGTTTCAGGCTAATTGCCCTTTCAGGCATTGCCCTTTTTAGAGCAGCATCTACAGTTAAATAACTGGTTATGTGCCCAGTGATAATCACCAGGGGTTTCCCATCCCTTCTCCTGATTTACAGGGGAGAGCACTGCTGCCTCTGTTTGTCTGCTGGAATGTTTTCAACTGCACATTTGTTCTCAGTCAGGATGAGACCTTGATCCTGGATCAGACAGTAGATACCAGCTAAAAACGACATTAATATAAATAAGCAACAGAACTGCTTGTTTTTCCCCAGGTGGGGATTATGTATCTCTGCAGGTGGATCCCTCTGCACATCCTGAACAAAACCAAGCAGGCATTATATGGGAATTTAAAGCTTTTAGTAATAAACCCAGAATGCAACCAGCAAAACCATCTCCAAACTCCGGCTCATCTTGACAGCCCAGGTTGCTGCTGAGTCACATTTCTATTTCACTTTTGAGCCTTTTATTTTCACCACTTTCAGCCCTTTCCTTGCAGATCCAGCAAACTCCAGGTGTTTAAGACAGTAGTTTCCTTCTTTACTGGAATAGAAACAACAATTTTCCACTTAATACAACAATTTCTAGGTCTCTTTCTGCCCAGACTCCAGTCTGATGTGGGTCAGAGGAATTGCTGACTTTGCCCCAAGAGATTATTTGTGTTTTCAGCCAAACTTGCACTTACAAGGACAGCTTCACTCAGGCACATCTGCTCCACATGCTCCCCTGGCCCCTCTGCACCTATTTTCATCCTTTTATATAACTTTTCTTCCATAGGGAGGCAGGAAGCAGCTCTCAGAGCCCATGTCACCAGCTCAAAGCAAGGAGCTCAAGGACCCTTGAGACCAAAACCAGTGTCTGGGCCCTGCCCTGCATGTGGAAAAGGGCAACATCAGCTCAGCTGGGCAGAGTTTCTCAGTAAAGCTCAGTCACTCTGGTTAAATAACCACAGGAAGGAAGCAGATGGGATCCTCGTGCTGTACAGAGAACAAAGGTTTCCATCACCTGATGATACAGCAGTTGTTTGATTCAGAAGAAAAAGGAGGCAGAGCAAGTCAGCACTCCGGGTGGGATGACTGCCTGGTCACAGGGCATCAGTGTGGGAGAGGAGGTGGCATCGTAGGGAGAGGCAGCTGAGCCTCTCTGAAACTGGGTTGGGAAGCTGGAAAGGTTTTGGAGAGGTGCTGCAGGACTCCCAGCCCTGGGACATTCCCTGCTGGATTCCATTCAAGGCACACGCAAAGACATCTGTGCCCTTTGTCACCAAAACACGGGGAGGTTTGTGTCATGACACAGATCTGGTGGGCAACAGTAAACAAACATATCTGTGATTAAACACACGTATCATGTCTGACAACATTTAGGGAGGGTGTTCTGGAAATCCCAGCAGAAACCATCTGGGAAACCAAAGGCAGCATCTCCCACAGAGAGCTGACATTTCCAGGGGAGGAGCAATCACCTTTTTCACCATGATTCACTTCTGACTGTGTCCTCAAGCTGCATTTTCCCATTCCACCAGCTCTGTCAACAACAGTCCCTCCCTGTCAGGATTCATTGCTTAGAAAAAACTGGAGAAAAAGCCCCTGCAGGGCTGGGAGAGCCAGGGCACTGTCACAAGTCATCCAGGTGACTCCTGGCACCCACCTCCAGCCAGAACCCTGGCACCAGCATACCAGAGGGTCTCCCCAAGCTGCACCCTGACCCTGACCCTGTGTTGGGTGCAGGCAGCAGCTCTGTGCCACGGGATCATGGAATCACTGAATGGCTTGTGAGGGACCTTAAAGATCACTTAATTCCAAGCCCCCTCACCACGATCAGGGACACCATCCCCTCTGCAAACCCAAACAGGACAGTGCTCCCCTGCACACCCCTCCTGTGTTCAACCTCCTGCTTCTCCTGCAGCCCCAAAAAGCTGCTGCATGGGGTGGCTGTGTGTGGTGGCACCTTATCCCCATCTCTGAGTGCTGAGGTAGTTCCTGCCAATCTCAGTGTCAGCCTGGGTGTTACAGTAAGAGCACAAAGCCGTGGTGGAGATCAAAGGTGGTGGTTTTCTGGTTTTGTTATCCCACAGAAGCAAATGGTTTCCTTGCTGGGTGTTTTCCCCCCCTACAGAGCACAGCCTGATCAGTGTGATCAGCAGCCCTGGTGCCTGGGAGCCCGAGTCACTCACCTGACCTCGGCTGCTCCTGTGCTGACACAAGGATGAGCTTCCCACCAGCCCAAATTCTGCATCTCGACCAGGCAGTGCTGATCCTGCAGAGCTTTCTGTCTGCTGTGGGTTGCACGTGGTTAAGCCACTTTTGGGGTTAGAAAAAGCAAATAAATTAAATATTAAGCCCTAAATGCAGAGAAGGAGGATTATAAGACCTGTGGTTCCCTGCTCCTGAAGAGCAGAGCATTAACATCAGGCCAGAAACAAATCCTTCAGGAACAGTGTGGCCAAACCAGCTCATTATAACACAGTCAACAACACATAAAAATCCCATTTCTGCCTCCCAGCACACCCCATTGATGAGTGTCAATGGTGCTGCTGCCTTCAGTGACACCAACAACCACTGCTTGACTTTCATTCTACCCTTTAGGAGTCCAGTTGGTGCTCATTCCATCCATGGCTGAAGCCAAATATTGCCAACAGGATGGGAGCAGTGAGCCCTTAGTGGGCCCTGCAGTGCACGACCAGGGACGGGGAAAACCCACTGAGGCCAGAAAAGGCCAGGTTTGGGTCACTACACTGCCACACAGGATGGCTTTCACAGGATCATAAAATATCCTGAGCTGGAAGGGACCCACAAGGACCATCCAGTCCAACTCCTGGCCCTGCACAGACACCCCAACAATCCCACCCTGTCCCTGAGTGTTGTCCAAACCCTCCTGGAGCTCTGGCAGCCTTGGGAAGTGACAAACCCTGGGGAGCCTGTTCAGTGCCCACCCACCCTCTGGGGAAAGACCCTTTTCCTAATATCCAACTTAAACCTCTCCTGTGCTCCAGCTGTTCCCTCGGGTCCTGTCACTGGTCCCCACTGGTTTCATAGCAAAATCAGCTGAGACACAGCAAATTAATCATTGCCAGTGAGTGCTGAGCAGACACATTGCTCATACAGGCAGTCACCCATTCCTTCCACCTCTTTTCCCCATCAGAGAGAATTCCAGCTCACAGGAAGATACAGCATCCAGCCAGAGAAATCAGAGTGTGGACACTGAGTTTGCACAGGAAAAAACTTAGTGGTTTCACAAGTGCTTTAGTTCAATTGCTGTTACTTATGCACAAACATAAAGAGAAAAAAACTCCTGAAGACTCCAGAAGTTCCTAAGCATCAGCTGCTTCCCAGGAGGTGAAAAAGTTTCACTTAAAATAAGGAACATAACAAGCGTGGCAACACAAGAGCATCTGCTGCCTGGGGGAGCCACTGCTTCTGCTTTTTCTCTGGAAATTTTCCTCAGAACCATGAGCACCCAGTGCTGGACAGATTGCACTTGATGTCGAGAAAGTAATTAACCTTCTTTGTCATCTCCTGTTGGCCAACACAAGGAGGGAAGATGAGCTGATCCAGCAGAACACCACGGTGGAAGTGTCTCATGAACACACCAGGACAAAGAGATATCTGCTCTTATGAGTTGGGACTGAGGAATGACACCACACTGGCCTTTTTCTTGGAACAGGAAAAAGCTCTGTCTGTTGGCACAAAGCAGATGAGCACTTTCTCCATGGCCCTTCAGCCTCCCAGGGTGCCATGAGGAACAGGGACATGGCTCTTAGTGATACAAGGGAACTTAAGAACAAAAGGGGCAAAATCAAAACAAGCAAACTCTGTTTTAACCATTTTTAGATTGCAAAATCTTTCAGAACTTTCTTCATTTTGTTGTGGTTATAGTTAATACTTGTTATTTAACTTCAACTGGCTGCACCACTCAGCCCCACACAGCTCCTGCCTCTCTGTGTCCTAGATTTTGGCAGCACGTGACCAAAATTGGGGGTTTTGTCATGAAAGAGGCCAGGTGGAGCAGCAAACACGGGGCTGTGAGCCCTGGCTTGGCACCTCCATCACCCAGGGGAGTGGGGGAAAGGAGCACGTCCCTGGCTCTGCAGGCTGCCACTTTCTTATCTCGGGTGGTGAGAGCCTGACTAATACCAGGGATTACTAAAGCCAGGGGCATGGTGCTGCAGCTGCACCTTCAGTTCTCAGGAGCCTGATTTCTGGGAAGAGATTGTCTCCCTCTCCCAGTGACAGCATTCCTTGGATCCACTGGGGTGCAGCCAGAGGGCAGGACATCAGCTCTGAGCAACCCTTCTAGTCTGGGGAACCAGCACATGTTCCCCTCCCCGTGGGGCTCCACTTTGAGTATCTCAGCAAGTGAAATCTAAGTCTGACACCCATTCATTTGTGCTCTGCCTTTACACAAAAGCTGGAGGAGCAGCAGCTCTGGTTGTCTCGTAGTGAGAAGGGTTCAGGGGCACTGGTGGGGTCTGGCACATGTGGAGGGGCTGGGGGTGCCCTGGAGCTGCCAGGAGCCTTTTTGTCCCTGGTGCTGGTGCAGGTGACCAACAGGGCTCCCATTGGGATCACACATGAGGCTGATGGTGGGTGCTCCTGCATTCAAGAACCAAAAACACTTGCTCAGTGAGTGCAGGCAGGTGTTGGCAGCACCAGTCTCACCTGTGCCCCTCTCTTGGGACAGAGCCCAGAGCGGCAAGGTGGGAACCCCACAAAGCTACAGGTTATACAGGAACTGGCCTTGCTCCTCTGGGAAGCCAAACCACCGTTCAGCTGTCACTTTGTCCCCTGAAAAAGCCCAGCCATCATTTTTCTGCGGGCTTTAGAGTCTGAGAGCAGATTATTTGGGAGGAAGGATTTCACCAGCTGCCCATGACATCAACCCTTTCATCTCTCTTCTAACACTGCACAGCAGAGCTTGCCCTGAGCTCTGCAGGTTCCTGTCACAAACTTCTGCTCTCCGACCACATGGAAAGACGCAAGACAAATAGGAGGAAAGTGTAGGTTAATACACCCCCCAAAAATGAAGCCCCTAAGAACAAGCAAGCACAATGATCATCGGTACCTGGCTCCACCAGTAAAGGTCCAGACTTCCAGTGCAGAGCTGCAGGAACCACCCACCTCCCTCTTCAGGTGCAGCACCAGGACAGGGAGGGGACCCCGGAGCTGAGCAGCCCCGGGGCTGCACCCCACGCTCCCCATCACCAAACCCCGGGGTTACACACGAGCGGCGACTGGAAGGGACTCAACTCTGACACACCAACCCGGCTGAAGCCCTGCACGATTCCTGCCGCCACACAGCGTTTAGAGCAGAAAAAAACCTTGATAAAAGGGGCTACGGGACAAGCAAAGACACACAATTCCCCCGCAGACGGCGGAGGGGGGTTCTGTGGTGCTGCGGAGAGGTTTGGGAGCCACGGGCTTCTCAGCAAGGTGTCTGGTTTCGGCGAAACTCCGTTCCCAGCGGGCTCCGCCGAGCCCCCGGCGCGCCCCGCGGGGCCGAGCCCCGGCTGCCCCGAGCAGGAGGTTTCACAATGACTCAGGGCTGGTTCCCTGAGCGATACCGAGCCCGCCGGGCCGGGGGAGCAGCACCCGACGGGAACAGCCGCCGCTCGCTCTCCCCGTCGCGCTAAATCGCTGTATATCCTGACACAGTTCGTGGGGCTCGGGGGAGGATTCTGCTCCCGATCATTGAAACTCAGCCCCAGGGGGTTCGTGGTCACGGAATCCCCGACTGGGTTGTGTTGGAAGGGACCTTAAAGATCATCTCGTTCTGCCCCAGTGCCATGAGCAGGGACACTTCCCACCAGACCATGTTACTCCAAGCCCTGTCCAACCCGGGTTTGAATGTTTCCAGGGATGGGGCATCCATCATCTCTCCAGGTCACCAGTTCTAGTGTTTCACCACCCTCACTGTAAAAAATGTCTTTCTTATTCTAGTCGAAACCTACTCTATATAAGTTTAAAAGCATTATCCCTTGTTGTCTCACAACAAGTCCTTCTAAAAAGTTCATTTCCATCTTTGTTAAAAGCCTGATTTAAGTATCAGAAGTCCACAAAGCAGCAGCCTGACAATGTGAGGCCACAGAGATGCACAAAGACTGTGACATTTCTGAGTCCAAGCCCAACCACCAATCCATTAATTTGTGAAAGTGTGTGGTACAGAGATACTGACTCACTCTGGGGGCTGTTAGATAATGATGGAGAGTAAGGAAGGGAATTGAATTTGTTTCCATCTGTGCCAGATCTTCAGATGCTTAAACTCGAGTGCATCCCTGGGCTTTCCAATGGAAGAGGAGATGGAAATTTCAGCCCACAATGTAGGGAGATAACCCCAGTTGGACAGGGATGGCAATCTAGCAGTTTAACCCAGCCAGTTCTTGTTTTCTGCCTTGTGACCTGTTGCCTTTTGCCTCTTGGCGGGGTCTCTCCACCATTTCATCACACCCTGAAGTAACAAAACCATCTCTTTTGCTCCAGAGCTGGACTACAAGGTTCCTTTCCTGGCAGCAGCAGCAAATTTACTTTCCCTGAGCTGAAACTTTGTTTCCTGGCTCTTTTGCAATGCTGAGCCCAACTGCTGTGACCCCCACATCTCACACACCCCCCCCACAACCTGCTCACAGCCTCCCGCTGCTGGCTCTGATCTTCAGAGCACCAAGGAACATTTTTTCACAGTTGGAAAAGGTGCTGCAAAAGTCTAGAGCAGGACTCCTGTGAGCTTGTTCTAACAGGGCAACTTCTGGAGAGAACCTTACATTTAGCGAAAAGCACATTTTCTTCCTGGGCTCTGTATTTTTACAGCCAGGTTTCCATTATCACTCATCACTACCTGTCATTTTCCAGACAGCCCTCAGCAGGATCCCTCCAGCCCTAGGTTTGAGTAAGCCTGATGCCAATGTATCTTTTATAAATCCAGCATTTTTGAGCATTAAGAAATTTAGCTGTACTCATCCCAAGCTTCGCAGCAAGAAATCCTGACAATCCCCTGATGTGCCTGATCCTGGTTCTTAGAAAAATACAACCATCATCTGATTTTGCACAAGGACTTTTGCTTTTTTGAATTGTCCAGCTCACCATCAGCTGTACCCAGGGTACAAACCAACCTAGGGCAGAAAGGCAACCAAGTCAAAGCCTCCTTGGCCAACAGGAGATGACAGTTGGCTGCCATTAGATTTAGAGCAGGTCTGCAAGAACTGAGAGCCCAGGCATGGAAAAACATCTATTCTCAATAGTAAATAAGTACAATAAAGAGTAAATAATCCTCATAATTAGAAAACAAAGGGCACAAGTGAAACAGTAACCAGCTGAGTACTCCTCTAGTACATTGCACAATGTGTCTTCCCATCCTGCACATCCACACAGGCCACAGGACATTTTGTCCTCCTGGGGTTGTCCAGAGTTGGCCAACACCATGGGAGCACAGCAAAGCACCACTGAAGGAAGGGGACATGTTGAGCTGTTGGATATCCAGCCTTCACCTCCATCCTTGCAAGAGCAGCAGCCACTTCTTGTGTTGCCAGCCTAAGAAGAGACCTTCATGATTCATCTCTCTGGCAGCAGCAAACACTGATGATCTACCTGGAGCAGGGCCAGATTTTTGATCAAAATCACCTCAATAACGAGAAAAATAATTTTTTTTTTTCCTTAGCAGGAAGTTTGCTGCTAAAAATAAAAAAGGTGGGGTGAGGAGAGAGGGGTTATTTTCCTACTAACTACTAAAAATTTAAAACGTTGCAATGAATTTTTCACATATTCCTTCGGAGTCAGCAGGTCTCACGTCCCTGGGTTTCCACGCTCTGCTCCCACCGCAGCTGATTCCTGCAGAGCCACGGCCACCATCTCCCACAGGTCCCAATTAGCACCTTAACCAAAGGCTTTACATCCTGGCTCCTCCTGGAGTGTTTTCCCCAAGGATGATAGAACCATAGAATTCCAGAATGGTTTGGGTTGAAAGAGACCTTAAAGCTGAACTTGTTCCAAGCCCCTGCCATGATGTGCAGCATCAACCTCATCTCCTCCAGACAAATCCAGATTCCTTCCCACTGCTTTTTCCATCCTTATGTGATCCCGGGAGCACACAGCCCCCAGCATTCCAACAGCTCTCTCTGCTGTTCTCCAGCCGATTTATTTACAGTGCCTCGTGAACAAATCTGACCCAAAATTTTGCTTTCAAACCTAAAGCAACAAAATATCGCCCTGCATGAGTAAGTTCGTTCTCACCCGACGCCCACACTGCCCCAGCTATTCCTTTTAGTATCAACAGCTTCACAGAAAACAGACTTGGGGTTTATCCACCCAGGCACTGAAAGCAGTGAACAGAGAGTCTGGGTGCTGCAGTGAGTGCACGGCCCCTCCGAAGGGAGATTTCTGCTGGGCAGGGAGGAAAAGTGGAGGGTGAAGGGGTGACACCACATTCAGCCCTTCCTCTTCAGGAGTTGGGATGTGCAGAAGAGCCCAGGGAGCTGTAAGACCACCCTGGGAGACCTGCTCACCACTGATGGCTTCAGTATCAATGCCAAAACCGGGGGGACGGAGTGGGGAATCAGCCCTGGGAGCAATCCCACATCTGGGTGGCCATCAATGCCTACTCTGCTCTTCCCTCCCCAACTTTAGACGAAAAACATTTGAAGCCGCAAATCTTCCCCCCGGAGTTGAGATTTGTGTCAGTGAGCACCGTAATTTCCAGAACAGGATCTCAGTAACAAAGGAAACCTGAACCTCGGCCCCCCAAAACAACCTCAGGCTTCATTACCGGGATTACGTTTGTTTAGAAAATCTTTTCCAAAACGTTGAATCTGCACAAGCCCATGAGACCTTGTGGCCGCTGCGGGATGGAAAATCCTGTCTGTGCTTCACACCTCTGAGCCCTGGGTGTGTTTGTGCCATCCACGTTTCCTCTCTGTGTGTTTGTGCCATCCACGTTTCCTCTCTGGCGGAGTGAAGGGCACGGCACACGCAGGCGTGATTCACTGTCAGGGTGTCAGCTCACTGGTTTGGAACTTGGCAGCTGAAGACACCACTCCTCCTGGCTCAGCTTGCATGAGGGGGATTGCAGGAGGTGCCTCAAGCTTTTCTTGGCTGCTCCCAGCTCCCATCTCTCAGCACCTTTGCAGGATTTGACTCCCTGCAGCCTCACTTCTGTACTTGCCCACCCCGGGAGCTCCTCTGCTGCTTAGAATCACCAACTGGTTTGGGTTGGAAGGGACCTTAAAGATCATCCAGTCCCATCTCCTGCCAAGGGCAGGGACATTTTCCACCAGACCAAGTTTCTCCAAGCCCCATCCAAGCTGGCCTTGGACACTTCCAGGGATGGGGCAGCCACAGCTTCTCTGGGCACCCTGTGCCAGGGCCTCCCCACCCTCGCAGGGAAGAACTTCTTCCCAACGTTCTACCTAAACCTGCTGTCAGTTTGAAAACATTCCTCCTTGTCCTGACACTCCATGCTCTTGCAAACAGAGCAGGGATGTGCAAGAGAACTGGGGAGCTGTGACAGGATCATCCTGCCTCTTCCCCAATGGCAGCAGGAGGAGGATGAGGGTGAAAGCACTTCCTCCTCTCTTGCAGCCAGCACTCCCAGCAATCCCACAGCCCCAAACCCCAGCACAGCTGTCACCCGGGTGACAGCAGGGACCGGGCAGGGCTGGTGACAGCCACATCCCTGGGGCCACGTGTGCCCTGAGCACCCACGACACCGGATGCGCAGTGTCCCCTGCTGGCACCCAGGCGCAGCACCCACACGTGTCCCACATCCCACACTCCACACCCCCAGAGCCCCAGCCCAGCAGGGCACACACGTGCTGGGGAGGAAACTCTGTTTGCAGCAGCCAGGTCAGACACAGCCACGAGATCCTGAACGACTGTCCCCAAGCAGAGGCAGTCTGCAAGGGCTGAGATGTTGTGTCACCAGGGAACATCCTGGGGAGCTCAGCCTCTTTGGTGGGAAAAACAGCAATTTTAGGGCATTGGGAGAACAGCCACCCAGCCTGGAGCAGTGAGGGGTTTCTTCACAGCCACACAAGCAAGGAGGAGAGACTGGGTGACGCTTTAAGTGTCTTTAATCCAAAGGACTGAAGAGCAGACTGGGAAGATTAGTAGAAGCCAACAGACAAAAATAATTAAAAAAAAAAAGAAAAAATAAAAGGGATAAAAACCGGTTTTTAAAACAAATTAAAGTTCCATACAGTGTCTAAAAGATCGTCTAAAAACTAAACATTGCCTTAAAAAATTGTTTTCCCCCATTCGAACACATTTAACGAAGTGAAACATCGTGACAAATAATAATAATAATTACTCATGGACTAAAGACTTCAGAGCAGCCGTCCTGCTCCCAGCATGAGTCACACTGGGGGGGGCAGCAGGACCCCCAGCCCTGGCCAGGGAGGGGTCAGTGCTGCTGTCCTGGCTCAAGATACAGCCCTGTGCCACCTCCACACCCTCCCCGTGCCACTCGCTTGTCCCCAGGGACCCCCCAGGACAGCATCTCCCTGGGGCTGGGGGCTGTGGGATCAGGGACACAGCAGGGACACATCTCCCTACATCCCTGCATAGCAGGGGGATATGGGGGGCACTGGCCTCCTGCTCACCCCCCTGCCCACCCCTGAGGTCAGAACTGGGTTCCAGGCACAGGTACAGACTGCGGTGGCCACGGCGGGGGAGCCACAAGCAGCTCCAGGCCCACGGACACGACACACACCCCACGCACAGACAGACCACACGGACGGCACTGCGCCAGGCAGAGGCCAGGCTTCCAGGCCAGGGACAGCTGGGGGACTGGCTTTGGCTACTGTGCTTTAAAAGCAGCAGTTTCTTGGCCAGCGAAGCAGCACGGTGGCCACAGGGACCCCCCACACCAGCCCCGGCATGTACAGCAGGACAGGGGGGATGGCAGCTCTTCTTCCCTGTCCCCACAACCCGCTCCCAAGCCTGGGGCCCATCTCTAGCCAGCACCCACACAGGGAACACACTGCCTGGGTTTCAGCTCTACAGTAGTTTTTAAAAAATATTTATACGTTATATACCCTAAAAAGGTCACCACAGGAGTTTCCATGTCTTTGGAAGGAAGGAAAAAGAAATATAAATCAAAACCGTTTCACAAAAGAAAAATAAAAATCCAATTATTGGCGGCGTTCACCTACAGGACAAAATCCCCGGCCGCAGGTGTGGATCTGATGGGGATCTTGCCACCTGCTCCAGAAAGGTCAGAAACACAGGTGAGTAGCTAAAAATAACTAGTCTGGTATAAATGTCTGAATTCCATGCGCTCGATATAACAGTCTGTTTCGTCTTTTTTTTTTCTTAAAAAATATATATATATAGTTATTGCTTTCTCAAGGGCCGGCGGGCGCGGGGCACCCTCAGTGGGGGAGCGCAGCAGGCTCGGTGGGGTTGGCTTTCTTCCTCCTCTTCATCAGCAAAGGGTTCGAGGAATCTTCGATTTTCTTGATCTTGATTTGTTCGTAGTCCACTCTCATGGTGGCCAGAGCACTGGTCATCTCCTCCTGCGGGCAGGAGGCACAGGCAGAGCCATCAGCAAACCCCCCTGGGACCCCTTGGGAATAAACTGCAGCAGGGCCTGGAGTGTCCCACTGATCATTTTTCCAGCTCCCTCCCAAGCACAGATGTCCCTGGGAGCTCACACCAAGCCCAAATTAGAACCATACAATCGTTAGGGTTGGAAAAGCCCTCTAAGATCATCGAGTCAAACCATACTCTTTACTGTGAGGGTGGTGGAACACTCCCAAGGACAGTGAAGTTTGCAATGAGAAGGCAGGAGGGGACAGTCCCCAGACAACACTGGGGTGCAGAGTGTTGCAGACAGCAAAGGAAAGAGTTTTTACCTTCACATCCTCCCACAGATCCTTCTCCTCTTTCAGCACACGGCTGGTGTGCAGCGGGGTCTGGGGCACCTGCATGGATTGCTGATGGGAGAGAGAGAAGGAGCATGAGCTGGGAGCTGTGGGCATCCCATCCCTTCCCCACCTGCATTCCCATCCCATCCTGCTGCTTCCTCCACCCCACACTCACCATGATCCAGGGGTGGTTCATGAACTCTGTTATTGTCATGCGCTGGGTCGGGTCTGTCTTCAGCAGGTTTCGGATCAGCTGCTTAACTGGAAGGGTTTGAGCAGAGTGAGGCATTAGCAGGTCCCAGGGGGCCTCTCCCTGTGCTCCCACCTGAGCCAGCAGCCCCACAACACCTGCACACACCTCCTGTGTGCCACAGACCTCACCCTGGTCACACCCTTCAGCAAAAGACACTTGAATAAAGAGGTGAAGCTGCTGCATCCCTGAGAGGTGACCCGTGACATGCCCAGGCTCCCCCCAGCCCTCACAATGCTGCTGGACACAGGGCTGACCCCAAAGTGAGATGTCAGCCTGGGGACAGCCACCACAGGGACCACATTTACCTTCCTCTGACACTTCGGACCATTCGGGATTGGGAAACTCATATTGGCCCATTCGGATTCGCTTCTTCATGCCAGGGGAGATGGCCAGGCCGTGGTTGGAGTAGAAGGGGGGGTACCCACACAGCCTGTACCAGGAGAGGGAACAGAGTCAACATGTCACCCCAAAAACCTCCCCAGCAGCACCTGCAGGGCACAGGGCAATGGCAGGAGCAGGAGCAGAGCAGCTGGGAAAGGTTCTGCCCCACCAGACAAGCTCAAAAGCTGCATCCCCCATTCTGACCCCAGCAGGATGGAGAGGGACCATCAGACTTACAGAATGTACATGATGACACCGAGGGACCACATGTCACAGGACTTGTCGTACTTCTCTGGGCCCAGCACCTCCGGGGCTGAAAGAGAGAAAAATTGCTGAGTTCAAGTGGCAGCACCAGACAAGAGGGATCTGACATTCCATGGATTCACCAAAGAGCTGCCTGAAGCTCCAGGCATTCTCTGAATTGCTGCTTGGAGCAGTGGAGACTGTTGCCTCCAGCAATCAAGGTTCCAGGCTAGATCCAGAGGTGATGGGCCACACATGGCACTGTCTAAACCCTCCTGGCTTTGCCCTCCAGCCCTACAAACCTGCAAGCTCAGAGCCCCCAGGCACTTACCCACATAGTAGGGTGTGTAGCATGGAGTGGCCAACGAGTTGTGCGTGGTGGTTTCTTTAGCAAAGCCAAAGTCCGTGAGTTTTAGTACAGCATTGGGCCTTTTGGAGGTGTACAGGAGGTTTTCCGGCTGTGAAAACACAGGGATGAGTAAGTGAGCAGCAGAGCTGGAGCAGCCTGGCATTGGCACAGGCCACGAGGGGCTCAGCACTGCTGGGGGAACGTGCACTGCACCTTCACGTCCCGGTGCGCGATGTTGATGGAGTGCAGGTACTGGATGGCTTCCCCAATGCTCTTCATGATCTCTGAAGCCTCTGAAGCAGCAAAGAAACCATCACAAGCAAGTTAAAATGAGTGCCAGTCCCTTGATAACTCCACAAACCAAGGAGCCTGGCTGAGGCAAAGGGAAACCTCTACCTGAAGTCCCCCTTTCCACGCAGGGCCCGCCCAGCACCCATCCCTGGGTCAGGAGCCTACAGCTCCCAGAAACTCTGAGCAAAAGGGATGTTTCAGGGGCCCCCAGTACCCAAGGAGGGGCTCACACCACTAAGTACCTGCAACCAGCAGGGAATCCAACTGGGAAAACTTTCCCTGTAGGATGAGAAGCAAAGGGGGCAATGGGTTCAGGGTTTGAGCTGTGTGGTTGCTTTTCCTGGCCACAGGAGTAGAGGGGATGAGATTAATGACAGCTGCAAGAACCACAGCCCATGGACTTCATTTTTTGAGGCAGGCGGGTGTTTCTAAAGATCACTGAATCTCCTGCCTTAGCTGGAGTGGGATGGACAGGGTGTGGGGACAGCTGAGAAAACATCTTCTAACCCTTCTCTCAATTGAGTGTGAAAAGCAGGACCACTCACACCCACATTCCTCAATCCCTGAGTGCAAAACTCTGCTGGGGATTCAAAGGAGTCATTGAGGGAGTGGGCTGGACCAACACCCCAGCACCCCATGGGCTCTGTACCCCGTTCTGTGAAGGCCTGGTCTCCCCTGTCTTGAATCCGGCTGAAGAGCTCCCCACCGTCCAAGCTGGAAGAGAAGCAGATGGTGTTAAATGCTCTGGGTCCCTCTCACAATGGCACGAGCTGCACAAAAACCTCTGATGCTCAGTCAGGAGCTGCACGAGCTCGGTGAGAAACAACCCTTTCTCCTTCCAAGTCCTTGGGTTGGGGTTTCTAGGGCGTTTCAGAGCCTCCTCCTTCCAGAAATGAGCAGGGCAGAGGCTGTGCACTGGCGGTGGAGACACTGGG
This sequence comes from Calyptomena viridis, assembly GCA_013390005.1. Lineage (NCBI taxonomy): Eukaryota > Metazoa > Chordata > Aves > Passeriformes > Eurylaimidae > Calyptomena > Calyptomena viridis. The sequence goes on along the minus strand of WEIV01025100.1, from coordinate 197,146 downwards.
TGCAGGCAGATGTGGTCACCCCACAGCCCACAAAAACACATTTACAGTAAAGACAGCAAATGTGAAGGTGGTGAGAGCACTCCCAGCACACCTGCCCTCCTTTTGCTCGTGAGACAACTCCTTCACTGGCACATAAACCCCGGGCAGAAGTGCTGAGCCAAGCTCAGGGCACGGGTGAGGTGTCAGTGGCACCAAGATGGGCTCAAGGATGGGCTGGGGAGGGAGAGGCTGGACCCCACTGCAGCAGAGAAAGGTCTCGTGTGAGGTGGTGAGGTGTTGGACAAAGACCTTGGAATCCTTGGCATGGTTCTCTCCTCAGGTACCCTCAGGAAAAACTCAGCTCCCAGAGAGATCAGGAGTGAGATATGGGAGAATTCTCCATGAGCAGGGATAATGGTGCTTCCTGTCTCTGCCTTATCTAAGTCAAGCAGAAGCAGTTGCTGGCTTTCCCAGCGCTGATAGCATCTCCTGCCAGCACCCCTGACGTCCACCAGACATCTGCAATACCCATAGTGTGCAGCCCTCGGAGCCCTGTGCTGCATGGAGGATGTGAGGATGGACACACACCGTGCTCACACTGGAATCAAACACTGTCTTGTGACAGGCATCACACCCAGAGCCCCCCTCGGACAGCTCAGAGTCAGTCCTGGGGACTCATTTCCTACCACACACCTACTCTTGCTTTCCACACTGCACACACCTTTCTCATCCCAGTGTCCCAGTGTGGTTCTCAGATGCCTCTTCCCCAAAAGAGCTGCCTGCGCCACGTGCCCCGGCACTGCTCACCCTGCTCTCGCACCCGCTGCCCCCCCAGGCGACCTACCAGCTTGCCAGAGGAGAGGTTTTGGCAAGGAAGCTGCATCAAATCACCGCTGCGGTTGGGATGTGGTTTCAATACTTTCCCCTTCATTCCTCCTCCCCAGGTTATATCAAACATCTACCCGAACCAGAGCCACACAACTGCTGCTGCAGGAGGTGCCACAGCATTAATAGATGTGTCAGCTCAGCTTGGCTGCTGCTCCACAGACCCACCGCAGGCTGCTGGGGTGCCAGGAACCTGCTGACTACCCCGACTTTCAATGGCCAAAGCGAGTTTGGTTATGATCTACCTGTGAGAACCACAGGCCCTCAGCCTCCTGACAGCTGAGGGAGTTTTCAGAATGACTCAGAGCCAGCACAGCTCCTGCCGTCCCTCCAATGCCAGCCCTGCAGCATCTCTTCCAGGGCCTGCATCCCTACGGTTCACAGGCTGCATCCCCCGGCACAGCACCTCCCTGGCACCCCCAGCAGCAGTGCTGGAAGGTGCTGACCCCCCTTTTGTCACCCCCAGGGCTTGGGGTGCTCCTCGGCCGGGGACTCACCACTCCATGACGATGAGCAGACACTTCCTCCCCTGGTAGAGGTTCTCGTAGACGTCCATGATGCGGACGATGTGCGCGCACTGCGACGCCCTCCAGTGCAGCTCCACTTCCCTGCGGGCCTTGGGGCAGTCCTGCAGCATCTGGGAGACAATGGAGACCTCGTCAGCACCCATGCTCATCAACCCCTCAGGACAGGCCACGACCCCTCGCCAGCACAGTGCCCACCCGAGATGACTCGGGGTGAAGAAAAGCCAAGCCGGGTGCTCCCTGCGGGCGCAGCAATATGTGCTCTGACAATGCCTCCATCCCCATCTAGTGGGAAGAGTGAGAAGCCGTTTGCCCTCAGAAGCTTCTTGCCCTCCCTTACAAGGCTGGTAAAAACTTATCCCAGATGCCTGTCACCTCCCTGCCACCTCCCTGCCTTCCCAGTGCCCAACCAGCAGGACCTACTGCATTTATGAGCCAACTTCTGCATCCTGACACCTACACTGCTGCACCCCTGGATGCCACCAAGCACCCTCACCCTTCCCTTTGCAGCCCCTCTGTCACTCCCATCCATCAGTTTTCTGCTCTGTGGGTCCAGGAGGACCCTTCTGCTCTTTCTTACACATGGGGTGACCACAAAGGCTCCTTCACCACAACTTCAGAGGCCACCAGCACTGGGCCACGTGTGCCTGAGGAAGGGACAAAGCAAACAGCCAGATGTTCCCTAAATAGCAGCTTTTTTCCCCAAGAAGCAGCGGCTCTTTAATGAGGCCCCTGCCCTTCCCAAAGACAACTCACAGTTCCCAGGTGCAGGAAGGATTTGCTCGTCTGCCACAGACTATTAATTACCATGTTTGTCAGGATAAACAACCAGCCTTAATTATTATGCTCCTAAATATAGAGCAACAAACGTGTCTATCTTGAGCATAGTTCATTTTCCTTCCTGTCTCTGGCAGCTTTCAGGGCCGGGCTTAGTGAAACACCCTCTGGAGCAGGTCTGCACCTCAGAGCAGCAGCGAGCTGGGGGATGTGGAAACACATCCCCACCCCGTGTGCATCAGCAGGAAACAGCAGGTTTGGTCATTTTACCAAGACTTAGACAGAAAAGTACTTCTGACCCCTGTGATCTCTCCCAGAAAAGCTCCAGGAGCGTAGGAGCATCAGCCCTGGGATGCTTTGCTGGCCTGGCAGGACCCAGAGTGGTGCCCAGCACAGGGGGGATTTCACAGGAACAAGGGTAATGCTCACTGCAGCCCCAAAAAGCACTGCCTGTTTATAGATGAGGCACTGATGGTGCTCACACAGCCCTGGCAGAGTAACGGCGATTTGCATTCCTGCCTGGAACAGTGATTGTCCTTTGCCACAGGGAAAGGCAAAACAGGATGTGCCCTTCAGCCACCCACCCACAACCCCATCCATCCCTGGGGTTTGGTCACACCTCTCCCAACTCCTCAGCTCTCCTGCTTCCTGAGGTGGAGCAAACCCATGGCACTGGAAACCTGTGATGGCACATGGGGTGTGGGCACCAAACCATCTGGAAGCTCAGGAGAACCAAAGTGGCCAAGCCAACTGCTTAACATAATTTACCCCAACAGCCTTAGGGCAAAAGGAAGACAGGGCAGGAGGTTGGACAGCCCCTCCTTGCTCCTATATTACTTAATTACCATAAAAACTGGATCCTGCAGAAGCCAAAACCATAAGCAAACATAGCATGAGCCCCCCTCAGGAGCCATGCAAGGGGCCTGGAGAAAAACTTGGCTATTTGCAGCCCTGCTCCAAAGAGCCTGGCGTGGGGAGCCAGGAAGCTGAAAAGAAAAAAACCAATTTGTAATTATGTGCTGGGAAAATGGAACAGCAGGAAGCATCTAGTTAACATCATCCTGCACAAGGCAAACAGGAGAGATACAGCAAAATACATCCAATTTTTAGAGGTCACTCAGAGCGCTTTTAAAGGAGATTAATTATATTTTTAATGAAGTAGAAGGCAGCAGCCTCCATTACCTGTACCAGCACAGCCCTTACTGTTTGTTTTTGTACTCGGGCACCCGCTGGGAGCAAACAGCTGCCTTGGTGCTCCTGGAACTGTGATCCAGCTGCTCCCTCCACTCCCCTGCTAGCCAGGGATGGAGAGGTGATGGAGAAGCTTTGAGAGAACAGATTAAGCCTCATTAAGGGAATGATTTGGTTAATTTAGGAAATGTTCACAGCAGCATGGAGGGGAGCCAGATGCAATGAGGCTGCATGGGGAAGGCCATTACCAAATGCAGCAGGATATGGCAATGCCCAAGCCATGGCAGAACCAGCCCACAGGCCCAGCATCACCTGCTGCAGCCCACAACCTCCTGCCCTCAGCACAGGCACTGGCTCCCTGTGCCCTGGACAGCCAGGAATGTGCAGCTGGAACAGCACCATTTGGTCCTGGATCAAGGAAGGGCAAGAGCAGTGCTTCCATCAGTTTCTCTTCTTCGGGTGGGAGCCAGCAGTTCCTACAATTGTCAAACTTCCCTCCCATTCCTCAGCCACAGCCAGCAGTGAAACCACTGGTGGGTGACATCCCAGCATTGCTCTGGTCACAGGAGCTCCATGTGTTTGGGGGTGTGTGGTAACACTGCCCGTGTCCCTAATTTAGCTCTGGTATCCAGGGCAGCCTATGGCCACAACAAGATTTATATTTCTTGGCTTGCTGGGATGGGAAAAGCACCTCGTGTTTCCCTGAGGTTCAGCAAGGGTGAACTGCCCCCATCCCAGTGCAGCAGATTTTGCAACCACAGTAAACTGGAGCACAAATCAGAGTTAACCCTTTTAGAGCAGCAAGGGCAGCAGACAGGACAAGCTGCTGGAAAACCCCAACAGCTGCTCTCAGTTCAGCTTTTCCATCTCTTATCTTCTGTTCCCCTTCCAAGGGAGGGCTCCTCAGGGATCAAACTCTTCATTATTTCAGATGGAAAATGCTGCACTACCTGCTCCCTCTTGCTGGAGCAGAGGCTCTGGCAGCTGAGCTGGGCAGTAACTGGATCCCTGAGTTACACAAGTGTCCCTGGGACAGGACACAAGGGCAACACTGTGGAGGAGGCTCCACCACATCAGAGCAAACCCAGGCAGGGTTCACACACAGAGGAGTTGCATCTCTTTCCCTTTCCCATTAGTTATTAGGTGCTTTAAGATTTGCAGCCAGTGCACATCTCCAACCATCAGCTCATCACCAGAGAAGCATCCCTGTGTCCCTTCACATGGCACAGGGGACAACCAGTGGAGCTGTGCCAACCCACAGCTCTGCCCCATCCTGTTTCCGCTTCCCACTAGGGCACCTCCTTGCAGGGAAAGGGCAACTCCACCCTCCTGGCAGTTAGGGAGGAAATTCAGCTTTCAGCCACGTTCCAGCTCCCCTCGAAGCAGCCTGACACCTCCGGGATTTCGGCAGACGGTGTTTGCTGCCATCCTGTGCCTTGGCTCAGCTCAGCTCCCCCAGGAGCTGTTCCACACTGAGAGAGAAATTAGTTCCGTGCGAAGCTAAACACACTCATTAGCTTCATTAAAACCCTCAAGCTCCAAAACTGGTCCCATCAGCGATGGCACAGCCCAGTCCCTACGTGCTCAGGACCCCGACAGCAGCAAAGGCTCCTCAAGGGCTCCTGCAGCAGCTCTGAGCTCTTCATCACCTTTGAAAGGCAAACCCTGGAAGCAGCTCCTGAAAAGCAAACAGCTCATCAGGGCATCACCCCCCCAGCAAACCCAAACCCAGGCTCTGCTCTGCTCCTGTGGGCACTAAAAATGAGCTTCAGCTCAAATGAAGGGCTGAGGGCAGCACACGGAGCTGAATTTGCCTCCCATCACCTCCCAGCAAGTGCAGCAAAGGTGGGTGGGCACGAGGAAGGAAGGAAGGCACTGGAGCAAACATGGGGGCTGCAGCCACCCGCGCTCATGTTCCCTCGCCCGTGCATGTCCTCAGGCTCCACTGATTCAGTCTCGCCGCCTCCTCCTGGGATGCTGTTCCATGAGTCACGACAGGTTGGAAAAGGAAGGAAAAGGAAGCTCCCTCCTCCACTGGCACGGCAGGAGATCCCTGAGGACACTGTCCTGCTGCTCCTTGCCATGGGTGCCACCACATCCCCGAACGCTTCTGCCACTCGGTGAGCCAAGAACACCCCACACTCCTTCAGATTGGCAAGAGCTCCCTGTCCAAGAGCTTTCACAGGAAAAACTCACCTCCCACAGGCAATTTCCATGGAAAGTGAGGATCAGGCCCACACTGGCATGTTGAGCTGCTCATTTTCCAAGGCTGCCCCTCTTTGCCTCACGCCCACCCCGGGTGCTCCATCTCCTCTTGCAGGTGGGGTGGGTTTATTTCTCTGTGTATTTTGATCACATCCAATTCTCCTCAGACCCCAGCAGAGCAGCACACACCGTGTGCACATCCTGTGCAGCAACCAGCCCTCCAGCAGGACCTACAGGAGTGTACCCAGACCCCACGCCACCCCCAGGAGTTTCCCTCAAGACCTGCACCACAGGGGTTAAAATAAACTCTCCTTAAGTTGCAGTAAGAATAAACCTACAGCAAAGAGAGGCAGGCTGTCATCCTTCCAAGTTATCAGCAGGGAAGCAAAGCAGAGGTTCCCCCTGCCTGGATCACACACACACAGGCTTCAGATTCCCCTGACCCGGCTAACACGGGGCAAGGAGCATTTTTTCCTAATAAAGCAAAAGGGTTTCTCTTCAAAAGGATTTTCCTCTTCTAATCTTCCCCTGCAAACTCGTTGCCAACTGGCGTCAGCTGCTTTACACATTTGTAGGGCCAGTGCTGGAAGCTTTGCACACGCTGTTCCCACCCCGCAGCACCAGGTAGGCAAAGCCCCATTGCCCCCAGCACCCAAAATGCTGGGGGACCTGGACTGAACTGAACCTTTAACGCCAGAATATCTGGGGAGCCCACAGGAGATCACCCCAAAACTGCCCCAGTCCCTCCAGACACAGTTCAGAGGGAGAGGGCAGCAGAAGGATATGGGAGCAGCACAGCTTCGTTCCGCTTTTACTGGTTATGAACTACAGAAGAGAAATAAAATCACGAGTCCCAAAGCCCATAAGAGGAATTAAGTTACCAAACAGAGGGAAATTCATGGTTCAACCACAAGGCAGGAACAATTAAATGTGCAGCTCAGGAAACCTCCCCCACATCATCGTGGCTCTTATATAAACTTTTACATTAACCCCATCCCCGCTGCTTACACCCACCATGACCTGCCCCGCTCAGAGGTGATGGGACTTTCCCAAGCTGGGGATCGTTTCTGCTCTGCCCACACACACAGAGCCACAGAGAGCTGGAAGCCCCAACAAACCAGCCCAAAGCCTCATCCTCATGTTTGTTTTGCCCAGGGAAAGCCAGAGAGGAGGAGCCACACATGGGTCCAGCAGCATCCTTCCCACAGCATGTCCCAGCCTGCCATGCCAGGACTGTTTGGAAGGGTGGCTGCTGTTCCCTCATGGAAGTGGCTTCATCCAAGCCCCATGGCTTGCAAGGCAGGACAGCACCAGGCATCAGCTCCTACCTTCTGGAGGGATGGTGACTAGACAGATGCTGGGGCTTTAACCATTCAAGGCAAGACACGAGCACAGCCAGCTCCATCCTCCATGAACAACTGGCATCCTCCATGTTCACCAGCCTCAGGGAAGATGGAAAGGCTGGAAACAGGATCCCAGCAACAGAGAACTGTTTAGACTAGAAAGAGCTCCAAACAGGGGAGCAAGACAGGAGACGCAATTCAGGCTGAGCAAACTCGAACTGACACACACACACTGAGCTGCTCGGCCACATTCTCCAAGCCTGAATTATCGGAGCGCTCGGAGGAGGACCTGGAGCACCACAGCGAGCTCAGGGAAAGCGTTCCCAGCGCGTGGCCCGAGACAAGCAGCAAGCCAGGCATGAAGAGGCTGCGTGTGTGAGGGGCGAGCTAAAATCCCTTCCAGGAGCAGCCGGCGCTCACGGAGGCAGATGTCGGAGCGGAGGCAGATGTCGGAGCGGGCGCCTTGTCCCCGCTCCTCAGGGTGATTTTGCAACGGGGTGGAGGATGGAAACAGGGCGAGGGAAGAGGCGGCTCTTGCACGGCACTTTCACAAGGGGCCTCGCTCGCCTGCCAGGGTTGCACAACCCTCCGTGCCCGTGTGCTGCCAGTTCCCCTGCCCGCAGCTCCCACGGGGGGCCGTGCCCAGGGGCATGCTCGGGACCCCCCGCCCCACAGCCCCCCCTGCCCAGGGCATCTGCTGAACATTTCCTTGCCCCGCTCTTCCCCGCGACAGATGCAGCAGCTATTCAGCCTTTTCAGGCTGTAACAAAAGCCTCTCGAGGCACACAAAGGCGAGGAGCAGAAGAGAGGCCTGGGCTTAAATAAGAGCCACCTGCCAGGGGCCCGTGCCCCCCTGTGCAATCGGGGTGCTGCCCCCTGGCCAGCCCCGCTCTGCAGAGCCCATTTCCCAGCAGCAAAAAATATTCTTGGTGCACGGATTTCCAGGAGACCAAGTGCCAAAGTGGGTAGCCAGGAGCAGCACCTTGGATGCTGAAGGCAGGGCACCAGCGTGGTGGGAACGTTGTGGATGGGGGTGTAGGGAGGAGACAGGGAGGTGGGCAGGAGGGGGCTGCAAAACTCACAGGGAAAAGTCAAAGCAGGTAAATGGCAACAAGGCGGCAGCACGAAGCATCCCCACTGAGTCATGCAGCAGCAGCAGGCTGGAGCTGGTGTTTAATGAAGAGAAATAAAGAGTTTCAGCTTCACCTATCTGAGAAAAACAAAATTAGGGGCCTATTCAGTCCCATGTTTTTGTTTTGGGATCATCCTCTTCCTTCCATCCGTCAGCAGCAGCACTGGGTTTTGCTGACTCACCCGATGCTCATCTTTCCTGGAGGCACCGGGGCTGCTTGAGGACCAGCCCAGGCAGGAGCCATGGTTAGTGAGGTCCCATTTCAAGCCGTGCATGGAGGAGGTCATGCCAGAGGTCCCAGGGAGTAGATCTGGCTGGAGTGATGGAGCAACCATCCTGGCCAGGACCTCTCCATGAATCCAGTGGGAGGAAAGGAGTCGTGATGGCCAAAATGCTCCAACCTAGCCCATCCCTTTCCACAGGCATCCAATATGTCCATTCCCACCAGGAGCCACCACTGCAGCTGGGTCTAAGTGGAAGAGATCAGCTGTATTGGGACCAGGAAAAGTCACAGTCCAGCTCTGAACAGAGACACTTCGAGGGGGATTTGCTGAGACCCTTCTCGACAAACCAAATCCCTGCATCCTGGACGCCTCTGCTGCATCTGCCAGGGCCTTTTATCCACACAATACAAAGTGAAAGGAAAATAGGAGCCTCGGGAAGGGCGGGTACCTTCCCGCAGGACCCGGCTGCAGCCAGCAGATCTGCTCTNAAATAGGAGCCTCGGGAAGGGCGGATATCTTCCCGCAGCCAGCGGATCTGCTCCACTCACAACCCCTTCACTGCCACCACTCTGCAGAGCTTCGGGCCGGGGTCAGCTCCTCCTCCCAACCCCTCCCCGAGCCCATCCTTTGCCAGATTCCCTACTGGAGCTGACAACGCTGTGAACAGCAAGAGCACATATGTGTGCTTTTACGATAGGAAGTGGTTGATATTTGCAGGTGTGATTAATACCCAAGTAAACACTAATGTAGTAAAGCATTAACTCAGCACTGACCTATGTCCTTTGTGCTTCCCTCCCACAGGCACAGCTTGAAAAACCCCTTATCTCTGGCACGGTGTGATGCCGCCTCCGGCTTCCCCTCTGTCAGACAGACAGACCACATGGCCCACGGACAGCACCAGGGGCTCACAGCATCTTTTTGGCTCCCTTGCTCCACCAGCCTCACACCAGTCCCGGGGACAACCTGCCTGACCCCACCATCACCTCCGACCCCAGAGACAGCTTTGAAATCCCCACACCCACGTCCCAGAACTGCTTTTATTTCTGGACATGCCCACCCATTCCTTGCATCTAAGCTGGAAGTGATTTTGGGGAGAGGCCTGGATGGCCCAGATCCATGCCTGCAAGCACAGGAGCCATGAAGCCCTGCCAGAAGCCCCACAACACCCACTGTTTCCCAGCAGCTCCCGGGCTCGTGCTCTGCCCAAAAATGAAGTTTCCCAGGGCTCAGCCCATGGGCAGGGCTCCCCATGGGATAGGGGAGTGTCTGCCAACACCCCCAGCACAGGGATCCTGCCTGCTGCTTTTCAAAACAGATCAGAGAGCAGCATAAATAAATATATATTCAAATATATATAAAGAAGGTAAAAACCAAACCAAAACACAAAGCTGTATCAAGGCCAACTTCTCTTGAAGCACCATTCCCCTTGGGCACTGGGAGCAGTGTGGCCTCAGGATGTGTTTCCTCCACCAGTGCCAAGCCTGAGGAGGGTTCCATTTACGCACCCTTGAAGCTCAGTGACGACAGCACGTTTTGCATCATTCTGTCCTTTCTCAGCTGTTTATTTAACACAATTTCACCTTTGTCCCGGGCTTTGTCAACACCAGGGCACAGCAGACACCTTCCTGGGGTCTGCAATCCAGTCATAATGCTCTGCTTCTGCCAGGTGATCCCTGAAGGGACACAGAGTGGAGCATCCCCCCGGCTGCTGGGACCCACCACCCACCTTGGCTGCACCTGAGTGGTGCCAAAGGGGCTGGCATGGTTCTCCTGCATGGTGAACCTGCACCAGGCACGACATCCACAGCAGTCTGGAGGCTGCCAGAGTCCTGGGGCTGTGGCTCTTCCCCATGTGAGACAAACAGCTCCTACACTGGGTGAGTGCTCCAGGTTTGTCTGGAGCAGGGGAAGGCCAGGCCAGGAGGGACACGGGGATTTCATAACACGCCTTTGTCTGCACAGGCACTGCAAGGCAGGGGCCCCACAGCCACCAACAGCCCTCCTCCTCCTCCTCTTCCTCCTCCTGCTCCCTCCACCTCTCACTCAGCACAGCAGATAAAAGCCTCCGGCTCCATCAGCTCCAATGCAGCCGAAGCAGGAGCCCAGGATGCACAGGACAGGGAGAGAGAGGGGCATCCATGTGTGTAATGAGAGGGAATGGTAACGAAGGGGCAGAGGGAAAGGGGAGGATTAAACCCCACTAGGTGATTCAGAGCTGTTCAGTTCAGACTCATCACACATCCCCCACCACCCTCTCCTTTGCCATCTCCCCCAAACACCCCCAAGAAGAGCTGCTCACTGAGAACCAGAGTCTCCCTGCTCAGGTCAGGCTGTCCCTGCCCCACAGGCTGCTCTCCTCCTCCTCCTTCTCCCATCACACAGATGTTGTACAACCCCAGCAACCAACAGCACCTGCAGCAGAGTTGGTGGGACCCCCCATTTGCCATGAACCCACCTGGGTTAAGAGCCGAGCAACACTCCAGACTTGAGACCCAACACCATCAAGGTCACACACTCCACATCACCCACCATGCAGTCAGTATTTTAGGGGAAAATCCTGGATGTAAGCAAAGCAATGCAATGAAAATCCAAGAGCCTCCTGCCATGCTTCAAGCCCAAGGGGCTGAGAAGGGCACTCCTCCTCCAGCAGCCCCTCTTCCCTCTAGAGGGGCCATCCCGAGACTCCTTCAGCCAGCAGGAAAACACAGTTGTGTTTCTATTTATGGAAAACCCCTTCTCTGAATCCTGCTGGCACCACATTAAAGCTCTCAGGACATGGTGGCTATTCTGAGTTCCCTCCAGGCTTTTGGCAGCCCCGAGAGCCCCCACGGCACCTGTTGGCAGCAGCCGTGTGGCCCCAGAGCTGGGGAGGTTTGGTGAAGCTGGGACACAGCCTGGACCACCAGAGTCCCAGTCAGCACCAAAACCTCAAAAAACCTCAGCCAATAAGTGTGCAAAACTCACCACGAAGTGCCTGGGTGAACAAGTCTCCAAAAACAGCAGAGGGGAAACTTCCCCCCTGTCAGTGTTACCAAAGGTTGGTCTCTCATGTGAAAACATCCTGCCCAACAGACAACAGCACGGAGTGAGGGGTCATGGAATCATGGAATGGTTTGGTTTAGAAGGGACCTTAAAGCTCATCTTGTTCTAAAGCCCCTGCCATGGGCAGGGACACATTCCACTAGACCAGGGTGCTCATCCAACCTGATTCAGCCTGGGTTGACTGCAGAGGTTTTATGTTCTTCTGTCCTTTCAATATATAGCAAAAACACACGTGGAAAACACATGGGAAAGACTGGCTGATCCTCCCATGGATATCCACTAATCTACTGCTCAACAGTGTTTACCAGCAGGCTACTTCACTTCTTACCAAATACAAGAGGCAGCAAGTGGTTTGGACTCATTTTGCCTGTCAGATTAAAATGGAAAAGGGATAAAAGGATAAATGCAGGGATATTTAAACAAACTAACAAAAAAGATCTACTCCTGCAGCTACTGCTGCTCCCCTAGCAGACCAAGCTGTTCTTCTTGGGCATTCCCATACCCAGCTTTTACAAAGAAACCTCTTCCAACACACATTCTTAGACACCACCTCACCCCAGGGCAGTGTTAACCAGGACCCCCGAGACAGAGGCAGCCCCAGGGGTGAGCAGGGGGGAGCTGCTCTCTCCGTGTTGGCGGAGGGCTCCTGGATCCTGCTTTGTATGAATTTAAGCTTTTTCAATCCCACTTATTCACGAAAAGAGCTTAGGGCTGGGGGAAGCCAAAGAGCAGACAGGGCAGCCTTTGTGTGGCTCGGCCGCCGACCCACCCACCCGAGGGCTCTGGCAACCCCCACGTTTCCCCACACAACCCCTGCAGCAGCCTGGGGCTGGCATTGCCCCTTTGGCCCCACAGAGCCTGGAGCAACACCTCGAGTCAGCAGAGCCTCTGTTTCCTAAGTGAGAGAGAGAAGTTAAGCCTTCAATGGCCCGTATGAACAGCACCCACACTGTGTTACCCCCACCTCCCACACAATGAAGGTTAAGGCTTTTTCCAGGGCTGCTGGGAGGGTTTGGATTCGAGGTGGGTATAAGATCCAGATATTCAGTGCTGATTACGAGTTAAAGCACTAAAATCCTCAAAGCATCCCAGGTGAACCCTCCTTTGGTGATGCTTTGGAAAGCTGGTATGGGAATGGCCTGGTTGTTTCCGTGCAATCTTTGGGAGAAAGAAATATGAAAGGGATGTTTTGGTTAAAGCCAGAGGTGCGTGACCTGCCAAGGACAGGCTGTCCTTGCTGCCAGAGCCCTGCAAAACTGAGTTAAGGGGCTACACCAAGAGCAGCCAAAACCCTCTCCTTGCTTTCATCAGCTGGACCCTGCAGGGCCAGAGCCCTCCCTGCCCTGCAGCTCCTTGAGGTGAGGCCCAGAAATGGGGATATCACCCCAAAGCACTGCATGCTGGGCTCCCCCAGACTATGGCAGAGGGCTTAGACCTGCTCCAAAGCTCCCAGGAAGCAGTTCCAGCTCCTGGCTCTCCTGCCCCACAGCCGCCCAGGAGGCGCCGGAGCTGCTGCTCATCAGCACTCAAAGACCACATTTTAATCCCTTTCAGAACCTCCTCAGCATCTTACTCACCCAGACTTCATCAGCCCAGCATTTGCATCCATTACAACATGCTGGGCTGGCTGTCTCCTCCAGCAGTGAGGAGATGGGGAATCAGAGCACCAGGACACTTCCAAAAACCCCTGAGGACCTGGAGTGCTTCCCTGCTGAATCCCACCACCCACAGAGCATCTCACATCCTGGCACAGAGTTGTTCTTTACAGTAGCTCTTCCTTACAACAAAAGATACTGGGAGTTTCAACTCCAAAGTGAAATAAGCAGGGTGGGAAAGGAGATGGAGAGGGAGATGTCAGAGTCCTGCTCCAACACAAACACACTGCTCCTCACACCAGGAACGGGGTGATTCTTTGCAGGGAAAAACACCGAGGACAAAAGCAAAAGCCTCCACAAGCCTCTTCCAAGCTCCTGGGCCAGCAAGAGGAAAGTCATCCCCTCCAGAAGCCCAGGCAGGTGTTCAGCCAAAGGCTGTAATGCCTCCAGGCTTCCCAAAACAGCCAAGTCCCTGTGTCTGCAGCACGGGAGGCACCACCCAAAAATACCAAATTCACAGCTCTGATGACTTCCAGGAGATAACCTGAGTTTAAACTTCCTGGCAAGCCCAGCCTTCCCAGCACCCAGCAGAGCCACTTATGCAAGAGCCACCCAGGTTTTCTCATCTGCCCAAGGAAACGGGCAGTGAGGTTGTGAAATGGCCCAGGAGGAAGAGAGAGTCACACCAGAGCCTGGGGGGGACCAGGCTGGCCAGAAGAGGTTGTTACAGGTGACAGTGGCTCTCACAGCGTGGCTGTATCTGAAAGCAGCAGCGACAGGAGCTGCAGGGCTGTGGGAGCCAGCACTCCGTGGTGACAGGTCACTGACACCCACAGTGACACCTCTGAGCAAGCACAGCCCCTGCCCGTTTGCTAAAACAAGTGGAAATACAACAAGTTTAAATTGTTCCTAAACACTGAGCTGGTCGATGCCACAAGGCTGTCACTGCCACTGAAATTAAAAACACATCCCTCTTACCCCACTGCTCTTTATTTTATTTACTATTTTTGTTCAATTAGGCCGAGGATAACACGCATACCTTTCTGGTTTGTTTGGATCTGATCACATCTGCTTTACCCCCAGCCCAGCCGAGATACCCAGGATCCCAATCCCATTTCCAAGCAGTGCCACTTGGACCCGGCTCCCACCCGCACCCACGGGCACGAGAGGTGATGAGCTGCAGCTACTGGAATTGGGACTGGCGGGACGAGCTGCCAAATTTCCACAGCAGCCTCAGCTTGTGTTCCAGCTGCATTTCCCTGAAAACACACACTTGGCAGGACATCCGAGGAGCCTTTCGAGAGGCTGCCCTAGCTCAGTGCTGTGTACCATGGCCAGAGGACAGTGGATGGGGAGAGTGGCTGCTCCAGTTCCAAAAACTCAGCAGAAGATGCTCCCAACCCAGGAGGTGCTGCAGCCCTTGGGACAGGGATAGCACAGAGTCCTAACCCTACACAGATTTAGCCTGATGCAGCATGAGAGGTGTATGGTAAGGATGACCCCAAACCAAACAGACAACTCAGGCCACCAGAGCTGGAGAGGCTGGACTCAAGAGGGGCACCCAGGGGATCTACCTGCACCAAGGGCACAAAGTGAGGCACCAAATTTAATTATGATGAAAAAAGGAGTTTAATGCATCCCTCCACTGATCCCAGCTCTATAGACCAAACCGGATAAGGATAGAAAGAGCACAGCAGCAAAGTCCCAGCCTGGCTGGGCGCCCCAGGAACATTCAGATCTGGGTTTGTGTTTTGAACTTTATCTCTAGTTTAGGCTACAGGACTTGCAGGACAGCCAGGCACAGAATCACATGCAGCCCTGACGCCAACAGCTTGAATAATCTCATTACATATGACGGCAAAGGCTGTGCCAGCTGTAGCTGCTTGAGCCAGGGAGCTCACCTGCCTTCTCCACTGGACAGTGCAATTTGACAGCAAAGCAGCACATTGATGCAAGAACCTAATCCATGGGAAGATGCCATCATCCTCCTCAGCAGCATCAGGCTGAAGATGGAGCCACAGTGGAGCTCCACGTGCTCCCAGAAGTGCTGAGACAGGAGCCACACTGGTCCCCATCCTGTATCCCCCTCCTGATGGCACATATCATCCCACCACTCTCCCAGTGACATTTCCGTGGCTCAGAGCAAAAGTTTTGCTGGAGCAAAACTTGTGTNCCACCACTCTCCCAGTGACATTTCTGTGGCTCAGAGCACCTCCAGCAAAACTTGTGGTTTGGGTCATCTGAGGTCAGGGGGATCTACCAGCACTCACAGACTCGTGGCCGTTAGTCCCTTCCCGAGGCCACAAAGGGAACAGTGAGTTAATGCAACCATTAAACCTGCCAGCTTCTGTAATCCCTACCTCGAATTGGTAAGATCTTAAAAGGCTGAAATCTTTGAAATGACTCAGCCACAAGGTACAAAGAAACAACAGTTTAAAAGGCTGTTAAAGCTCTGTGCATTCAGACTTGCTCTTGCGTGCCTTGCTCCAGCCCCCGCACGCTGCTCCCCGTCCATCCCCCTCCACAGGGACACAGACATGAGAGCCCTCTCCAAAATGAGCCCCCAGGCACCCCCGTCAGTCCTCGTGCCAGCAGAGCTGAAAGGAGAATATATTTTCACAGAATGAGAGACTCACAGAATGGTTTGGTTGGACGGGATCCTGAGGATCATCTTGTTCCAACCCCCCTTCCATGGGCAGGGACACCTTCCACTAGACCAGGTTGCTTTTAGTATCTTGCAGTCACAAAAGACAGAGAGGCGCCCACGGAGGGGATGGGACCCACTTTCAGTGAGATTCAGGTTTCAGAGGCTTCTAAAATCCAACATCACCACCAGAGATGACCACGATGCTCAACAGCTCTGGATCACACTGAAAGAAACGCTGACTCAGTGTGACTGCCCAGGCCCCAAACAGGTTTTCTGGGGAGCAGTCAGGCAAAGCTGTGCTCCTGTGCCAGCCTCTGGAGCTGGTGGAGGGATAGCCCTGGTCCTCACAGATCCACCCCTTCCAAACTCTCCCTCCTCCAAAACCAGACCACAAGCCCAGCTGGATCCCGAGGACCCTCTCCCAGTTCTTGCCTCATCTCTGCAGCCCACCAAGGGCAGAGGAGCTGAGTGGGCACGGGGTGGGCACGGGGCTGCCTGGGGGCATCTGGCAAACGCCAGACCCCTCGAGCTGGCCCAGGCCAGGCTGTGGCAGCCGCCCTCACCCACTGCAGACAGTCCCGGCGCGGCACAGGGGAGGCAGCACGTTATTCTTGGAAACCAGGAGGTGAGGTCATGCTGCCTGAATGCTGCAACTTGAGGCCAGACGCGCGGGGCCAGTTGTGCTTGGAGAGGAGCCTGACTTCTGCAGAGAGGGCCGTCTGCAGGTCGGGAAGCCGGTTACGTTCGGAGCTGGAGGAGGAAAGGGTTTCTTAATGAAGGAGGGTTCTTTCCTCTCAGTTTCTCAGCAGACGGTGAAAACCACAGTGAAAGGATGGGTTTGAAAATAGCATCAATTACTGTCTCTGCTGCAAAGCCCTCGGGCCACCCTGGTTGGGGCACATGAGCCCACCACGAAGGCTCGGGAGATGCCAGATCACAAACCCAGTCACACTGTTGTCCGTGTCACAGGGATGGCCAAACAGCCACTTCCAACCCAGCCACTCCTCTGGATGCCTCCCATGTACCTGCACCACCCCGTAAGCCATCAAGAGTTCATACATCTCATCAGACACCACAGCACATCCTGGAGGTTTCTGGGAAGAGAGAAGTCATCAGTTCCCTCTCAGGCTTCCTCAGCAGGAATGTTCTGGGAGTTTCCATCACCTGTGCCTATCTATTGTCCAGGAGACCCAGCTCTCAGTCTGCACAGCTTCCAATTATTATTTAGACACTGTTGCTTCAGAGCATGTGTCTGACAAAGTCCAGCATCTGCTCTGCTCCCGTCAATACTCTGGCAGAGCCATCACCTCCACAGCCCCACAGCCCAGTGCTGTCCCATACAGGGGGACAGGCAAACAGCACAAAGGGGAGCTCAGTGTGAATGACAAAATCATCCTTTTGCCTGGTTGTGTTTGGCTATTAAACCACACACACACAGGAGCTGTGTTTTCATCCTGAGGGACACGAGCAGCTCAGTTCCTCAGCCCGGTGCTGCCTCTGACAGACTGCAAGACCTTCAGTAAATCACTGCAACTCAGTTCCCTGCCTCTGAAAACATGGGAAACTTCCTTTGCAAGACCTCTGGCTGATGGCATTAGATTATTATTAAGAGGAAGAGCCCCGTCACTTCCTGAGCACATACCAAAGAGAAAAGAAAGCCCCTGCTCCCAGGCTGTTATCACTCCATCACAGTCTCAAGTCTGACTGCTCAGAACATGTAAAGTATTTAGAAGAGATTACAGCAAATCCTAAATTGTTTAAACAAACTCAAACCTCAAGTGAGTAGACTCCTTTGGTCAATGAGATAATAAACCACTGCTTTGGAAAAGTCTCAGTGATGTCACTACACTTTCCACAGCTTTTCAACCACGGCTTGCACAGAAGGCCACAGTGAAGACATTTCTGATTATGTAAAATACATGGTAGAGTTAATAAAAAAAACATCTCTCCACTGAGAGAGGGACAGAAGTACAGCAAACACACAGAGAGTTGTCTGCCATGAGTGTGAGCCCAGGATCTTCATCTACTCCATCACTGTGGGGATTTTTTTTCCCGCTGGATTTTCTGGGGGACGAAGCATTTGATCTCAAATGAAGCTGCAGGAAACAGGGTGCTTTGCTCCTCTAAACACCTCTGTAAGAAATCACTCACCATAGTGACAGAGAGAGCACGAGGCCACCAGCTACATGGACTCACTTGTCCACAGAACTGCTCAGTTATCAGCTACAAGAAGCCTCCTCTACCTCCACAACAGGCATCTTACAAGAATAATAAACCACAAAAGTCCAGGCCTCCTTCCTCCTCCATCAGAGGTACCATCACCCACAGATTATCTGATTAGGCCCAGAGTGAGACTGAGAGTTTCCCAAACACGCCCCCAAGCCCTGGGGATGCTCCAGAAACAGCTCTGCCAGAGAGGGGCGAATCCATGAGCAATCTCCATGGCCCTGAGAAGCTCTTCCAGCCCTTCCAAAGCTCACCAATCCAGTGAGGATCTCCTGCTTTGAAGCTGAGGTCAGGAGTGAGGTTTGATCATTTGTTTTAAAGGGAACCTGCTCCACGAAGAGCCCCATCAAGTGATGCATTCAACAGAGAAAAACTCACCACCTCCCTTTACTAGTCCCCGCTCTCCAGCCTGGCTTACCTGTGACTTCCTCACTGAATTAAGGCAGTCAGCCACCAACTCGGCGTCTTGCCTAAAAATTAGTCTTAAAAGTGGAATTTGCAGCAGGTGAGACAGCCCTCCCTCCCAGCCCCACCACTGCAGCCTGACCACAGTGAACCTCCCCAAGCCAGGCCAGCAGTGACCTACATACAGCAGCCTCTACAGAAATTACAAGCCTAATTTTGCCTAATAATAAATGACATCAAGGTACAAAGAAGAAAGGGGTAAGGAACCACCTAGACTTCATGTTTCAGTTCCACTCATCACTTCTCCACGGGCTTTATGTTCCCACCCTGCAGCAGATCATCATGCATCAAACAGGGTCAGGTTGTGGGTGACTGGGACCATCAGTGGCTGTGTCACACCAGATAATTCAGGGATGCCACACTTCAGCTATTGCTTGCACCAAAAAACAAAACAAAATCGAGGGTGGTAAGCTGAAAGATGAACAATAATCTATAAGGAAAGTAAGAAACTCTCGTTTTCACCTAGGTACTACACACAAAGCAGAACTACCATCCATTAACTCACACACAGCATCATTTTTTTTAATGATGTGTCTCTGCCACGGACTACTGCACTGGAAGGAAGAGAAAATTGGCCTTAATGTTTTCATTGCTGCTAGAACACTGTCTCCAAGCTCAAACTCTCCTGGAGCACTGAAAAGTTCTCTTAAGCAAAGTGACTCGCAGCAAAACCCTTATCTAAATGCATCTCTTGGTTTGGGAGAAAGAGGTTTAACAATATAATAGTTGCTCGTGATCCAAGGGGAAGCACAACATAACCAGAAGACACCATTAACATCAGGGAGAGACACAATGCTCCAGTGGAGGATTGCACTGTTATACAAGATTTTGGAACATGAAAGAGCGACGTTCCAAATGGAAAGGTTCACTGCACAACCAGAGCAGGCAGCAGACAGATTTCAGCTGTGGCTCCTGGCGATGGGCCATCAGGATTCTTTTAAGCATCATCTGAAACATGACAACTCGATGCAATCACTTCTGTGGATCCTGCTTTAGGTCATCTTTCCACTCTGATGCAGTCCATGAGTAATTTGGACCCAAATACCTCTCCACAGGTCTCTTGCAGAGATGTCACCCCGGCTGTGTACCAGAGGAGGGGATGAAGTCAACATACATCATGTCTAGGGCAGTCACCCACACCAAGTTTGGGCTCGGCAGCTCAGTCCCAATATCACATTGAATAACCCAAGCCTGTAGTTCACACTCATGAGGACAAACTGGGTACCCACCAGCTCAGCTGAGAGCCCAAACTCGCAGTGTAGCAGTTTTTAAGGTGCTGGAAGGAATCACTTACAGTAGCAGCTGTGCTGCTCTTTGAGAAGCCAGGGACACGTCCAGCCACTCAGCTGAGCTTGTCCCTCCCCGTCAGGGACGTGAGAGGAGGCCAGGGCAGGGGACAGGGAAGACAATCTCTTTTTCTGAAAGAGATTCAGTGTCAAACGTACCTCACTCTCCAAGAGCCACACAGACGCTCTACATCACCCTCCTACATCACAGCATGAAGTCCTGCACTCCAGGATGCTTTTCCAAGGCCAAGGAACCCACAGGACTCGTGGCAGCAAATCCTGACCCATCTCTCATGCTCTGGCACGGGCAGGGTGACAGCACCAGCTGCCCTGCCCACAGTGGGCAGAGGAAGCACTGGCACTCAGGCTCCTGTGCCATCCTTCCCCTTTCAGGGCTGCAAAAAGGAAGTGCTGGGATCTGTGTTTTAAAAGCATGAGTCAATTTCAGAAGTGAGGAAGAGCCCGTCTGTCAAAACAGAAGAGAATTTCGCTAATTTCCAACCCAAGAAGATGACAATACATGTCACCTTGGAGCACACAGCGGGGTGGCTCACAAGAAATGCCAGCATCAAACTTCTATGACCCAAATGACCTGCTTTCCTTATCCACAGGCATCCAGCACCATCCTTTGCTGACCCCACCACCCCTGCGGCACAACTGGTGTCCCCCAAACCCCGTGTTCACTCACTCGCTCAGGTTAGGAATCCCAGATACCAAGAGCTGGGCACCTCTAAACACAAAAGAGGTGAGGGTTACGGGTTTAGGTGGGGTTTTTTCAGCCTTCCCAGTTCTCAGGGTAACGCCAAGGATCTGAACAGCTCATGTGTGGGCGCAAATTGCAGGGATGCTGGAGAACACGGCGCTCCCGCTGAGCAGACTGGCTGTACCCGCGTCACCCAGCGCATCGTGAATCCATTCAAACTTCCCAAAGTCTCTCCTGCCCAGAGACACGCTCCCCTCTTTGCTCAAAAACCTCATGTGAAAACAAGGAGGGGGTCATATCACTCAAAATGCAGCTTTGCAGCCACTCTTTATCTATGTCTGCCAAAGAAAAGCAAGTTATAGACAAGGGGTGACACCGTAACGCTGAAATATTCCCTGTGTGAAGTAGGGGACAACAGTCACTCCGTGTTACAGCCAGGAGAGACCTGCCATCAAACGGGGACAGCAGGCAGCTGCCTGCGCTTACAGGACACACTAAGAACAACCCTACGGAGGGAACCCCGCGTTCCGAGGCGCGGACCCCACGTTTGGAGATGCAGACCCCTGCATTCCGGTATGTGCATCCACGGGGGAATTCCAGCCAGGCCACGGGCTCCTCTCCACTCCACTCCAGACCCCCCACCAGCCGGGGCTACCAAGATGTCATTTCGCTTCGTTTCACACTAGAAAGCTGGAAAGCCACGTCTCGCTGCTCTTAATGAGGGGAAAAAGATGAGATTAAAGCGCGGCCGGAGGGGCGGGCGGCAGCTCATTGTCCGTCCGGCCCCGCTGCCGCCGATCGGCCCCCCCGGGACCCCCTTCCCCCGCAGCAGACACCTTCCATCACTGTCAGCAGCGCCGCTGCCGCTCCTCGGGCCCCTCCCGGCCGG
>WEIV01025100.1:151658-175899 GCA_013390005.1 Calyptomena viridis | reverse complement strand
GGTGGGATGGACCGGGGGTACGGGCGACCCCCGGCCCCGCCACCGCCCGTGCCCCCGCGCCCCCGAAGCCCGCGGTGGGATGGCAACAGGTCGCGGCGTTCCCGGTCCCCCCCGGCAGTGACAACGGGAAGGATGGGGCAAGGGTGTTCACACGAGCATTTACGGGACAACGGGGAATGGGGTGGGATTGAGAGCGAGTGGGTTTAGGTTGGATGTTAGAAAAATATTCTTCCCTCTGGGGGTGGTGAGGCCCTGGCACAGGTTGCCCAGAGAAGCTGTGGCTGCCCCATCCCTGGAAGTGTCCAAGGCCAGGTTGGATGGGGCTTGGAGGAATCTGGGATAGTGGAAGGTGTCCCTGCCCATGGCAGGGGGTGGAACTGGATGATCTTCGAGGTCC
The DNA here is from genome assembly GCA_013390005.1 of Calyptomena viridis. Taxonomy (NCBI): domain Eukaryota; kingdom Metazoa; phylum Chordata; class Aves; order Passeriformes; family Eurylaimidae; genus Calyptomena; species Calyptomena viridis. The sequence continues at coordinate 175,502 of WEIV01025100.1, read as the reverse complement.
CCTTCCAACCCAAACCATTCTATGATTCAACCAGTAACAGTGTCCTACTCACACTTGATACCTTCCCACTGTCCCAAGAGCATCCCTGAGGTGACAAACGGCCACTCCGACGAGGGGACAATTGCTGGTGCCCCAACACCTCGTCCACCATCACTCCATCTACAACCATGTCCCAGGAAGATAAGAAATGTAACCACTGCTAGAGCACTCAACCCATCAGGGGATGGGAAACGAATCCAAAATGAGTAAAAGCTGTCCTGATGATAACAAATTAGCCCCTATTTTCATGTTCATTTCAGAATCCAATAAAAACAAGGCTAACAGAGAAGGGATTCACTCTTGAGCTGCCTGACATCCATCAAAATCCAATGAACATTGCTTCAGCTGAAGCACAACGGGAAATCAAGACATTAATTCACAGACATGAAAAGCACAGCCAGCTCTTCACTGATAATCCCTGTGTTCTGAGTAAAGAACACATGTTTTTTGACATCCATCCTTCTTACTCAGCTGTCCCACAAAAATCAGTGAGTGTACCCTGGGGAAGAGATGAAGGAATATGCCCAGAGCAATTCCAGGAGCCAACAGCAGAGCCTGGAGTGACCTCCCGAGGCCCAGGCACTGCTTTTGGGCAGCTACAGACAGAAGCCCACCCTGTGTAGCTGATGTGCCACTGGGACAGCAAGGGGGACACACTCCCAGGCCCTGCGGATCTGACAGCTTGTGCACAGGGCTGAGATGTGACAAGCAGCCCCAGTGTCAAGCCACCAATCTCACTATAAACCATGAGGGGCTCTGGAAGCCCCTCTGAGATGCACTGATGGAAGGTCCTGGTCAGAAACCCCTCTTTCCATCTCACGGATGTTGGCAGTTTCACCAGTGCTGCAAGGACAGAGTGAGCCATGGAAGTGGCTCCTCTCCTACTTCAAATAAATGAGAGCAATAGCACAATAAAATGCAGTTGTTTAGGAGAGGGAACACTAACCCCATAGAACACAAGACTCACACCAAGTCCTCAACAAGCAGCTGCCACCAGAAGAAAGAATAATCCAGGGCCTGAAAGGGACAGGACAGTGAAGGGTAGGACATAGAAGACCAAGCTGTGACCTCTGTGTCCCTACACACAGGCAAGGCCATCCTGGAGCAGAAGGCATCTGTTCCACCTCTGCCACCCCAGCACATTCTGTGATCAATAAGATCCTCTCGTATTTTTCTAATCAAACCAATAAAACTGCTCCCACCTTTACACAGGCAGTTCTGATCAATAGCTGGGTGAAGCAGCGGATCCAGTTAATCAAAGTACATCATTAGCAGCAAGAGACAGGGTGTCTGTCAGGAGGTGGCAGTGACAGCCACCAGATGGGAGAGTGAGTAAACCTACACCAGGCACTGACAGCTTTATAAATAAAACTCTTGTCAAGCTCCCAGTGCCTCCCACCACGGATCCTGAGTTTCCCTGTGAAACCTGGAGAGCAGTGGAGACCTTTGTCTGCTCCCAGCACATCGCAGTGTAAGCTTTTATTCCAAGTAAATTTCCTACTGGAAAAATGGATTTATTCTGAGACTTGCAGCATCTCCCAGAATCTGATCCTGCATCCCTCACCCCAATTAACAATGTGTTTTGGGTGTCAGAGGTACAGATACACTGTACCTTGTAATCAAAGATGCTTCAAAGCTGTTGCTCTGTGGGGTTTTCCCAGCCTTGGTTTCCCTTTCCTTGGGCTTGTCTCAGCATGTCTGGGGAAAGGAGCCTTTAAGCCAAGTTTTTCTCCACAGAGGAATCTGGTCAAAAGAAAATGATTGACCCACTTTGTTGCTGTGTTTCCTTTCCTTTCGTTCATATTTGCTTTGTAACCCGACCCTTCAGCTATTTCAAAGATAAACACCAGCCCAGAGGAGGCACAGTTTGGGAGCCCCGGCTCCTGGGTTTCCCATGGAATTCTCCTTGGTTAATCACCCAAGGCAAGGGCTGCACTGGCTCCTCCATCATGGGCAAAGACAGCTTGGGCCCTGGGAGCCACAACCTCAGAGCCACTTTTCCCTCTGCTTTCAAGCCTGATGAGGGTGACTTTGGGGCCGGGGGTTTCCTAAAGTGCTCAGCATGTTGAGCATGAATTAATCACAGAACGGTTTGAGTTGGAAGGGACCTTCCACTACCCCAGGTTGCTCCAAGCTGGCCTTGGACACTTCCAGGGATGGGGCAGCCACAGCTTTTTTGGGCAACCTGTGCCAGGGCCTCCCCACCCTCTCAGGGGAGGGACAGGCAAGAGATGGCCCAGTGTGACCATAAATACTTGATTTACAACTCTATGCTCCTTATAGCAAACCTGAACAGTGCGAGCTCGTGGAGCCTCGGCCAGACAGAAAAACCCGGTTACAGTGATTTCTCTGAAATTATTTAATCTATCCTAAAGATGGGATAGGGGGGTGCCAGGTCTCTGATTACAGGGGTGTCAGGTCCCAGCCTGTCGCAGAGCTCATCCCTCCGAGCCGCCACGAGGTGGCCCCCGGGCCCCGCGGGCACCGCACCGGGACCAGGACGGCGGGTCTGGGTCCCCATCCCTCTCCAGCCTGGCCAGGGTGGGACTCTGATGTGCCCCCCTCCCCTTAAAGGGAACCGTCCCGCTGGCTGGTGCCTCCCCCCACATCACCCATTCCCGAGGGAGTGCTGGGAAGCTGCGTCAAAGGAGGTTTGGGCTGGATCTCCGGAAAAGGTTCTTCCCCCCAGAGGGTGGTCGGGCACTGAACGGGCTCCCCAGGGTTTGGTCACGGCCCCAAGACTGACAGAGCTCAAGGAGCGTTTGGACAACGCTCTCAGGGCCATGGTGGGATCTTGGGGCGACCTCTGCTCCTGAGCCATGAGAGAATTCATCCGGATGTGAACGGGAACTGCTTTTTCCCTCCTTCCCCTCCCATTTCTATTAGGGATGGCAGCAGGCTCAGCCTTTGCAACTACGTGACACAAACGTGCTCTCCATGGCAAGTAATAAACCAGATTGTTATTTGATTATAGCAGAGTTACCAGGAAAAATAGACCTTGAAGATTAGGGTAATGATCATTAAGGCTGTGTGCATCCTGTTCTTCTCCCTGGGTGGACTTGTGGGAGCATGAGGCTGGTGAAAAGCTATGCCACTTGAAAAATGATAATACCTTTAAATAATCTCCCATGCTTTTAGAAGAGGGGTAATAGTATTGAAAAGATGTTCTTAATCACCATTCCAGCTATTAATGCCATTTGTAAAGCAATGGAAAGATTGGAATAAGGATGGGAGGTAGCACTGGAATTCTAGCACTGAGGTTTTTTCCATCACTCCAGGAACTCCAGCTCTGCTCCCACCAGCTGCTCTGCTCTCCCAGGAAGCGGCTGCATCTCAGTGCTTGGAAGTGATCTTTGTGCATGGTTTGCAAATCTATTTATAAATCACTGTGGGATCCTTTCGGATGAAAGGAGCTATTCTAACTTGGATTTATTTCCAAAAAATGTAACCACAAATTTTCTCCACCTCACCCTTCAGTCGCTTGTCTCAACACAACTCTGAGCAATACCATTTTTTACAGAGACTCTCTTTCCCAGCCCTGCTGGGGCACGAGATGGTTCTGACTGGCAACTTCAGCCCCTTGCCAGGGATATTTGCCACTGGCCCCACCCTCCTGCGGCAGAAGGAGATGGAGCAATGGCCCTTGGCACATGGTGGGGAGAGGCAGCAGCTCCAGGGCCAGGCTTCCCGTCGGCAGATTAACACCCCGAGGGCCCCGGCGTTACTCGCATACCCGGGCGGGACGACTCCCCAAACCCTTCCCGCTGGACATACTCTGGCTGACACACAGAGCCCGTAATTGCAGGACACGTCAGGGAATGCTGGTCAGGATTATATCTGCCTGCCTGATGGAGATGAGGGTTTTCCTGCCCCTTTCCCTGCCCAGACAATGCAGGAGAGGGGACACACAGCCACACCCTGGTCCCTGGACTCAGTAAGATCTAAGGAACAAGCGTGTCCTGGGTGCATCTTACATGTGTCCACCTGAGGGAGTGTCCCCCCACCTCAGGGAGTGTCCCCCCACCTCAGGGAGCATTTAGTACAAGGAAAGAGAACACTAAAATCACACAAAGGCGCCAGCACTGACCCGTTATTGTTGCTTTTCTCAACACGGTGATTTTTCCGCCTGGAAACTGGATCCTGAATCATTGACCACAAATGTACTTCCCTAACTTCCAGTCACAAAAGCACTACTCAGAAATACAGAAATATATGGGTTCTAAAATAATTTGCTTTGAAAGGGATGGAGTCCAACTGACAAGCAAAACCCCAGATCTCACACCAGGGAACACCTAAAGGACACCTGAGTGGCAGAGCAAGGGGCAATCAGCATCTCATGTCCAGCCCTCACATCCCTTTTTCCAGAATATAGGTTGATTTTATGTATTTTTCTAACAAAATCCACAACAATGCCACTACAGAGAAGGGACAGGATTTCAGCTCAGGAACCAAAAAGCCTCCAATCTTTTGAATAAAAATATGTCCCTCATGCTCCAGGGATCCTGTTGGAGAGGCACCCAGTGCTCTGCAACTTCTGGATCTACACACATCCACTGTGGTCCCTGGGGGTCTCCAGCCAAGCGTGTCATGGTTTGTGGGATGGAGCTGTCGATTCCCTGCACGACACCTCGATGACAGGCGGGGGAGGCAGATCCTGCCTCCTGCTCCCACATCACTCATCACGACGTGGGATTTAATGGGCAGCTCTTGGAGCAGAGATAGGGAGCCCAGAGGCTTTTGTCTGAGTGTGAAATAACTTGGATGAACTTGAACAGACTCAGCTGCTCGGCAGCAAGAGGTGGCATTGGACCAGGTCAGGCTATTAAGGCCACAAGGGACCGTGTGCTCCTGCACAGCACAGACCCCTCACAGGGGCCCAGCCAGAGGTATTGGTGTCCTGAAAACATTGTCAGAGGCCCAACACAAGGAAACAAGCTAAACCAGACCCAGAGGTGGACAGACAGTCTCCCAAAGCCTCGTCCCAACCCATCGGGCAAGGGCGAGTGAACCACAGGAGGAAATGCTGCAGGATCACACAGAGACTTGGTGATACATTGGGGGTACAGCAGGAAAGGTGAAGAACATGGCATGAACTGGGAAAGGAGAACTGGGCTGGGGTAAAGCCAGTACCCTGAGACACACTGTCCCTGGACAGCACCTCACCCCACACTGCAGTCAGATAATGGGGTGAAACTCCCGAGCAGGACACAGGAGAGGAATCTTCACACCAGCCCCAGCTGAACCCAACAGTGCCCCCACAAGCCCCAGATGTGCCTCCTCTCCCTGCCACCTCCCAGACCACTTATATCTGCTGGCATCCACATATAACCCAAATCCCTGCGGGTCTGCCAGCAGAGAGGAGGCATTTGTGTGACAAGATTATGGAGATTAGCTCCCTTAGCATAAGCAGCTCCTAGGCTGGCCCTAATCCAGAGGGACATATGCAGCCCATGCACTGCTGCTCCCCTGGCTGTGCTGTGTGAACTGCACGAGGTGATTTTCACCAGTCTCTATGTCAGGGTGGGCACCATGTGCCAGCAGGGACCCTCCAAGGACCCAGGTCAGCCCAGCCCCTGCTAATGGGATGGCCACACTGGTGTGGCTCTTTCTGCTCCCACAGCTGCCTCTCAGCCCAGTGGTTGCTTTGACACAAGCAAAGGGTCCTCAGGGCACAGTTTGCCCTCTGTGTTTTTTGACTCAGCCTCTCCAGGTGCTCTGGACAGCAAACAGAGGCAGTGCCAGGGAGACACTCAGGTGTCACAAGGATATGTGAGCAAAAAGTGCTGCCTGCAGGGGAGGGGAAAGGGGAGTGAGATCCATGAGAAGACAAAAATTGTGTGATCTCCTGGGTTCTGTGAGAAGGTGGCTGAGAAAGGTTGTGAGAGATCATAAAATCATAAAACAGTTTGAGTGGGAAGGGACATTAAAGCTCATCTCATTCCATTCCACCCTCTCCCATAGGCACGGACACCTCCCACTATCCCAGGTTGCTCCAATCTGACCTTGGACACTTCCAGAAGTGGGGCAGCCACAGCTTCTCTGGGCAACTAAGGCCTCAGCACCCTTACAGGGAAGAATTCCTTCCTAATTTCCAATCTAAACCTTCTCCCTTTCAGTTTCAAGCCATTCCCCCTTGTCCTGTCACTGATGTCTCCCCATAAGAGTGGCCCAAGAGGTCAGGCTGAGGGTCAGCACTGGTGTGAAGAGCCACAGTCGGGGTGCAGGGACCCCCCAGCCTCTGCTCGGGGTCAGGGGCTGTGGGACGATCCCAGAGGTGGCAGTGACTCCCCCCGGGCACAGCCCTCCCCACCCCGCACAGGTGCCGGTGGCTGCCAGGGCTTTATCAGGGCTTTGAGTAGGGTGGAAAAACACTTGGGCCACCGAGCAACAGGCTAAAAGTGGCCGGGTCAGGGCGAGCAGCTGCCGGGGCCGTGCTGTGCTCCCAACCCGCCGCATCCACCCCGCCGTGCTCAAAGCACCAACAGGAGATTACATTGCAGCAGGCTGGGACCTGGCATGTGGAGTGAGCCAGAAATAAAACTGTTTGTGTAGCAACTGAGAACACAGCAACAGCAGCTAGGTGAGATGTGACTCTCTTTTTTTGTTTTTCTTTTTTGGTTTTTTTTTTTTTTTTGAGGCCAGAAATATTTATTTATTTGGTTGGAAGAGATCTGCTTATGTTTTAAAGGGGTTTTTGCTTGGGATGGGAGCTCCCCAGGCTGCAAGTGGCAGCAGGATGTCTGCATGCAGCTTTGGGACTCCCTGGCACCAGTAGCATCTTCATTGCTCTTTCATGTACTACAGGTTTTTGGATGCTTTTGTGCATGGAGAAATGCTGGATACAGCACAAAACAGAGCCAGAATGCAGGTACAGGCTTGAAGCAAGTGTATCCCACCTACATTGCTGCATTCTAGTCCCTTTCCCACTGTTATTCAGCCTTAAGGAGAGGGAAAGGGAGTCAGAAGTGATTTGGGCTTCTTCAGATGGACTTCATGCTCGGGGGCCACCACTGTGCCAAAACATCCCTGCAGTGGCAGGATGTGGGTGGACACAGAGAGCTCCAGGGCTGCACACAGAAAATAAGGAAAATGGCCTGATAAATGTGTCCAAACCAGTTATACATAAAATAGGAAAATAACTGCCCTGGAAGCATAAAGGACAAGGTCAGCCCATGTCTATGGCAGAGCAGGGACAAACCTCCCACCTCCCACAGCTGCCACCCCTGCTGCTGGCAGTGCTTCATCCCCCAGCAGTGCCACATGGGAAGAACTCTGCAAATGGCATTAGGAAGGATAAAGCAGGGAAAGGAAGGGGGAACACGCCTGAAATGGGGCCCACCAAAAGCTGCATTTGTTGTGGCCCTATGGGGAGGTAAAACATGTTTCTGTAACTCTTCCAGTTCATAGAAGGGGCCATGGAATAAGAGCAGAACTTGAGAAAGCAGCTCACAAAGGACAGTTTATCCTCTGTGTGTAACTAGACCCAAAGGTGTGGATGGTGCACGAAGCTCTGCGTTTAGTTTAATAGGAAAAAAAATCATCAAAGAATATTTATAAAGGTTTGTGTCATTCTTGTGCATTTCCCATCACATGGGGATGTGTCAAAGCATCATGCACAGTGCTGCAAGTGCTGAAGAGGGGTCTGGAAATAATTATAGCAAAGCATGTGATCCACTTGACCAGGGAAAAGAGGAAAATCCAGCCTGGAGGGCCTGGCTTTCTCTTACCCCCCTGCCACCTTATTGCTTCTTTTAAAAGCACCACCAGTGCCCCATGAGTGAGAAAAAGGATGATGAGGGAGGAAAAATGCTGCTGCACTGAGAATTGCAGCCAGAGAGTGTCACCAAGCCCTTGGTGGCAGCTCAGCTCCACACAACTGTTGCTGCAAAAACATCCTGAATCAGCACCAGCTGCCTGGAAAATGAAAGCTGGGCTGTTTGCTCCCCTCTTGCACCTCCCAAAATAACCAGCAGCTTCCCTATACTCACCCTCACCCCAACCACAAGCACTCCCACCTTCCCCAGCCATCAATGACCAGCCTCCAGCTCTCTGTGCCCCTGCAAGTGACCAGATTAAAGGGGCGTTTTTAAAAGCATCGGGGTGTAAAGGTCTGAAAAGTGTTGGAAAACACAGTTGCCCCTCCCAGTCCCATGCAGAGACTGAGGATGCTGAGAGGCACCTCCAGCAAAGGGGCAAAATCATCTTAAACCAGCCCTGTTGTTTCCACGTTTATCTCCATGTAAAGCAGGAGTGAAGCACCTTCAGAAGGCCAAGGAGCCTCAGGGACTGCCACCTCCAGCCCCTTTGTGTCCTGGGTCAGAGAAGAGCTGGAAACATCGAGATCAAACAATGCCAAAGGCTGATCTGCCCCAGGAAACCAGCAATGAAGGGAATTGTGCAGGGGATACACAGGGGATCTACAGCTCATGTCTCAGAGATTCAGCCTCAGACAAAAAAAAAAATTATCCCTCTCTGCTTGCCTGCACACATTTATTCCTTGCTTGTGGCTTTGAGAGCAGAGATCTTGTGTAAATTACTCACACGACCTTTCCTGTTTGATGACTTTACAGCTGGCTGCTCACACCTCACGTATAATTTCATTTATGCCATCCATCATTAACACCTGCTGCGGGGACTGGCAGCTCCTGTTGGTGACGTTACTGGTGCTGTCCCCGGGGCTGTGGCAGTGCCAGGACAGAGGACACAGGACTGGGAGACACCACTGCACTCACAGCCCTGGGCAGCACATGGATGAGGACCTCGGGCATTATTAGGATTGAGCAAAATCCTCCTTTTGCCCTCTCCTTCTTATCCTTCACCCGAGTCAGAACGAGCTCTGAGGCTCCTGCTGAGCGTGGCAGGGTGGAAATAATAATTTTTCCAATTCTTTTTCCTGCCCTACAAGATCATCCTCCACGTGGCCACCCACCACTCAGCCCTTGAAGGCCACACCAGCTCAACTCCACTCCCCCAGCAACTTCTTGGGTATGATTTCTTGCTTTTCCATGTCCAGAAAAACCACCCAGGGCAGGACCTGGCTGCATTATTTCTCATCTGGAGATCCCTTTTCTTACAGCCCCACCACATCCGATGTGTTCACACAATGCAATTAAAACTGTGAAGAAATTCATATTAAATCCACCCTACTTTGTGTCACTGGTCTGTACAAGAGCCTCCAACAGTGCATTCTGTGGGCTAATCAGGCATGTGCTTTATTGCTTTCAATCCCTTCTCAGCTATGCTTAATTACACTTAATTATAATAATCATGGTCTCTGCCTTCCTACCTACAACCCACTCGCCCAGGAAAACAATCCTCTCCAATCGGCCTCTCTGCCTGTAAAGCCAAATTCCAGAGCTCCCGAGCCAGCGGGAGGAACGCAAACCCTTACACGGCTCCTCTCCTCGGGAGGGGCTGGGACTGGCTCTCATCAGCTTTAGAAAGCTCCTCTCAGCACTTAAGAATGGACAGACTTAATTCGGGCAACTATTCCATCCCCGCAGACAAAGGAAACAAGCTGAAGGACACTTAAGGAACAATTATTTAAATCCCCTGTCACAAGAGGCGAGGGAAAAGCGCTGCTGCCAACAAGTCCCATCTCCCCGCAGCTCCTGAGAGCCAGATCCCAAACTCTCCTTCGATTCCTTATAAGTTCACATTCCTCAGGGCCCAGCTGTTTGCATCTGCACCCAGGAGATCCCTGCACATTCCCGTATAAACACTGGGGAGAGAGGGATGGGAGCACAGGAAAACATCTCTGTGTCTGTGTCACGCGTGCTTTGTTCAAGGATTTCACAGGCAAAATTGAAGAGAGCAAACTCCAGAGGAAAATTTCTGAGCATTGTGCATGTGGCTGTCCTAAAAGTGTTTGGAAAGCTCATTAGGTTAATTTGACAAGAGGACAGAAAACAAACCCAAAGCACTCACTCCTTGCCTGTGCCACAAAGAATTGAGTTTATAAAAAGGATTAGATGAATCACACCAAGACTAGCACCATTACTTTGCTTGCTGATGCTCAAAGAAAACCTAATTATGGGCAAAATTCACCTCTTTGGTTCACACAGCCTTGAGCCACACACTGCCCCACACTGTGTCTCCTCTGGCAGGGAGAGCACAGCAACATCCTGCACATGGTGAGTCCGAGCACCATCAGTCATTTATACCATTAGTTACTAGAAAATACATGCCAAGGTTTCAGCCTGATAATTCTAAGGCCCTTTGGAATGGCCCCAGGAAGTTTCTGGCTCTCAGTCTTCAGAAAAATCAGGTCCCTTTAAAACCCATCAAGCAGAAGACCCACATTTGAAGCTCCCAACCACCCACCCACCACTGAAGAGTCTTGGCACACAGGTATAAACCAGATAGGAAGCTTAAAAAAGCCCTCAGCCAAGGTCTTTAAGGTGTTGGTAGGCAAAACCTAAATGGGACAAATCTGTGCTATGCAACAACTCACTTGGTGAACTGATGCAGCTGCTTTTTAAAGCTCTTTGTGCCAAATGAATGTGGAACAACATCAGCCTCTCAGCAGGCAAAATTAAACCCAAGGAACCAAAGGAATATTGCTAAATTCAAGTAAATTTTTTCTTCTGCCTGTCAAAATGATCCAAGAAGCTCCTGATTTTTTTTCATGAAGAAACCACATTAATTAACCATAGAATCACAGAATGGTGATTTGGGTTGGAAGGGACCTTAAAGATTATCCAGTTCTACCCCTGCCATGGGCAGGGACACCTCCCACTATCCCAGGTAGCTCCAACCTGGCCTTGGACACTTCCAGGGATGGAGCAGCCACAGCTTCTCTGGGCACCCTGTGCCAGGGCCTCCCCACCCTCCCAGGGGATAATTCCTTCCTAATCTCCAATCTAACTTTCCTCTCTTCAGTTTGAAGCCATTCCCCTTTGTCCTGTCACTATAATAATAATTGGAATATATCCCACGAGCCACAATGGACCAGATCCCAGGTTTCTGCCCCACACTCTGGATCTCTGTGCAGATGCAGGTTTTTATCAACACCCCTCAGCATAATTCAGCCAGGCAGAAAGATGTGAACACAGCGTTGGTATCAGATTCCCAGCTCCTTAGCTGGCAGCAAACAGAATTTCCCCTCCCAGTGCACTGTGCAGCTCAGACAGCAGAATTTGTGATACAATACCTTATCATGTTACATCAACAAGCATTACAGCACAGGAGATAAGCTTATTTATTTAAACTGAGGTGCTGTGCCTGAGAAAATGCCACTCAGTCATGCAAATCCCTCACTCGGACTGTCCCCTGGACTGAGCAGCCATGGCAGACTCAACACAGATATATATATATATATACATATATATATATATAATTTTTTAGTGTTTCCAGGCTGCAAACTTTTTAAAAATTAAATATTTTCCATTCACCCCATTAAAACAGGAAAAAAAAGTCCTTGGCTCTCTGCAATCTGTGTGTGTAACACACATCATTTAATCACACAGGTTGTAGCTACAGACCTTTTATTGCAGCATGATTTCATCTTCAAACCATCCCAATATCCACTTGTGTACAGTAGGTTACCCATTTATAGGTTTCTAATAAAAGCAAATCTTCCCTAAGTGGCTATTACTGGATTTCTCCTTTCAGCCTGGGGATAAGCAGGATTGTGGGCTTTAAAAAGATCTCTAGTGGGCTGAATAAGAAAGTGACAACTGAGGAATGTCATGGCAAAACTTTGGTGTGTTCTAATTACAGCACTGTTAACGAGAGGAACATTTGTCACACCAGAGCATTCATCACGTTCAGCACAGACACACTGAAAATATCCACCCCCAAGAGTGAAAATTTTCTCTCCTCTCTAGTTCAGATGCCACAGGTGGTGTCTGGCAGCACAAGGTAAGTTCCACCAGCTGGAAAAATTAATACTTTTTTTTTTTCTTTTTAATCAAGAACTTTTAGGAATTTGCACACTTTAATGCTAAAGAAAATTATGTATTTATTTTCTTTTAAAAACGACCCAAAATACAACTTTAGGAAACCTCTGCTTGTTACATCTAGGTACATAGTTTGAGACTGACTTAGTTCCACAATGTTCCTTCACAGCAAGTTATATTCACATGCACCTTCAATGTTTTCCACATTCCCCACCAGATTACACCTCATCACAATATTTAAAATCAAAAGGCCAACCTGTAAATTCTGTAGACGTTGACATTTAGTATGAACATCTGCAATGTGTAAAAACCCTGGGTAGTCATTTGATTGCACCAAGATGTTGGCTGGTAAAATCCTAAGGCACAGGGCTGTGTGTAGGGAACGTGGGGGCTCCTGTACAACCCAAACTGCCTGACCCTCTGAGCCCCTCTGCAGGAATTTATTTGGATTAAAGTCACCACACCCTGTGAGTGGGACAGTGTTCACCTACAACTGCTCTGAGGAGCCACAGGTTTCACAGGGTACAGGGGGAGTTCCAGAACTGGAAGGTCTCAGTGGAATTTTAGAACCTGAGGGCTCTCTTAGGGTTTGTATGGAGTGGATGTATTTCCACAAACCTTCAATAAATTAATAAAAAATATTAATCAGGTGGTGTCTGTGACTTTTTCACTCTCTGCAACTCCCTGACAAGAGGGGGGAGCCGGGGGGGGTCGGGCTCTGCTCCCAGGGAACAAGGGATGGGAGGAGAGGGAACGGCCTCAGGCTGGGCCAGGGGAGGCTCAGGTTGGACAGGAGGAGGAATTTCTCCCTGGAAAGGGGGGTCAGGCCTTGGCAGGGGCTGCCCAGGGAGGGTTGGATTCCCCATCCCTGGGGGGGTCCAAGGAAGGACTGGATGTCCCTCAGTGCTCTGGGCTGGGGGACAAGGGGGGGATCAGGCACAGCTTGGACTCCATGATCCTGGAGGGCTTTTCCAACACTAATGATTCCATGATTCTGTGAAGTACCAAGTATAAAAACAGTGTCCAATTTCCAAAACTGCCAGGTACCCACAGCTCCCAGCACTCAACACACGCCAAAGCACCAGGTTTTTTCATTAAAGTCTTTGAGCACAGCTTGTTGTGAATCTCAGCTGGAGGCTGCACACAAGTTCCACAGATCTTTCCATATTATTTTGGCTCTCCACTTCCACAACGGCATTAAACTTTGGCAGGCAGGGGATTTGTATCAATCATTTCAGCAGAGATCTCTGGGTGCAGCATCAGCCTTTTGCTTGTGTGCCTGGGATTAGCAAGACATTGCTGAGATCATCATGTATATGTTTCACAGCCAGAACAGCTATTAGTATTGAACAAGGAAAAAAAAACCAGAAGAGCTGCAGCCTGCAGTGAACAGCCTTTTAAAAAGGACCCTGGGTTTGTTTCAGAGGTAGTTTTAAAGAGGATGATCATTGCAAAGAACCTCTACTGATAAATTGCTGCTTAAAAAGTTTTCAGCTGCATTAAATCCTAACAGGTAAAAAAAAAAAAAAGATTGTAAGCAGCACACTCTTTCACTCAAACCACATTAAATCTTCCCAATTAGTCTGCTGTGAATTCTTAGGTCCTTGGACAACTAGGATTCCCATTCAAGCTGGCTGGAAGGATAAAAAGCACTAGTGAGGAGTGTCTGTTGTACCCACATCTCTGGAATTGGGTCATTGCTGTCAAACAAACCCCACGTTGAGCAGCTGCTGCCACTGAGCTCAAACCTGCAAAGAACTGCACCAGCCTGGGGGGATCCACAGGGACCAATTCCTCCCTGTCCCACTGAATTCCAATAAAAACAGCTTTCTCCCTGCCATGGGGACAGGCAGGTACTATTTGGGCCCCAGAGTGTCTGTCAGATGTGATGCTCATGCCTTGTCATTCATTTATATAAAAATACCTGTAAGCCAAACAGCTAAAACTGCAGACAATAAACTGTGTTATTTACACCACAGAGGCTCACAGGTAGTAAAACATTGGAAGGAACATCTTAAAGCAAGTTTGGGTGACTTTTAGAAATGCAATGCCTCTTTTGCTGTAAACCCAAGTAATGTGCACGTGTTTTGTGCAAACTTCCAAGGAGAACTGACTGAAATTCCAGTGCTGGCAGCTCAACAAATGTGCAAAGCAAAGTTACCACAAGAACAAAAGCTGTTCTCTTAATCTCTTCAGACAAGTTTAATTTTAGACTACTTTTAACATTATTAGCAGTAGCACAGCTAATGACAACGATGGATTTTGGTGATTTCAGAGCTCACTAGGGTTTAGTTTACAAAAAAACAAGTGTGACTTTGAGGTTTGGCCATATCTGGTGAGCACAGACACTCCTAACAGGTAACCCTTGATAAGAGACACCATCCAGTGGCACAGCCCATGGATGTGTCCAACCCTCCACCAATTCACAGGGAATTCAACAAGTCCAGTGCTTGCAGGGACAGTTCCTCAGCTCTCTCCCAGTAAGGATATTTATTAGCTCATCTGGAAGGCTTTCCCATTTGGGAATAGTGTCACATCATTCAATGAAAGCAAATGTGTTATAAAGTGGGAATCTGTAATTGGAAACAAGACCTCAATATCCTCAGCTATGTTCCCTGGCTTAGGAAGAAGTCCTTTTCAAGGAGGCTGCTTCCTTTTCCTCTACAGACAAGAGCCCAAAATTAGCAAGACACTTAACCATGTGTTTGATTTTAAAATATAGTAGTCCCAAGTAAGATCCAGTCTCAAACAACCCACAACAGGCACCTCGTGCAGTCAGGCCATGCATTTCTAGATAAAAAGCCATGTTTTTGCCAGCTAATTACTTTATCTGCAGCTTTACAGCACCAGCCTTCAGCAAGATTACTGTGTGTGCACAGAGCTGCCACATGAGAAGTCACCTCACAGTCACTTCTGCCCACAGAATTATTATTCTACACGTGGCACTTCAGAGACAAAAGGATTTAGCAGCAGGACACTGCTGTGTGTCCCCAAGAGACCTGTTTGTCCAGCTCCCAGCACACCAATGCTCTGCTCCTTCTGCCAGGAGCCAGCACCTCCAGCACCTCATGGTGTCTCTATAAAGTGCTTTTCCAGGCATCTTTCCTACCAAGCTATTGCTCCTGAAAGGTTCCTTTCTCCTCACTCACCAGGTATATTTTGTTAAAAAAAACGTAAAGGGCAGAGGAGGGGAAAAAGAGCATTTCTGGCTTCTGAAAATGTGCCATATCTCTTAGAGATTTTACTAAAATCGATGGTATCTTCTGCCATTTCGCCACAAAATCCACTTCCCTGGTTCTTCATTCAAATAAAGCTTCCCTCAGCCAAGCAAAATAAAAAATACCAGCCATGTGTAACTCTGCAGTGACCCATGAACATGCCATACATGCTGGCAGCTGCACGGATAAAGGCTAGACTGTTATTTTAATATTCTTACTAAGCTTATTGAATTGACACTCGTAAAACACAACAACTCAGAAAAGCTCTGTACACAAGAACCTCTATTTAAATTCCTGGGAACCTCACTTTAAAGTCCTGGGAAGTTTGAAGCTTTGGCTCTTTTTCCACAGGCTTCCACCCAGTATTTCCAAGTGCAGTTATTAAGCAGGGAGAGGACAGAATGCAGCCCCAGCTCCTCAGAGGGAGGGTCTCCTACTCAACATGTGCTCACCTTATCTTAAAAATCACCCTGGTAACTCCTTTGTTTGCACACTGAGAGTCTCCTCGTTTTAACATTCAAACCCTGCTACAGGAAAAGTCATTAAATTTCAAACCTTCTGTTCATAAAAGCTCTAAATGGTATTTAAAACTGTGTTCAGGCACCTGGCAAGGGATCAGATGATTTTGGGAATGGACTCAGGCCAGGAGGCTGCAAGAATTAACCACCCCAGCAAGCTGTGCTGTTGTCCTGACAGGTCACACCACCTTGTCATGTTCTTGGAAGAAAAAGGAAGAAGAAATACAAGCTCATGTATTTCAAGAATGAGAAAGTATAGGCACCCAAAGGCCTGAAGGAATACAATTAGAAATAAAGCAACTCTTCCCATAAAATATTTTCATTTGGATCTGCCAGTTCTTGCACCTTTTCAGTCTTTCCTGGTTCTGTTTTCACAGATTTTGTTTAGATTTCAGAGCACATCTCCAATTATTTGATGTGTTCCCTCCCCTCCCTCATTTTCTAGTCACAATTCTGGCCCTTAAAAACTTCTACTTGTCTGACAGGAGTGGCATGTTGGCATTTTATTAAAAGAGCTTCATGTAATTCAACGGAATTCACTCTACACAAAAAGAGAATTTTTTTAGGTGACCAAAATCTTAAACATCTATATAAACCAGCTCTTGAAGTTCAACATTTTTGTTTTAGGAACAACACAGGTAAAACAGAGAGACACACACACCCCCCTGGCAAAACTGATTGAAATTTGAGCTCCAAAGAAACACATAATTGAATCATTAGCCCTGAACAAACTGGCTCACACTTGTGATGGACCAGGCTCCACCTCAAATTCCCCTACAAGCTTTCCACAGACTTTCAAGGGAAATAACAAGTGTTACAGAAATTCATCGTTTTATTTAGTTATATCCTGTGTTTCATGGCATTTCTACACTCCTTTGAAATTTTACCATCTGAGTATTTTCTTTTCCAACAACAAATTCCTTTTTTGGTATCTACATCCCATGGCATTTTTTAAAATCTCAGAACAGATAAGTGAGAAGCAGTGCAGAGCAATAAAATTCTTCAAACTTCAGCAATTTGCAAGTTCCTAATGCATTACATTAATGCATTTGTGCTTCTGACAAGAGATGTAAAAACTTTCCCCGGAACAAAAAGAGTTCAGTTGGAGACAACTGATTTTAAATCAAGTTCCCTTTTTGTCTTAAGCAAAAGAATCTGTAAAACCGTGATAAGAAAGAATTTGATTTTTAAAACAACATTTTTAAACAGCTACAGTGTCCTTGTACCCACCAGCTGAGCTGAACCTCTCCAGTAATGGAACATCCACCCTGGTGTGAGTGAAGCAACTGGATAAAAGTTAGCCCTTAAGTGTGAACATTTTGACTGATCTTTGAATATTCAAAATTTAGCCTCTAATAAAAAGTAACTCCATTAAAAACCTCTGCATTTAATTTCCTTACACGCCATGAACAGACAGTTAAAACACAAGGGATGTATTCTGGCAATCTGGCAATCCACCATTCCCCACTAGCTGACCAGTTTGGGGAGCACAGAACACAGAGGAATAGAGCCACCAGCATCAGAGGCCAAATTAGCCCTCAGCTTGCTGGCTCCTCCAGCCACAGGAGGCAACTTGGAACTTATCCCTTGGAAAGAACTTGGATAGCTACAAATCCTCCTGTTGGTGCTTTTATCGGAGCCAGGCAGTTTGGACGTTCGCTTACAAATCCAAGGGTGCCTGAGAGCTTGGCTGGGAGTCATGCGTGTGGAGGGGTCCCAGCTGAGGCATTCCTTCAGGAAGTCAATGAACAAGGGATCCTCACAGCCCTTCAGTGCTGTCACCCAGTCCTTGTTCCCCGGGGCTCCCCGGACTTTGCCCCGGCGCGAGCGGCTCCCGTTCAGGGTCACTTTGCCGTCCGCGTGCGTCGTGACGGTGCAGTAACGAGGGTGCCCCTTGGAGCTGATGAAGTTCTTGGCTCGCTTGGATTGATCCAAAAGCTTCTGAGGTGGCATTCCAAGAAGTTCCATCATACAAGCCAGCTGGTCTCCCTCATCCTCTCCGGGAAAAAGAGGGTATCCAGTCAAAAGCTCCACCAGGATACAGCCAAAACTCCACATGTCTATGGGCATCCCATAGCGACTTCCCAGGATTACCTCTGGCGCCCGATAGAATCGAGACTGGATGTATGTATAGACTCTTTGGTGCTCGAAACAGCTGGACCCAAAATCTATAACCTTGATTCCACTCCTCCCTTGCTGTTTCAGGAGGATATTTTCTGGCTTCAAGTCACAGTGGATGATTTTGTTTTTGTACAGGGCATCCAAGCACTGCAGGATCGAGTGAGCAAACTTGCGCACCAGCTGGATGCTGAACCCCTGAAACTTATTCCTTTTAATCAGCTCATACAGGTTCATACTCAAGAGTTCAAAGGTCATGCAGATGTGGTTCCGAAAGGTGAAGCTTTCCAGCATGTGAATAACATTCATGCTGCCTGTTTTATCCTGCTTCTTCAGGTGCTCCAGGATCCGGATCTCCTCTGCTGCCTGGCGATGGAACCTCTTTTCATTGCGAACCATCTTTAAGGCCAAGTGTTGGTGGAGTTTGTGATCATAGACTTTGGCAACTTGCCCAAAACTGCCCTTGCCAATGATTTTGAGCACTTCATACCTGTAGGCAAGATGGTCATGGGGCACGTGAATGTAGCTGCCTTGGTCGTCATCGTAGCCGCCGTTGTTGGGGCCACCGATGACTCCTTGTCTCTTTTTTGCAGCTGGACCTACAAAATAAATCTCAGAAAAATTAAATATCTCTTGCTGTTCATAAGCAGAGAGCTGGTGTTTGAACTGTTTGACAGCTTGCTCCGGAGCTTGGGAAATACTTTTCAGTGCTTTGGAGAAACTGCCGCCACTTTTAGAGGAGCTTATGGTCTCTAGGAGTTTATCTTTTGTCAGGGAAGGGAGAGGTCTTTCTGAACCAGCAACTCCTGCAGTCTGAAGAGCACTGCTCCTTCTGTTGCCAGAGTCCTCAAACAACTGCTCCACTTTGACCTGATTTCCAGTCAGAGGGTGCTCCTTCATCATGAGTTTGTTGATAGAAACCTACAGACAGAGAAAAGGAAAAAAAGTACTTTAGTTTATCTTTTAAAGCACAGACTAAGACTAAAAGCAATGCCAACATAAAACAAAGTCATTAACACCGATGGCTTTGGCATTTATTAGGAACAAATATAAAATGCTGAATTAAATTAAGTTACAAGCACAGTTACAAAAAGGTACACAAAGAGAAAGCAACTCACTGAAACAGCACTTGCACAGATGTAACGTGCTTTGAAATCCAGAAAGGGAAACCCTAGACAGCCAAACACTCCAAAAGGACACAATACCTATCTCTAGTCAGCAAACTGCCAGGGAACAGCTATGTTTAGCTTTAAACGTGGGTTCAGCATCACAACCAACGACAGATGCAACTTGCACCTGTCTGGAACAGCAACGTAACGTGAACGTGCAGAGCAGTGGCACAAATATTGCCCAGACAAGTTGTCAAAGGAATACAAAGCAACACCAGCAGGTGACATATGGCTGGTGTGACTGAGCTGGATGAAGAGCAGAAGGATGACAGCACAGCACAAGGTAAACCATCCTTTTTTCTTTGAAGGTGAAAACATCATCGTATCCACAACTCCCTTTGAATTCATGGTAGAATCACAGAATATTCTGAGCTGGGAGAGACTGGATTCCACAAGGATTATCCAGTCCAGCTCCTGGCCCTGCACAGACTCCCCAACAATCCCACCCTGTCCCTGAGTGTTGTCCAAACCCTCCTGGAGCTCTGGCAGCTTTGGGAAGTGACAAACCCTGGGGAGCCTGTTCAGTGCCCACCCACCCTCTGGGGGAAGAACCTTTCCCTGAGATACCCTGGGGAGCCTGTTCAGTGCCCACCCACCCTCTGGGGGAAGAACCTTTCCCTGTGATCCAACCTAAACCTCCCTGACAACTCCAGCCATTCCCTGGGTCCTGTCACTGCTCACCAGAGAACAGAAAGAGCTGCACAACTATCTTAGACAGACTTAGAAGCTTTGAATAATCAAGAATATCTCCTCCTCCTCCTCATCTGACAGCAGTCTGTAGCCACTGCCTCTCACTGCCATGTGTTAAAATATTTACATCTGAAACGAACCCATAGAAGGTGAGAAAAACACTGTGAAATTTTCCAGGCTTGTCATTTTTACAGTTTACTAAAAGCTGAACTCCCTGGAGGTCAGTTCCCTACTAGCACAGCAATTATTCCCTTTCCTACTTGCTTACACCCCATGCTGATGGCCAGCACAGAGGTGTTGTCTCATCCCATGCAGCACTGAGGAAGCCCTGACTGAAGCACCAACATCTGTTTTCCATTTTGTCCTTTAATCTAAAAATAACGATTTCAGACACATGCCAAACCGAATCCCTGAAAACCAAAATAACTACATAGGAATCAAACAAAAAATATAAATAAACCTGCAGAGCCACAGCAATAAAACCAAATTCCTTTTTAGTTACATCCAGTCCAACATCTCGGCACGGTCAGTAAATAAGGGAAGTGAATGTTCTTGCCAAAAACAACTACACACGTCTCTTAAAAGGATCAGTTTGTTGGTGCTGCCTTGAAATGTTAGTTGTTGCTCACAAAAAACGCCCTCAAAAATGGGAATTTCCTGCAGAAGTCAATCCTTATCAATGGTGAGAAGGATATATCCTTGGATATATCCCACAAAGTTCCACTCTTCTGCATCCTATCAACCCAAAAATGCAGTGTGCTGGGAGAGACACACCTTTCCAGAGAGTCTGAAACAAAAACAACAAGACCCAACCCTGGTAACGTGGAAAAAACGCCTTTTTCTTGGAGCCTGGCTGGACCTCTGAGATAACAGTGACATTTTTTCAGAGCTGCCTAAAGGACTATCCAGCCCAGCAGATCCAAACAGTGACTTTACAAATAAACAGAGAATAGAAACACAGAATGAGGTTCCCACTTTTTTAAAGATTCTCTCTTCAGGCACAACATGCTGCTGTTCATAGCAAACATTTTGTACCTTTGAATCCCTAAATAAACAAGGAATTCATGATTCCATTTATCCTGGAACGATTTCTTGATGAAGGAACTCTGGCTTTGGATTTCAAACCTGACTCAACAGTAGTAAGGTCTCAATTTTCATTCTTAGAGGACTCCCAAAATCATCCACATGATGGTGAGACACAAATATAGATCCATCTTCCCTTGAACTCAGAAGAACTGCACTCAAAGTCAGATGACTTCTGGGTAACATCAGCTCTATTTCAACAGCTTTATTTCACAAATCACAGGCTCCACAGGTTTTGTTTTATTGGTTCTATCAGCAGGCAAGAAATAAGGCTGACAACACCAGTGGCACCCTGTTGAAAACTTCCACTTACAAAACTTCATTTTAATTGACAAGGAAAAAGTCTAATTCCTACAAAACTGGCTTTGCAAAAGTGCATCAGATATTTTCTGAATGCTGAATTAAACAGGCTGAATTCAAGTCATGTATTCCCAAAGCAGAGAGACTTCAGTTCTCTTACAGCTCAGAGGAAGGAATGGGCAGCTGCAGTCACCAGCACTCAATTCTCATGTAACATTACTGCATAATAGAAAAATCTTGCAAGGAAACTAAATATGACTTCAATCCAGATACTTTCCTATTAAAATTGAGCATCATTGTTTTCACCCTTGCATGCTGTGCCCAAGTTCCTGCCTCCATGATACCACTGAGGCTGTATTTCACTGATGCATCATCATGCAAAACCAGGCATATTATAATCCTTAATCTTAAGAAGTTAACAGGCTTAGGGATAAAATACAGATGAAGATACACCAGCCAAACAAAATATTCATGGGGTTATATTTGTATTTAACTGGGTAGGCACTACTGACTTCTGTTCAGTTGTGAACTGAAATTACACTACAACTTGAAACACTGCAGTTGAAATGTTTCCACATCCCTGCAAACAAAAAAAATCCCAACCCACTACTCTTCAAACTCCTGCTCAACAAAACTCTAAATTCCTTCTGCTCTCCCCCAACATTGCCAAAAAGGGAAAACACACACCCATGCCCCTGAGTTCCACACACCAAATTCATTACAAGTATCTGCTACAATAAAATCCCACAAGGTGATGATTTTCAAATGCATCTTACTCAGGGAAACGTCTATTTTCACTTTTTAGAGAGTGAGATTTTTTTAAGCTCAAACTCCTTCCCTTCTGCCAGCACTGAACAAGAGCCAAAACCCATTAAAAACCCATCTAAAGGACAGATCAGTGTACAAAAGTACAGCTAAACATGACCACTACTGCTCAGCTGAATCAATTTAAGGAAAGATCTCATAACTCCACAACTGCTGAGGGAACACAGCCCTTGTGAAGAAGCCTGTTAACACCTTCAGTCCACAAAGAGCTATTTTGGTACCAAACCAAGTGACAGATAATGCCCAAGTTTTCAGAGGAGAAAGATACTTTTGTGAGATGTTTGGCAGCCATGCAAACCCACACTGCTCCTTCTGCTGTTCCTAAGCACTTATCCCTTGGAATTTTCATGAGGGAAACTAAAATGGAAACGTGCAGGAGGTAAAGCAAAGCGTGTGGGGATTTACTTATCAGGTACAAGGTGACATGTCAGACCACTTCAACTGTGTGTAAAGCAACTTTTTTGATTAAAACATGAGCTGAGGACACCAAGATGGGATTCCTGAGGCTGCCAGCAAGTTCTACAGTGAACACAGCACATCGTTTTTATGCTTAGTAAAAGCAATAATGTTAGTAAGCTACTACAAAGCTGCAAAATCCCACTTTCTATTCTCTAAAGGGGGATATCTCCCTCCTGGATAGTTCTCACTGCCACACAACACGACGTGGAGATGCAGATGACTTTAAAATACTCACATGAGGTCTTGCAAGGGAAGGAAATCCAGAAGGGCTGTGCTCTTCATTTGCAGGCTCTTGGTATCTAAACTCATCTATCCTCATATAGGAGTCATATAATCCATCTGCAAACCTGCCTGGAAAGGTCCCAAATACAAACCAGTTAGTCACAACTCACACAGACAGAGTAAAATGCTGAAATTTATCTCCATCGGCACATTTTAATCTGCAAAATCATCGATTCTCATTCATTTCTTAAATCTTTGAAATTTAACTCTATTTTAACACCACGACCGAATGCAAAGCTCTTGGGAAATCCTAATTCGCGATAGTTTCAATTTAGAGCTTCTCTTTTGTTAATCAAGTTCTGCACTGCAAATACATCGCTAAAAACATTAACCCCCACACCCCCCCCCCTCCCTTAAGCAGGATAATCCCAAACGAGCAGAAAACGAGCAAACACTTAAACATTTGCTACAGGGCAAAGCAGGTTATCCTTTAAGAATGAGACGTGGGAATTGGAGTTGAGAAGGGGGAGGGAAAAAAAAAAGAAGAAAAAAAGAAGAAAAGGAAAAACAAGGCGGTGTCGCTCGCCCCGCACTTAAAATCGCGACGGCTATCGCGACAGACCCGGCGAACGGGCGGAACCACGCGGGGCCCCCCGGGCCGCGGGACCCGCCCCCGCCCGCCGCCCGCCCGCGCCTGCGCGGAGGGACCGGGGCGGGTTCGGAGCGCACCCAAATCTGCCGAGTTTCGCCTCCTTTTCTCCCCCTCCCGGAGCCCCCCGGGACCCCGCGCGGGAGGGAGAGGTGCTGGGAGAGGGGGGGTTCGGTCTGGGGGAAAAGGGGCTCGTCTGCTGTGTGCGATAAGCACTGAGGAGTTGTGTGGTCTCGCCGAGGTGTTGGGTGGTGAAACGCTGAGGGGGGTGTGTGGGGAACACGGGGGCTCTCGTAATAAATTCTGCAGGAATTTATTTGGATTAAAGGCACCGCACCCTGCGAGTCCGCGGCGGCGTTCATCTAATCCAGGGCTCTGAGGAGCCACGGGTTTCACGTGGGATAACGGGAGTTAAAAAACTGGGGGGTACCGGTGGCGTTTTAGAACATGAGGGCTCCTTTATGGGGTGTAGGAGGTGTATGCATTTCCCCAAATCTTTGTTAAATTAATAAAATAATTACAATCAAGTGGTGGCCGTGACATTGCTTTTAACAACTCCCTGCCAGGAGGGGGGAGCCGGGGGGGGTCGGGCTCTGCTCCCAGGGAACGAGGGATGGGAGGAGAGGGAACGGCCTCAGGCTGGGCCAGGGGAGG
>WEIV01025100.1:108940-149482 GCA_013390005.1 Calyptomena viridis | reverse complement strand
CGCCGCGGGCTGAGGGACGGCGCGGGCCCGCCATGTTCGCCAGGGCGTTCCGTGTGAGGGCCAACACCGCCATCAAGGGCTCCGACCGGTGAGTGCCGCGCCGGGACCCCGCGGAGCCGCAGGGGTCTGTCCCGGGGTCGGTGCCGGGGTCGGGGGTCTCGGGCGGTGCTACCCCCGGGAGCCGCTGCTTTCACTTCCTTGCTTGTGATAAACTCCCGGCCTGAGCACGGATTGTGCGTTTAGCTTAGAGGTGCTGCCGTAATTAAACCACCAACAAAAATATTGTGCTGAGGCCTGGAGGATCCTTCTCTGCTTGTTTGTGGCAGCTTCTTATACGTGAAGGGGCTGCGAGGGAGCTGGAGAGAGGGTTTGGATAAGGGCATGGGGTGACAGGACAAGGAGGGATGGCTTTAAGCTGAAGGAAGGCAGTTTCAGATTGGATATTATGTATTGGATATTAGGGATAAATCATTCCCTGTGAGGGTGGGGAGGCCCTGGCACAGGATGCCCAGAGAAGCTGTGGCTGCCCCATCCCTGGAAGTGTCCAAGGCCAGGTTGGAGCAGCCTGGGATAATGGAAGGTGTCCCTGCCCATGGCAGGGCGTGGGATGAGATGATTTTTAAGGTCTCTTCCAACCCAAACTAGTCTGGGATTCTGTAATTCTACTTTATATTCCTGAGCAGCAATGCTGGGCTGACTTACTGATCGTTCAGATTCATGTGACACTTCTGTGAATGACCACAAAAAACCCACCCTGTGCTGGTCATGGGGGCTTAAACATCAATTAAAACTGGGGGACAGGGAAATCTGGCTGCCCCTGCTCCCTCCCTGGCTGTGGGTGACAGGCTGAGCAAGTGAGACACTCCCAGGGTTGTGCTCAGGAGCTCAGAGCAGTAATGAAATCCCAGCACAAAACAAGAGGCAAAGGCAGCAAACAGGAGCTGTAAGCAGATGTTTAAGTGAGATATGAGCAGGGCGAGTATATTTGGCCTTTTTCCAGTATTCTTCCAGCATGCATCTACCCCTTTTGTAAACCTGGACACAAATGCTTCAAATTATCTTCTGTGAAAAAGTGGGAATCTCATGAACAACCAACAAAATAATAACTACTGATCTAGAATTACTTTGATGGTCTTGACAGCTTTGTAACACATTTATGATTTTATCATTACAGGAGAAAGCTACGGAGTGATGTTGCAGCAGCTTTTCCCAACCTTAGTGCTGAACAATTGTCTGAGTTTATTCCAAACAAGGAAGAGCTCAATGTCATCAAAATATACTCTCACAAAGGAGAGGCCGTCACTGTTTACATGAATCACAGGAACCCAATCCTCTTTGAAGTGGAGAAAGCTCTGTATCCAACAGGTATGGGAAAGGGATTGGAATAATCCTCCCTCTTTTTTACCTTTCCCCAAAGGATTTCCTTATGTCCTAAATACCTATCACTATAATATCTCTACACTTCATAATTTTTAGTGCATTTATTCTATCAGCATCATTGTGAAATCAGTGCCATTCCTGGATTCTCACTATAAAAAGGAAATGGATGTGCTCGGGGGTTAGAAACCAGGAAAGAAGTCTTTTAAGCCATTTAGCATCTTAGCCCTTTTTTTCTCTTATCCACTGTAATTCCAAGAAGCATCATATCCATTCCCAGGCAGCCTTGGAATTGGACAGTTAATTGCTGTAATATTCTGTGCTTTTATTTTTCCTATACCCAGCCTTACCCATTGCAGTAACATTTTAGCTCAAAGTGTCTGTGATTTAAGGAAAATAATGCAAAAAATTATAACCTTTATAATAATTCACAGGAGCTTGAATTAACTAGCAGCTCGTTTTCCTCCATCACATCTATTAATTATTGTGGGGTTATTCTAACTTCAGATTTTTTGATTATTCAAGTAATAGGAGGGTTTAGTCTTAAAGATGGCAAGAAGCAACAGCTCGAGACTTTTTTAATGATGCATTTTAAAATTTGGTTCTGTTTTGGGACAGTGTACACTCTGTGGGTCTACCCAGATCTTCTCCCTGCCTTTTCAACATGGTCCCCTGTGCTACAGAAACTTGCAGGAGGAGCAGGTAAGAAGACCAGAACTTTGTCACTTTGCTCTGCCAAAAGGAGTTGCCTTCAGGGTTTTTTTGATGCTGTCTTTCCTAGAGGCAAAAATGTACCTAAAACAAGTATGAAGAGTAAGTACTCAAAAGTAATTTGTGGTGGTGTCCTAAAAAGGAAAATAAATTGGCTGTAAAAATTTGTGAATGAAATAAAGTAGGTTAAGCTGTTTGAATGCAGTAAACTGTTCCATGTGGGAGACTCAGATTTGGAAATACCTTCTCAGGGTGATGAGAAGCTCTGATCTGGGACACAGAACTGCCTGTGCTACTGGTCTGTCTCTTCACAACTTCCCTTGAGTTCCTTTGTTCCCACCCTGCTTCCTGTTAGTTCTGATGTGAACTAACTTATCCTGTGGATAAGGAGTGAGTTTATATTGGAACCTGCAGTTGAAATCACTGTCAAGTAAATTGTGGATTGTGCAGGTGAGGTTTGAGTGGAATTCCAGGACTACTGGCTCTACCACCTCATTATGGATCAAGACTAACAAGAAAGGAGTGTATTTTCTGGATCGTGCTTTGGATGCAGTTCAGAGTCAGGAGAATCAGGTCATTATAAACTTTAAATTGCTGAACTGCTCAAGCAGAAAAAGATTAAATTGCAGCTGCTGCAGCCTTGCTCTCTACCTGGAAGTGTTCATGTAGGAAGAGATGTGTTTTTCCATTACACGGTGTCTGAGGTACAACTCGGGTCCCTTTGTTTGCTTTTGGGAAAATCAAGTGCTTGAATGTGTGGCTGTGATAGACATCTGAGCAAGCCCGGCTGCCGACTTGTAATGACCCAGTTTGGGGGGAAAAAAAGCCTGACTGATGGGGGAAGGCCATTGATGAAAGAGGGCTGCGGGTCATTCATCGCCCGTGGCAACCAGGCTACCTCTGGGTGGGATCCAAAGATAAGAAGCTGGTCAGGAGACAATGGCCACAAAGGCAGGGGCAGAGGTAGAGCCACTTCTCAGAAAGGAGGGGAAAGACATGAGCTGATCCAGTCCTGCAGACTTGGAGTGGGGGAACAGATTTAGGGAGCATTCAGTTACAAAGAGAAGCACATCAGTACTTTTTGTGAAATCTCTTCCGTGAGTTTAAATGTCTCTCGTCTGCCCTGGTTATTCATAATTTAATGCTGCTTACCTGGTCACATTGAGGGCTTTATGTGATTTCTCAGCAATGTGGAGCTTTGGTTGCAGTTGCAGAGTTCGCTCTAGACTTGCTGAAAGTAGTTATGACAGAGAGTGGGGGGGGAAAATCTTGTTGGCTTCTTCAGCATATACATTAAATGTGGGATGCTGAGAAAAAATGAGTGAGATGTCTTCAAACCCAGAACACAGATCAGCCCAGGAGGCTGCAAATAGCTGCTGTGAGGTGCCCTTTACATAATTTGGTGATGACATCGTGCCACACCGTGGAAAACTGTTCTTTACTCACATGCCAGTCTGTCCATCCCAGGTATGGAAAGCAGGAGGAAGCAGGTACACAGTTGCTGTCCAGTTTAGCAAGGAGATGCTGAAGGGATCTTCCTGAGAACCCACAGCTGAGTGCAGTTGTTGTGTCAGGTCCAGGAGGGCTGGGGGGCAGTGGCATCTTTTAGGGAATTTTCTCTACAGGGAGAGAGTTGCTGGGATAACCTGCCCTTGGGACACGTAGTTGCAGACACAGCTCCTTGTTCCTTTGTCTTTCCATGTCATTAATGAAGAGTGATGCTCTCTAGGCTGGGAGCTGAACCCTTCTGATAAAAACAGTCCCTCAGGCCTAAGCAAGCTCAGCTGTCCTGCAATTTTTTGGGATGTGACCAGCACCCTTTTGAATTGCATCCCTTACTGCACAGGGTGACAGCAAGAAGTGCTGCCTTACTGGGAGAAGCAGAGAATCGTGTTTTATTTGCCATGTGCTCAGCTATGAACAGATTTGTGTTTCTGCTGAGTAACAGGAGGGGTGGAGGTGGAGGGGGACGTGGCTGAGTCTTTCATTGAGAAATGGATGTGCTTCCCTCTTCCTCAGATCTGATGCTGCCAGGAGTTGTGGTGCCACCTTCTGGTTTCCCTCAAGTGGAGCAGGGCACGCTCTGTGCTGTCACCCTCGTGGGAAACAGGTACAGAGGATTCTTTAATTCACAGCCTTGTTAGAAACTCTAAATTAAATGAAGCTTTTTTGGTTTTTTGAACGGGAAGTCCCAGAGGGTGTTGATGCAATCCAAGCAGAATCGTTCCTGTGCATTTAATGCACTATGGACCTAAACAATGGAAAATACAGCAGGGGAAAAAAACCCACTTAATTTCCTGGGTTAGGATATGTTTGAACTCAGGTGGACAGCTTTGTAAATTGGTTCTTTTGGACCTGTGGGTGTGTGACTGGCAGATTTGTTTTGAAACAGAGCAATTTTTTAAATAAAAAATTTCATTCTACACAATTGTCTTTTTATCTCTGAGGAAATTCCAAGTGAGAGCAGTGCTGAAGCTGTTGGTTTTCCCTCATTGCTCCTGTCTTTTGGCAGTGCATACACTTCTGATAATTTAATAAAAGCAGGAATCTGTCACTGCACAACCTGCACTTCATCCCAGCTGCACATATCCTTGGGATTCTTTGGCAGACTTTACACACCACAAAAATAACCATAAAATATGTAGATGCTTAAAAAAAACCAGGTTCTAAAGAGCAAGGATGTTGTAAAAGAAATTCAGTATATCACAGTGGCACAGCCTGACTGTGTCCGTAGCACAGTGTGTTTGTGCTCCTGCTCTCACACTCCCTTCTTTTCCTAGAGCTCCAGTGGCAATTGCAGTTGCCACCATGTCCACTGCAGAGATGGTGGCTGCTGGAATGAAAGGGAAGGGCTTTGCTGTGCTGCACACTTACCTGGATCACCTCTGGTGGGTACATTGCCAGGCCTTTGGGGAAATGTGGAACAAATCTCATTTTTGTACTAAAATCAAAATCTGTGCCCCAGTAAACTTAATCTGTCAGATCAACATTTAGGTACAGCTTGACCATTATTCAGGTTTTTGATGAGCACAGTCTTCTGACAGAAGCAGGTGCCTGTCCTGACATCTGTCCTTTATATGTATTGGAAACAGATATATAAAGTTATTCACTTGATTCAGTTCCTTCAGCCTGAGTGTAATTATTATAGAAATGAAGCCAGAACATACTTGTTACTCTGATTGTAGAACCAACCTGGTCTAGTGGAAGGGTCCCTGCCCATGGCACGGGGTGGAATGAGATGATCTTTAAGTTCTTTTCCAACCCAAACAATTCTGGGATTCTAATAAAAGATGAACTTTGAATAATTTTTGCTTATCAATGGTCAGCTGTGCCAGTCTCAACTGCATAAATGAGTTGTTCTGCATTTAGATTCAACTTGTCTGCTCACTTTTAAATTCAAATTGATGAGAAACAGAGAGTTTATGAAGGAAGATGAGTTAAAACCAAGTTTTATACCATGCAGCTGCCAGTGCCTTTTTTCAGGATGACATTTATTCATTGTCTTGTGGGTTTCAAAGCAGGAAACAGAAAGCTATGTTATGCTTTTTCTTCCTTTTGTAGGGAACATGGTGACAAATCTTGTCCTCCTACCTTAGCTCCCCTGGGACCAGATTGTGCTGCAAAGGAGGGCACTGGAGATGAGGAAGAGCAGGAGGGGAACAAGCCTGTCAGCAGCTCCTCCCCTGCCCCAGGGCAACCTGTGGACATCAGGGATTTGAGCCTGAAGGAGCAAGACAGTTGTGGAGAACTGGGAAAGGAGGAACTCCCTGAGAACAGAGCTGCAGAACCAGTTGAAAATGCCAGCACAGAGGAGCAGCAGGAAGCTGAAGACAGCAGGACTCCACAAGGTATTTTTGCACACAACTGAAACCAAACTATGGCCCCTTGGTTTGCTGAAGCCCACAGACAGCTCATGGCCTAGTT
Source organism: Calyptomena viridis (assembly GCA_013390005.1). Lineage (NCBI taxonomy): Eukaryota > Metazoa > Chordata > Aves > Passeriformes > Eurylaimidae > Calyptomena > Calyptomena viridis. Next base: position 143,470 of record WEIV01025100.1, on the reverse strand, counting down.
ACCCTTTTTTCTTTCCTGCAGAGCAAATGGATGCATTATTGACTCAGTGCTTTTTTCATGCCTTAAAATGCAAAGTGAAGAAGTCAGAGCTCCCTCTGCTCACCAGCACATTTCTGCGCAGCCACATGTTCTCCTGCTGGTAGGTGGTGAAAGGCTTGTCTTGGGGTTTGTGTGCTGGGATTTGCTTTAGGAAACATGCAGAGCAAGTGTGATATTTAGGATGGAGTTTTTCACTAAAAAGTAAAATCCAGTCCTTATCTGAGGTGATCTAAGGTTATGCTCATTCTGACATCAAATACTTCGATCACATACAATCTTTACATCAAATAATTGGATGTAAGGATTGTCCAGACCTGGATCTGCACTTGGTAGCCAACTTGAGTTGGCTGTTTCAAGGTGGTTTAGTCACCTGAAACACTTTTTACCTACCCAAAAGAACAGCAGCACTAGTGTCACTGATCATGTTTTATTTATTAGCTTCTTTGAAGTAATTATCTCTCTGTGTGATTTATATTTCTGCTGTTAAGAAACCTCTTGCATAAGTAGCAATATTTCAGAAGAAATGAAGAGTGACTTACAACTAAAGAACTTTTTAAAAAATCCATTTATAGCCCTGCTGGACAACAATTGGACATAAAGAAATCAAGCTATAAGAAGGTGAGATTTTTCTCTTGTTTTTTTTTTTTTTGCATTAATTTAAATAAGAAATAGAAAGAGAGATAAAGTTTGAAGTAAAAATTATTCAAGTGTTAGTAATAACAAAAAACCTGGAAGCTGTTCTTAAAAGTTAAGTTCTTTTTCTCAGCTCTCTGCTCCTGTGGGATCCAGGGGGAAAAGCAATTGTCCTGAAAGCATGAGCATGGATCTGCTTGGAATGCAGCTAATGCTCTCTACCACTGTATACTGGGACCTGCCAAAGGAACACTTGATTTTACTCTGTTCTATAGAGGCACTCAGTGCTCCTTAGCAATTGCTGTGTTTAGAGAAGCAAAGGTAGGGGGTGTGTGTGTGGTTTTTTTTTCTTTAAAAGAAATTTTTCTGATTTAGCAAGTAACTTTAGGGCATTCAGAAACACACAAACAGGAACTTACAGTGCTTGACTCCACATTTCTGACTGTTGCTTCCTTCAGTTCTCCAAATTCCTACAATATATGCAGAACCAGAAGATCTTACAAGTGAAGGAGCTGAACAAAGGTGTGGAGAGCATTGTGGAAGTGGACTGGAAACATCCAGAGTATGTACAATATCCCAGTCTTTGAAACAAGGGAGTGAAATATGCTACATGCAGCTCTATTTCCTATACTCTGAATAGCTTTAAACCCTCATTTCCTAATCTTAATATGCCATAGAAGGGTTTTATAAAATTTCTGTACAACACTGCTTATGTTTTCTGCTCTTGCAAAGTTCTTCCAGATTAATTGTACTCCCAGTGGAAGTGATAATTGTGAGTCCCTTTCACTCACACAAACAATCCTTGTTTCAGCATTAGAGCCTTTGCAGTACCTGAAGGACTTTCCTCAGCCTCTGCTGCCCAAGACAGCAAGAGTGAAGAGAGGGAACAAGTGTACCATGCTCCTGAAATCATTCCTCTTTATGGGGTCTCAACCAAAATGATCCCACTCTTCCAGGAATCTGGACACAGGTAAGGACTGGGGAAGTACAACAAAACCACTGTTACATAGAGGGAGTAGCAAACCTGCTGATACCATTTGTTATTCCCATGGGAAGGGCTGTGCCATGCTGTGATGGCAATCAAGAATATATTCATTGCTTTAAAAAGGAAGGAAAGCTGAGAGGCTGTGATGGCTGAGTTCAGCAAGTACATCACTTCTCCCACAGCTAAGGAGGTGATGGCTCCTTAGTGTCAAAATTCCTACATTTTATATGGATTGCTTTAATTTCCCATTGGATAAGGCATATCCTGCCCACCCACAGATGGTGTATTTAAAAGAGGATGCTCACATAGTTTAAAGAACTCACTTGCTTCCTTGTGCCCTGATCTTGCTTGTTTTGGTGTAGTTTAGACAGCACTCAGCCTTTTTTTCAGAGGGGTGTTTTTGTACAAGTTCTCCACAGTCCCCCTGAAGTCAGGGGTGCCATTAGGTCATCCCCAAAAACCAGGCTCCCAGAACCAAAGGGTATTTTAGATCCAGAATTCCTGCTGTGAGCCTTTAATGTGGTGTACAGCAGCTGAGGGGTAACAAGAAGTCACTCCCAAGCAGATGTATTTCAGTATTTTGCTGTTGCTACCAAATGAACTCAGGGCAGTTGCTGTTCCTCAACACCCAAACACTTCAAGTAGTTAAAAATATTCTTTCTCTTTAGAAAAGGCAGCATCCTCTCAAGCAGTGAGGTGAGAAACATCATCATTAACTATGTGAAGACTAATGAGTTGGTTCATGAAGCAAACAAAAAGTAAGTAGAGGTGGAAGTTGCCCTACTCTGCTTCCACAGGAGATGCTGAAATTAGAGGATAAAAGTGAACTGATTTGCTTCTGCTGTGTGTTTTTGTTTTATAGCTTTGTGAAGGTGAATGCCATTCTGTGTGACTGCCTGCTAGATAAATCAGAGCAAGATGAGATCTCACACCTTACATGGGATGACCTCTTGAGCAGGTGACTGCTTTCCCAGTGTCCCTTTTCAGAATTACACAGGTTTATTGCATGCAACTCAAAGCCCTGTGTTAGGAGCTGTCTTAAGTTTTAACTTCCTACAACAAAAGCAGCCAGAGACCTTCACTTGTAGGAGCTCATTCTTTATTTAATGAGTAGCTACAATTAGCTGCTGTTGGAGGGATAAATGGGAACCATTTATCAGGGAAAACTTCCTAAACAAACAGTACCTGGTTCTGTGAATAATCCATCTGTACATATTTATAAAGTCATCTTTGCAGCAGGTAAGTGAACATGGTACCCAGCCTGTCTCATGTGCAGCACAACTGCAGAGAATCCCAGAATGGGTTGGGTTGGAAGAGTCCTGAAAGCCCATCCAGTGCCACCCCTGCCATGGGCAGGGACACCTCCCACTATCCCAGGCTGCTCCAAGCTGGCCTTGGACACTTCCAGGGATGGGGCAGCCACAGCTTCTCTGGGAAACCTGTGCCAGGGCCTCCCCACCCTCACAGGGAGGAATTTTTTCCTAATGTTTAATCTAAATTTACCCTCTTTCAGACAACTTGTGCATTTATAACCCAAACCCACCTTTTAGATCCAAGAGGCCCAAGTATCTGATACAAGATTATTCCCATATACTGAAAAACTTTGCCTAAATATATCCAATGTCTTTCTTGAGTTTCTTCATCACACAATGCTCCCAAGGCTCCTGCAGCTGCTTCCTTTATTTCTGAACCCACGTTTACTTGTGGGACAGGAACACAGTTTATTCTGAATATTAAACTGAAGTTGCTTCACCAGTCAACAATAGCTGAAAAATAGCTTAAAGGCAAAGTTAAATAAGGTTTTTCCTCTACAAGAAGTAATTTGTTACTGGTAAATTTTATGATCTAAGCTATAATTTGTGTGAGTCAGTAGACTTGCTGTCTTTTTAATCAATCCCTTTCTTTAAATCATAGCTGGAATGCAAATCTTTGCTGGAGACCATCTTTCATTATCTTTTTAAGATACAAATTCTCCCATGCAGAATCTTGGGTTTCCTGTCATTCCAAAAACCTGTGAGAGGCTGCAATGGAAATCACAATTAACACCAGCTTTGCTGTACTGACTAATTGAGTGTCCAAACTTTGCTCAGGTGCCTTGAACGACTGCAGCCCTTACACCAGGTGACATTTTTTGGACAAGACCCTGTTGTGAGGAAAGGAACCATTGAACCCATTGACATAACCATAGCACAGAGATCATCAAATAAGAAGGTAAAAAGAGAACTACAATTAGGGGGGGTTGAGCAAAAGCCCAGATTCCAAGAGCAGCTTTGGCACCTCATTTTTGTGGGATGAAGGAGCCATGGCTTGCTGATACCTGCAGCAGAGATGTTTGCAATCATTATCAAACCCCATAGGTGACAATTATCAAGAACCTTGAGCTGTATGGTCTAGACCCACAGTCTGTGGCCAACATCCTGCAGCAGAAAGTCCAAGCCAGTGCCACCCTCACCCCAGTCCCAGGAGCAAAAGACAGAGCTCAGGTCCAGATCCAAGGCAACCAAATCCATCATCTGGCCAAGATGCTGCTCGGTAAGTGGATTCTGAGCAAGAGTGAGGTTTTAATTGTTGAGCTGTGACTGTTCTCCTGAACTCTTGGTTGTGTTGCAGAAGAATTCCAGCTCCCTCGGAAGTACATCCAGGGCCTGGAAAAGGCTCCCAAGCTTGGCCGGAAAAAGTAGGAGAAAAATTGCTCTGGGAATTGCTCAGATCTCCTTATTTATAGAAATGTTTTCTGCCTACAAATCAAGGATCATGTACAGGCCCTGTTCATTCAAAAATGAGTCCTGGATGTTCACAAGGTCTGGAATTCAACCAAATAATAATGTTGCTCCAGGTGTTCATTTTTCATAAAAATAAAAATAACCCCCCTGGCATCATCCTTTTGTGGTATTTTCTGGGAGTTCCCACTGATGCACTGAATGTTACAGTGGCTTGTGGGTAGTTTAAAATTCTTGCTTTGCATCTTTTATCAAGGACATGTAATAAATCTCCACTGAAATGTGAGGAAAATACATTCCAACACATCGTCCTGGGACACTCCAGTGTGTTCTGCCACAGATTGTGTTTGTCAGAAGTAAAACCCATTTGGGTTTAGATTTTATCCTTTTAAACATTTCCAGGTATCACTATCAGACATTTCAGCACTGAGAACAAACTCTATTAGCTGGACTTTTAGGTTTGTATTACATATATAAATACATTGAAATGTATGACATCAGCTGTAATTTATCACAGGTATCAGGTCTGTCAAACTCAGCTGAAATACTGAGAGAAGATTAATGGCAGACTTTGGTCAGGTCTCAGGGGTACCTGTTCTGTAGCTCTTTAGCTGAAGCTTAAACACTTTACAGTAAGGTTAGGAAATTTAAATTCACTTCTAGGAAAGATTCCTGTTTAGACTTAGTACATGCAAATTCCATAGGAGGGTGCCAGAAAAAGAAGGTAAAGAGATTTCTTTAATTACTGACAGTTTTATTATCATTGTCTCTTACACTGCCTGTATATGAACAAGTAGTTTCAGAACCTTCAAAAAAAGCTGAAAGTGAGACATTTTTTAAAAATGCCATAGAATTACTAGGGAGTAGTAAAAATAAATTACAGCATTGCAAAAATGCATTTCACTTTGCCATAGAAGCTTTACTATTCCATCCTATACACAGTATTTTACATGTTTTACAGTAGACATGAAAAAGAAACACACGACCTAGGCAAGACAATTGCTAACCAAAGGCACTGCCAACAGGATTTTGGGCTTAAGGAAGGGGCAAATTCTTCCACAAACAGCTCAACTGACCTGTGAGAATTTGAGTTTCAAGGCCCAACGATTCTTCAAATGCCCCTTATCTTGGAACAGAACCAAAAGTAAGAGCCCTCCTCGTGGCAGGAGGTTTTCAGCAGCATCCACAGTGATTGCATAAGAAGCCATGCCTTCTGCAACCTGTCAAAGACATGCTGGGGCCAGGGAGGGACAGGGGGACACTCACCAAAACTGCAGGAGAAAACAACAACCAAAAAAGAAACCTGCACGACTTTCAGCCAAGAAAGAAAAGGGAGTTAAAACCAAGCGTGTGGATCTTACTTCTCAGAACCAATGGCACTTTTTACAGTGTTCTTCCCATTGACAGAACAGAAGTATTTATATGGTGCTTGCAAGACTCAAAGCACTAGATAAATGTTACTTAAATTACTTCACGAGTGAAGAGTGAAGTAGTAAGTCTTGTAACTGGACAAACAGCCCCAGAGCATGAAAATTTCTGCTCTTTGGCTGCCACCACGTTGTTAAAGGTCATTGGGTGTAGAGTACAGTACAGCTGGAGGCCCTTCCTGCCCTGGGAGCAAACCCTCTCACTACTGACCAAAACAGGAGCTGCAGAAAGGGGCTTTCATACAGACTTTAAGTGATACAGTTACTCTCTCATTGTTTAGAGACAAACACTCTGGGGAAAAAAAAATAAAATCCCAAGCAGTCACCTTCCAGAAAGAAACAAACCACTTGTTCATCCCTCTACAGACAAAAGCAGCCTCCTCACTCCAGGACTTTGAGTAGCTCAGGGGGCCAGGAGTGATGAGGCCTCTTGACAAAAGCCCCTTCCAGGTTCCTCCTTAGCTCAAATGCAAAGTTTTCACACTTAAGGGAAAAAAAAAAGGCACTGAGGTAAATTTTAGACTCCTCCATGTTACCCAATAACCTGTTGGTTCCCTTCCCACTTGGTGCAGGTGGGATCCCAGCAGCCTGCAGGGACTCTAAGGGACACTTGGTCATCAAGTCAGCATGAAATCCCTTTTCTCTACACCTTGTGGTGTGCTGTGCAAGCAGAGGGAGGACTGGCCCTGGCTGTGTGCACTGAAGCACTGCCAGCAAACATGGGCCCATCCTCTGCCACTGGCATCCCTGGAACCCTCCCTGCCCAGCCCTGGGCACTGCAGGGCAGCAGCACCAGCAGCACTCCAGCAGCAATTGCAGCTCCTCAAGGAGTTTTCTGAGGGATGCTCAGGGTGTGCATCCAGTGGGAGCCCTGAGACAGGGGGAGAGACTCCACAGAGAGAGCAAAACCTGGGAACCTCCCTGGGAGTGCAGGGTGAGCACCACTGGAGAGTGGGGAGAGCACGGGTGGCACAGGGATGGTGGCAGGGACAGCAGTGCAAGGAGGGTTGGCAGGAGGAAGCACAGGCTGACAGGAGCAGAAGCATCTGAGGCCAATAATTCCCTGGCTCCTGGTGTTAAGGCTTTCTCAGGTGCTCTTGGTGCCACCTCCACACCCCCAGCCCTGGCTGGAGCTCCTCTCCCTCGGTGCCAAACCTGTTCAGAGCTCAAAATCAGACTGATTAGTGAAGGGGTTTGGAGCTTTCCTGGGTTGGTCTGTTGGAGAGGTATTGCTAAATATTCAATACTGAACCATCAGCTCTGCCCCAACCATCATCTTTACACTTTTCAGACAGAATTTCTTAAAACATAGGTCCCAATTCCTGCAGAGTAGGAAACTGGTAAAACACTGGCTAACTCAGCTAAGCAACAGGGGTATTTACTTTAATCCATCTTTTCAAAATTAGAAGTAAAACAGAATCAAAATGAACTAACTTTCCTGGAATTGATATTACCAAGTTTCAATAATACTTCCTAACAGACTGTTTGGGTGTTGCAGCTGCCTTGGTGCCATAACTTGACATTTCTCTGCCCTGAACAAGTTTGTCCAGCACTGGTTACAGCTGCAACACCCACATGGTTTGGTGCAACAACCTCCTCCCCTTGCTGCTTCCTGTGCTCTCCTTACAAAACCAGAACTGGGCCATGCCAGGAGCCACCACAGCACCTCTGAACAGGAACAAGCAAGTTGCTGGGAGGAACATGAACAGCAAGTGTTGCCCTGCTCAAAACATTAGCCAGGAAATGTTCCTGTTGGGTTTAACACTGAGAATTTTCCATGGAGCCTCTCCATTGGATGGTACAGGTGAAAAGGCAACCAGCAGCTGTGTTTGGTTTGGTGACCTGTTTTGAAACAGGCTTCCAGTTCTTGGACTGGCTGTGGTCCTGGGATAAGAGGTTTCAGAAGAAGAAAATGCAATAGGATTGTTTTATGGGTGCTGGGAGCCAGTCTTTCAGGGAAGGATGAAGAGGGAGAGTGACTAAGGTGTCCTGAGAAGTGTCTTTTCATTTAAAAACAGTATCTAGCTTAGTCTGGTGCCTTCTGAAGGTTATCCAGGCTTCCCTCTGGCTTCTTTCAAGGTCTGTTGCAGTCTCTGTTTAAACCTCTCATACTTCCTGTGCACTTGCTGGATTTTGTCCTTTTCCTCTTTGTCCAGAATCATCAGGAAGTTCTGAAGCTCTGGGATGGAGAAGGCATCCCACTGCAAAACCAGCAGAAACAGAGGGAAAGTGAGCACACACCTTTCACCTTAAGGGTTTTGTAGGTTATTTTCCCCTCAATCTGTGAAGAGGAGCAATAAAAGACATTTAAATGTATCTGATCTCCAGGGAGATAATCTCATGTTGTGAGAGAGCTGGGATAAGGGGTATGAAGGACCATCCCAGTTCTGAGTCTCAACTTCAGGAGCAATGAAAATCATCTTTACTCAGGTGAATTAAAGCTCCCACTGCAAGAGATGCCACAATTCCCCAAGGAGCTGAAATACATGTGGGAGTGCTGGATGTAACATTCACCCACATCTCTTGTTCCAAGGGGAGGGAGGTCTCAGCAGTGACCCTGCCCAGAGGAGCCAATTCTCTTGATTTTATTGCAGTTATCAAAACTGTTTGAGCCTCAGTAAAGCCCTTGGCACAGACAGGCTGCTCTGGCTGTCACCTACAGCAGTGCTGGGCTGACAGGGAGGGACAGGCAGGACACAGGCTGATGGCTCTGATCACTTAATAAATACTGCTGAGTGTCTGCTCAGCACTGCCACGGGAATCCAGCATTCCTATGGCATCCTTCCCAACCCCAGTGCTGCTCCTCCACCAGCACAGCCATCCTGAGCCACCCCACACCTCGGGAGGGAGAATCCCATGGGATGCAGCAGCTCCCAACATTTGCCTTCCCTGTGGTTGGGAGCAAGATTGCAACCAAAAACTGATGTGAATTCATTACCTGGGTGTCTCTGGCTTCCGCTTAAATTAGTGGATTATTTGTAACAGTGTGCAGATAATCTAATTAGTGAGGATTAACTCTGGGGTGGCATTGCTGGGTTCCATAAACAGATTATGGGCTGGCCATCAAAATTGGCCTCAGCATTTTCACAGCTCAAGTTCAAATGTTTTAAAAATCCAGACCATTTAGGAGTAATAAATGACCAACTCAGCCCAAATAAAAGGAAACAGCCCTTGTTGTGTGGCACCACTTCACCTGTGCTGCCTCTGCCACACATCTCCCAGCTCTGCCACGTGCCCCACAACATTCATGTGAAAACCAAGGGAAAGAGTCACTGACCTCAACTTCCCCTGTTTCGTTTTCCTTCAGCACAAAACTCAGCACATCAGTGTCAGGGCCTGCCAGCAGCCGGAGGTACAGGGGGTACTCGGTGAGAGGGAGCTTCTGGAGGAGCACTGTGAGGGGACAGCAAATACCACAGTGACATCGTGGCTGCCAGGCCACAGGAAAGCTCAGCAGCTCAACATGTGAAAGGGCTTCACACTGCTCAGGATCCTGGTGGAAGGGGCTGAGTCTCTGACACAGATTCACACAGATCTCTGTAAGGTGGTTCTGAAAATATAATCCCCTGTTAACTTCAGCAGAATCCCCTCCTGTGGACGTGTGGCCCTTTATTCACCTGAATTTACACTTTGCCCACCTGCCACCCCCCTGAGTCCCACAAGACTCCCTTGGATCCATTTCTGCCACACAAACTAGAAGCAAAACTCCTCAGCCCCAGGAAAGCCGGCGGCACCTCAGGCCCGAACTCACCTTGTCCATCCTTCCTCATCTCCTTGAAAAGTGCAAACTTCTGGGGATTATCCACCACCATGAACTTCTTCAGGAGCCCCTGGATCACCTCGCTCACCGTGGTCGTGCTGCTGATGTGGAGCTGCTTGATGGCATCGAGGGGCAGGTAGAAGGAGGTTCTCTTGTCCGTCAGGTCAGCCAGGTTCACCTCCCTGAGGGCGTCGTAGATGGACTGGGGCCGGAGCGCGGCCGGCACCGTCACGGGGCGGCGCAGCTTCAAGTGCACCTTAATGAACCCCGTGTATGTGCCATCCTCGTTCTAAAGGACAGCAGAGACATGTTATTATGTTCTTGTAAAAATCTCGTAGTAATTGCTGCTTGTTATCAAAGTCCGGTACCAGATAAAGGAATGAAACTCGCAGCTTCTCAGTTTTTCTTCTGTTTATTAAGATTTATCACAACTTTAGCGTGTCACCCTAACCTGGGTTTGACACACCAAAGCGTGTGCTGCAAAAAGCATTTGCTGCAAAGCGTGGAAGCACAAAGTGAGAAGGGAGTAGGGTGTGGAATGCCTCAAATGGTGACTGCATCTAAGTTTTTAAGGACACTAATGACCAATTAACAGGTAGCACATACCCTGTTTACAATTTGGTACCAATAATCCTAACTTATTACTGACACGTCTTCTCTACCTCAAACCTATTCTACCAATCTGCAAGTGCCAGCTCTACTGCAGTACAAAGGGCAAGAAGAAGAAGAACTCAGGGCAACACCCAAAATCCTCCATGTTGTCTTCTTTTATATCTATACTACAAAACCTAAAACTATAAGCTTCACTTCTATGACTAACTAAACTATAATCCAAATTATTTTTTTCTGCTGCTCTTGCTTCCATCAGTTTTGGAAGCCCTTCCCAGGGACACAGATCAAAAACTGTATCCTCCTGGGGTCTCTGTAAGGGTCCGAGACCCTCCAGGGCAATCCGAGGTGTAAACTCCTCATCCTGGACTCCAACAGAGACAGGTCAGGCTCCAGGGAGCCTTCCCACCTCTACAAGGGGCTCTCTGGTCTGCAGGACTCGCCCTGCCTCGGTTCTGCTGGGAGTTGGAGGGTTTGGTATTAATCGTGTACAAATAACCAGTAATTTGGGGACAGTCATTAGTGATTTTCTCCTGTTTCTTCTCCTCAGCAGTGACTCAGCCCTTCCTTCATTCGATCTCGGTTTATTTCAAACCAAGCACTGCCACGAGTCAGTCATGGAAACCATTACATGGAATTTGTAGTTGTACTTCATGTGGATTTGAAACCCCTGGGAAGGGCTCTGCCCTCAACCTCAGCAAGATCTCCCAACAATGTTCCTCTTGTTTTATTCCCATCTTAAGGGATTCTCACGTCTCCATGTAACACCATTGGAAATCAGCCCCTCTCACACCAGAGGGTGCCTTACCCCACCCTCAGCTCTGCAAAAACCAAGAGAAAAGCCTGGTTCTGCACAGCCCATCCATGGATACCAGGCAGGAACAAACTGGGAGCACTGGCTGTGGTTCCACCACCAGTGGCTGAGCCCAGTGGAGTCCCAGGACCCAAACAAGTCCCAACACTGTGGTTTTGCTAAACTCCAAACAAAGTAACTCAATAATAAACATTTAGGTCCCAAATGACTCCTGTAAGTCAAGGGGTGATGAAAATTAATGGGTGACATTCCAGAAGACATTTCTGTGCAGCCTTCACTAAGGCAACTATCGTAATAGTGACTATTTAAAATAAATGTCATGTTTATTTTCAGATGTCAGCAAGCACCAGGGAGTTCTTGAAGTCCTGCTGTTTAATTATTTCACTCTTTAAGAAGCTCTGTCTCCTCTGTCTGTAAGATCCTGTGAAGTTTGTACCTGTGTTACTCCAGTGTGTAAAAGAGGTGATTTCCTTATTTTCTCACCACATATCACCAAGGCTTTACTTAGAGATGGCAATAAGCAAGTTGGCAATAAAAACTTCAAAATACACAGGCTCTTAGACCTCTGTTTAGACAAGCCTGGCAGTGGAGAGGGGAGAAGTATCTCTTTCTAGAAAGATTTTATGTTTCTAAATCCACTTTACATTTCTAAATGCACTTTGCAACAGCTGCTGCAGTGTCACAGCCCATCTCTGTCACAACAACATGGGCTCATCTATCTGTGGCAAGTCATTGCCAGCACAGAGATTTCTGTGCCAGCACTGGCAGCCAGAGGGGATGGAGGCAGGGAAGGGTTATCTCCAGTGCTGGTCACCAAGGAAAGCCAAGCAGGAGGAAAAGCAGCTCAACAGCCACAAGACTTCTTGCCCCATTGACACCATCCCACAGCCTGGCTCAGTTCACAGCCCAGAGAAACCAGCCCCAGTCCCTTTGTATGAAGTAAAACCAGCCCAGCACATACCAGCTTCATCAACAGGCAGTTTGTGACCTTTGCATTGTATTTTTCAATCTTCTGTTTGATCTCCTGGATGGTCGGGGGCTCAGGTTTTTCTTCTTCTACTGTTTGTGTTACATTCTGAAATCAGAAGAGAAGGGCTTTAGTTGGTTTATTGCTTGGGTAACACTCCATCTGTCGAGCCCTACTTTTTCCTGGGAAAGCAGGAACAGATCCTGTGCAGATCCTGAGCTCACACTCACAGTGATGACGCAGGTGGGGAGGGCTCCTCTTGCCAAATTGTGCAGGATGCCACATCCCTTCCCCAAACCAGCTCTGTACACCAGGAACAGGCAGTGGAAGGTTACACAAAACCCACCAGGCAGTGGCACAGAGCAGTAAAATATCCCACTACAAACCAGGGCAAAAAATCCAGCCTTTAAAACTCACCTCCAAAACACCTTCACCTGCAGCATTTATTTACTTCTTACAATGCAGTTAGAAAAAAAAAAATCCCATCCTATTTTCAATATTCATGGCTTTGCCTCCTCAAAACCCAGGCTGCTCATCAAGCAGCTTCCAGCAGGTTCATCCAGGCAGAACCTGAAGTTAAATCTCTCACTGCTCTTGTCCAAAGCTGTGGAAATTATAGCTCAGAGCAATAAAACCACACAAGCAGCAGGACGGCTGCATGACTAATAAATCAGTCACTGCAAAGGCAGTCAAAGCATCCCAGCCCGTGTCAGAAGGTGTTTGGTGTCTGCCCACACGAGGGCTCACAGCGAGGGTGACGGCGGCTGCTGCTCGCCAGGGCTTGGGGGAATTTCCTCTTGGGAGGCAAAAACAACAGCTCTGGCACGTAGGTGGGCTCTACCTGAAGGCCACCCATGGAAATGTCACTGATGAATAATCACAGAATCAGTAAGGTTGGAAAAGAACTCTAAGACCGGGTCCAGCTGTTGATGCAGCACCACGAAACCATGTCCCCAAGTGCCACATCCACAGGTCTGAACACTTCCAGGGATGGTGATTCCACCTCTTCCCTGGGCAGCCTGTTCCAATGCCTTTCAAGGAAGGCATTTTTCCTAATATCCAATCTAAACCTGCCCTGGCTTCCCTCCAGCCAGGAGAGCAGGTCTCCTCTAAAGCACCGCCTGCTTTATCTGCTAAATCTGCTGCAAACAAGCCTCTGTGTGTCTTGGGCAATGCTCAGTGGGCTGGATCTCCCAGCACAGAGCTCTGCTGCCTTCCCATAACTCACCACCTTCCCTGGAGACAGCCTGGGAATGCATTTTGCCAGCTCTGCCTGGAACTGTGTGCAGCACTCCCAGATTTTCTGTGGGTTTGCTCAAAACTTGGCATTAGCAGAGAGCAGGAAGCGTGAAGGGATGTGCCATCGAGGCCAGGGAGGCTCAGAATGAAAACTCTAACCTCTGAGAAGGCAAAAAAGGGAAAAAAAAGGCAGCTTTGGGAGCTTCCCAGGTGGTCCCAGAGCACACAAGACAAGCTGTAAATAAGCCAATATTGCCCAAGGCTGCCTGTGATATTTCTTTTAGGAAGAGAATCAAGCACAGGACAAAACCTGAAACTCTGGTTGCAATCTGGAAAGAGAGCTGCAGTCCTGGGACTCGAGGGCCCAAATTCATTCAAGGAAATCCCAAGTGACAGTTCACAATTTCACAATATCTGCCTGAGACCAGCAAACAGCACAAGACCCCTCCAACCACAGATCTGGAGCAGTAACCCAAGGTAAAACACATTGTGCTCCAGTCTCCTTGTCCAGTGCCTTTCTTGGCCCAAATGGGGAGCTGGAAAGGGACTTTGGACAAGAGCATGGAGTGACAAGGCAAGGGATGATGACTTTAAACTAAAAGAGGGAAATTTAGATTAGATATTAGGAAGAAATTGTTCCCTGTGAGGGTGGGGAGGCCCTGGCACAGGGTGCCCAGAGAAGCTGTGGCTGCCCCATCCCTGGAAGTGTCCAAGGCCAGGTTGGATGGGGCTTGGAGCAACCTGGGATAGTGGGAGGTGTCCCTGCCCATGGCAGGGCGTGGACTAAACGATCTTTAAGGTCTCTTCTAACCCAAACCACTGAATGAAAATAAAAGCAAAGCTTTCCTGGGTATTTTAAGAATTGCATGTAAATATCCATTTATCATAACAGCAATTTCCACCCCACAATTTGTCAGAGTCCATTGGCACAGGCTGCACTGCAATATATTGACTGCAGCAAGTCTTACGTGGCCACACAAAGGTGCTGGGCTGGTGGGGGAGTCTTTAAAAATAATGCTAAGGGTTCAGATTTTCAAAAGCAACACTGAGGAAAAGAAAAAATGAAACAGACAGACAAAAAACCCCACCCCTTCCCTTTAAGTTAACAGAAGAAGAGCACCCAGAAACCCTGCACTTCCTCACATCTCCCATTTCACAGCACTGAGACACAGCCGTGCTGCCCCCAGGACTGACCCCCCACCCCCACAGCGGGCACAGGGGACTCCCAGGACTGTCCCCTCCTGAATGCAGAGAGACTTGGAGCTGCACAGCAGAGCTGAGGGCTAAAGCATCATCTGTGGCACAAACACAACCCAGCACAGACCAGCACCCCTCGGTCCATGCACGTGTCCAGCCAGACACGGCAAAAGCAAACACAGCAGCTCAGCCTGTCCCTGTCACTGCAGTTTGCTTGTCCCCAGCAGGCACAGTCCCTCCCTGCTGTGGGTTTCCAGCTGAGGAGCACAGTGTGTGCAGCAATTAGGAGCCTTTGGAGCAGCTCGTGCTGATGCCGCCCGGTTTCCATGGAGGACACACGGAGCACCCAGGACACAGAGCAGTGCTGGGCCCCAGGGGATCACAGCAGGCACAAGGCAGACGATAATGGCCTCGGGCTCCAAGAAACCCAAACCTCTCACAGCAGGAGGAAGCCTCGCTCAGGCCACGTCACAGGTCTCACACCACGTCACCACACAACTCAAACCACTGCCCAACCTCTGCTCCTGCCCTCCCCACACACACATCTGGGCAGAGCAGATGGACCCGCTGCTCTCTCAGCTTGCTCAGCCCCCTTCCACTCAAGGGAAAGGAATTTTTAACAATCTCTTTCCATGCAGCCATCCCAGGACAGGCTGACAAGCACAGGACAGTGTCGGATGAAACCCAGGGTGGGACAGTCCATCTGTGGCCAAGCAACGAGGTCACAGGAGAGAAATTAATGCACATCCCACCCAGCTGTCCCACAGGATCCAGAGTGGGGCCATCCCAGCTCTAGAACCTATTTAGGACTGGGGGAGCCCTGTGGGACTATAGGGTGCTCCAAGGGGTCCATCCTTCACCTCTTCTTGCCATTCAGGGCAGTGATGTTCAGACCTGGCCACACTGTGATCCCCCAGCAGGGATCACCCATCCATCCCAACCCTGCACACCCCTTGGCTGGAGACTCTGCTTTTCTGTCTTACAGCCCCAAACCTGCCTGTGAGTGAGACCCAAACCAGCCCAGCAGCACCAGCCCCACAGTGGGGGAGCCCTGGGAAGGGCAGCCACAGCCTGGGAAGAGAAGTGCTGCTCCTTCCTCTGTGCATGATTAGATCAGCCACTTCTTGCTCTTCACAAACCTACCCCGACCTCCGGTTGTGCAAAGTTTCTGGTGCAGAATCTGCAATTCTGGCTGAAGGAAGAAAAACAGAAGCTTTAACCATAAACCGTTGCCACATTTCCTGTTGTACCGGGACAGGATGAAGCAAGTTGTTAACAAAACAACAGCTCTGCACCTCTGCCTGCACCTGAACCCTGGCAGGCATTGCCAGGCCTGCAGCTTTCCTGGATGGAAAACAGGGAAGAGCAACCCCAGCCATCCTTAGGGACCACCCTAAGGGCTGTGTGGCTGCACAACGTGACATCTGGGTGCAAAACCAGCACATTCCATGGTGCCACTCCTGTGCAACTGGCAGAAAAGTGATGGCAAGGCTGGAGCTGCCAGGATGATTCCACACCTGCTCCATTAAAGCCTCCTGCAGGACATGGCATGGCTGTGGATGCAGGAGTTAAACACGCTGTCAGCTCTCTGGCTGAGTTTGAACCCAGCAGGTGAGGGGTTTGCCAGCCCCTGGGACACTGCCAGAAAATAACTCACAGGCAGTGGTGGCCTGCAGTGCCACAGGCACTCATGGGCTGCACAGCACAGAGCAAAGTCAGGGTGCCCTGGGGCACCCACAGCAGCCTGAGCCCTCCCCCTGCACACAGACTCCCTTCCATAACCCACATTATCCCTGTGTGGTAAGGAATACCAGTTGTAAGAAATGACTCTGAGCCTCATCTGGCACTTGGGTTACTGCTCAGTGGGATAAAGGTTGCCCAGAATAAGCTCCTGGGAAGAAGCAGGAGCTGTGGTGCACAAAGCCCATTGCCCAGGGCTTGGACAGCCCCACAAGTTCCCCACACCAGCCCCCTCTTTGCAACCCCCCACTCACCTAATGAGCCATGAGCTTGTGACAGGCTGGTATGGAAAACCCACAGGCCACTGTGATTGTGCTGACAGGCTCTCAAAGGAATTCTAAGCCAAGAATTTGCCTCCACGACAAAGATTTCCATTTATCAGTTTGCAAGGAGAAGCAGAGCCCACATCCAGCCAAAGAGCATCCTCCCTACAGCCTCTCACCTGCCCAAAGTCAACCCCCAGCTTAAAAACCTTGTAAAGGCAGCAAAGGCAGCAGCTCTGCACCACACTGGGAACAACAGCTCTAGGTGGGACCCAGGAGCTTTGTGATGCCACTTCAGCATTGGAGGGAAGGTGCCCTTCCAATGGCTCCCTGTGCCACCACAGCCCCAGGCTGCACCAAGGAGCTCCTGTGTGGTTACAGCTCAGGAGGTGGAAGAGCAGCACCTCCTGAACTCTGGCTTCACCATCAAACCAGGTGTGGGAAGGCCCCAGAGGCAGAAAGGCTGAGTGTGCACTCCCGTGAGACACTCCTTGGAGCAAGGGCCACTTCCCTGCAGCCCCAAACCAGCCTCAGGGACAACATCCCTGCCCCCTCCCTCCCAGCCAATTTTTCTCACCAGCTATTTGGTTAATGAATTTCAAAAGCAGAACAGTAGAGATGGATCTGGCCCAACATCACCACATTTTTGGCAATGACTGTCTTATCTCGAGGCAGGAGTGGCCAAGTCCTCCCTGGTGTGCTCAGGCACAGCTCCATCACCATTTACATCACCCATGCTGTGACAACTTGCATTCCCAAAAACACAGCCCAAGCTCTCCCTTTGGCTCCTATGTTGAGACAGCAAGAGGATTTTGAAGGTCTCTTTTGAAGAGATTTCACAACTGAGGGCATCAATCCTCAATTCTCCTGCTTGTTAAGGAAAGATTTGTCTCAAAATATCAGAAAGCAAAGCCTGGAGAGCACATCCAAGTGCTGCTGGTTGTGGAGCCACAGTTCAGAGGAGCATCCTGTGACTCCTATCACACCACAGCATGAAGGACTGGAAATAGATGTGAATGGCTCAAATTTGAGCCAGAAACATGAAAAGCAGCAGCTCAGAACTGTAAATCCAGCTGCAGCAGGGAGTGGTGGTGGCTGGGGGACACTGGGTCAGTCACCAGAGCTGGGACATCCCTGCTCTCACAGAGCTCTCCATCACTGCCCAACACCCAGCACCTCCCCTTCACACCCACTCCCACAGTTCCCAGCACTATATTGGGAAAGGATCCACTGCTCCAGCACAGACAGGCAGGGGGGAGAATCATACAACAGATTTGGACCAAAAAAAAAACCCTTAAAAGCCCTAAATATCCCCATTATTTCACTCCCTTTGAGAAATTCAAATGAGATGCTGTGGTTTGCTTTGGGGTTCAGTGGAAAAGACAGAAGAGAAGAGAGCTGTGCCTCTCCAGAGAAGGGGAGAGAGGGATGGTTGCTGCATTTCAGAGAGGTTAGAGCAAGTGAAGATGGGCTCAGTGTTTTGATTGCCATGGAGATTTCACTTAGAAACCGTTTTTCGTGTCACATCTCTGCTCAGCAGTGAGAGCTGAGAAGGTCTTCACAAGGAGCTGCATCTCAGGGGGGTGGGGGCTGGACAGGACCCCCAGGGGCACAACCCCCAGTGTGTGTGTGACACATCCCAGCCCGGATGGGGGATCAGAGGGAGCCACACATTGGGAACCAGTCACAGCCTCGCAGGGCCCAAAAGAACCCTCTTCCCCCCTCCCCAGAGAGGTGTCCCAGGGCCACCCCTGCACCCCAAACTGCACCTCTGGAAACCTCTCTGAGCTGTGCAGGACAGAGACCAGAGGCCAAGGAGAGGGCTCTGCACTAGTCCTGGGCTCTGGCTCCTCTGCATTGCACCAGGTGATGCCACTTTGCCCACCCAACCCCTCCTGGTTCCCTGCACCCCATAAACCTGCACAGATGCTGCCCTGATGGCCAAACCATTCTGGGACTGTGGGGTTTCTCCAAGGCTGGATGGGAGCTTGGAGATCCCCTCATCCAGCCCCTGCTCAGGTTCTGCCCCTTCTGTGTCTTCTATTCCTGGACAGATACTTGTCCCTTTCCCCCCCTGAGCTGCTCTCCCAGCAGCCACTGAGTCCCAGCAGGACTCCAAGAGCAATTCAGCAGAGTTTTAAGCAACCAGGCTCAGGGAAAAGCCAGTGAAGCAGTTCAGCTGGAGAGGCCTGAAAATGCCAAGTAATGGATCTCCAGGGATGAGGTCACATCTGAGATCTAAACCAGTTCTTTGCTAATGAAGAGTGATTGCATTGATGGTTCTGAAAATAAAAAGGAATTACAGCAATCCTAGAAAGAGGCTCTTCAGTTTAATACAGTTATTTCAATCAGAAAAATCACTTCTGTAATCACAGAAATCAAATTCCACTCTATCATTTTAAGTGATTGGAGGCCTGTACGTCACCTCCTATCCCCCATAACACATTTCCTCCACAGAGATGTTTCCTAGGTTTTTTAAGACATGCATCCCTAAGTTATCCATATTTAGCTTATCCTACCCAGTTCAGGGCATGCCCATGGGCTGGTGCTTGCCACACTCTGCATCCTGGGCTCAGCAATCATTCCTGGGCATCTAAGGATGGATAGATGTCAATAAATGTCACTTAACTCAAACACACCCATCAGGTAACTCACCTGTGGGCCCAAGTTGATGTTTTCTGCCCATGGCCAGGAGCAAGGACTGTACTTGGGGGTGAAAAACAAAGTTGTTGCCACACACAGCAGTGAAAATGTTCCACATTTAATAATGTCATTTAAGAAAGGTGCCAAATTAAAAAGGGGGGACAGGGAGTGAATCAAAGCCCAAGGGAGCTGTGTCCAACACCTCCTCCTCCTCCCTGCCATGCTCCAGGTCCAGCTCCATGCAGAGCTCTGGTCCTGCCTCATCCTCCTGCAGGACCTGCACCACCCCCCAGCATGCCATGAACCCCCAAAACCCTCTTCCCCCAAAGCCTGAGAGTGGTTTCCACCTCTAGCCCGAGACACACACGTTACACAACAGCAGTTGGTTTTAAGCAGCACATTCTGTGTGTGGGTTTTTTTTCATGCACAGGAACCATTTCCTCCCCATAACACCAAACCCCCAAAAGGCTCCATCTTCTCCAGCAGCATGAGCTCTGCCACCCACACTGGTCACAGCCAGGCAAGGAAAAAGGGGTTGCAGCAACCCCCAACTCCTCTGTGAGGGAGAGCTCCTGAGCACCAACAGCATCAGGCTGATTTCCAAAGGTACCTGAGGATCTGCAGTGCCCTGGCTCAAACAGAGCAGCACCAGCTGCACCAACACCCCGATCTCTTACATCTCCTACACAAATGAATCATCAAATGACATTTAAAAACCAACAGTACATGTCAGTTAATCATAACGAGAGGGAGCTGCTGGCTAGCGGGGAATATCCCACCTTAAACCCAAGGGAGAGTTTCTTCAGGGAAATTAAAATAAAATTCCCAGTTGACTGAAACTCTCCCCCAGAGCAGCCCCTCCTTCCCAAGGAGAGAAGGGAAGAGCCCTCAGACTGCAGGAGGTTGAACCCCAAAGCAGCTGCTGAGAATTGCAGCTCTGCAGCCTCAAATGCAAATACAGCAGAGCCTGGACAGGACTGTGCCAGTGCTAATGATTTACAGGGAAATTTTACGTGAAAAAGCTGCTCCCTGGGCCAGATTTGATCTCTGGCTCTCGTTCCGGTGTGAAACCCCCACTTCCGCAGCAGCGCCTTCTCCTTTTGTGCTCAGTTCTGGTTGGGGCCCCAAAGTTTATGATAGGGATTTTTGATTTTACTTAAATAAACACTTAAAACCCACCAAGCAGCCTTGTCAATGTTATAGAGGCAGAAATCTCATCCTGGGGTGAAACATGGCCCAGCCAAGCCCTCTCCTCCTCCAAAGCAGGTACACACAGCCCCAAGCACTCAGGAAAAGATCACATTAATCACCGTGCTAATAAATTCACACATTCATTTAGTCCTGAACTTTCCCATCTCCCCATCCACCCCACAGGTGAAATTTTCACCAATGGTGCAGATTTTGCAAGGCCAAACCACAGGTCCCTGGCCGGGAGCCTGACCCGTGGATGGCAGCTGGCAGGGTTGCTACAGGATTTCACCTAATGCTGAAAAAACACATTTAGAGTCGGCTCCTCCAGCGTGAATCCCCAGGGAAGGGGGAAACCCGGCACTGAAAGGTTGAGATGGCTGAGAAAAACCTGCAGCAGTTCAGACCCCCGGCACAGGAGAGGGCAGAACCCTTCTCCCCTCCGGCAGCCCTGCCCTGACTCCAGCACAAGCTCATTTTGGCAGCACCCGCATCCAAACGTGCGGGAACGCCGGCATCCCTCGCCCAGCACATCCCTCCTCACTAGTTCTAAGCTGTTACCTTGGCAGGGACCTTGCTCTGCGCGCTGCGGAAAAAAGAGGTTTTTGCCGTGAAAAAGCAATCCTCGAGGTCTTCATCCAAACTGCAGTACCCGCTGCTCATGCTGCTGCCGATGGTCATCGAAGCCCGGCAGAGGCGAGAGGCTGAGGGCGCACGGGGGTCGCCGGGGGGCTCGGGGGGCCGGCGACCATCGGGGTCCCCGCTGCAGCTCCAGCGAGCCCGCGCTCACATCCTCGCTCAGCCCGCCGGCGCTTATCTGCGGCAGCTCCTTCTGCTCATCCTCCGGAGCCAGCCGAGCTATTTCTCTTTAACAGGCAGCCGTGCCGGGTAACCCTTCCCTTCCCTCTCCTCCTCCACCCGCCTCCCTGCGCAGCGGCGCTGGGGCAGCATGGAAGGGGCAGAGCTCCCGGTGCGCTCCCGCTCCCGGCTCCGCTCGCCGGTCCCGCGGGTGCCCGCGCAGCATCGCCTCGCCTCCCCTTCCTGCCCTCGCCTCGCTCTGCGCGGCCCGGCCACTTCCTCTTGCGAAATTTCTCACCCCGCTCTCAGCCGAGGTGCTGGGTTTGGCCCTGGGCACTGCCCGGCCCCTGGGGACCACCTTGGTGACCCAAAACACATCGCCACGGCGGGCTGGATGCTGCTCCGTCCCCGTTAGCGCATCCTCGGGAGCTGCCGTGGCATCACCTGTCTCAGAGAATGGAGCCCAGGCTGGACAGAAAAGGTGGTGGGGAAGGGGGANTGGGGAAGGGGGAGGGCTGGGGAGGATGCAGCTCAGACCCTCCTCGGGACCCCGGAGACCCCTGGTCTGCGAGAGGCTGCGGGTGCCTCTCTGCTCTGCAGCTAATTTTAGAGCAGCGGGAGCGATTTCGGCAGCACCCAGATGAAGCAGCTCGAACTGCAGCCCAGGAAAAGCCGTTCAGCACTTGGGTCCGGTTTGTAAGAAAATCCAGACTGGTGAAAATGCTGTGCCGGCCTTGGAAAATGGCTCAGAGCAACAGCATCATCCCCGCTCCCCTGAGCCCTGAGGGAACCCAGCTCGGCACTGACCCACCCCGGCACCGCCTGCCCTGTTCCCCTCTCCCCATCCCCTCCAGAGCTGCCACCACCCCGCCAATACCCTGTGATTTACCAGCAGCTTTTAAAGCAGCTGTGACCTTCCTGCTGGGTGAAGATCACAGGTATTTCTGGAGCCAGGCAGGGGAAGGGCTCTGCTCCCCACTGGCTTTTCCTCCTCCCTCCGTGGGGTTCAGTGAGGAGCTGTGCATCCACGGGGAGCACATCCCAGCACAGGCTCTCCACATCCACCTGGAAACATATTCCTGAGCAGGTAGAGGGGACTGAAGAAAAGCCTGACACAGTGTGTTATACAAGACTCTGCTTAGGCAACCCAGTGTTAATGTACGTGCTGAGAATCCTTCACCACACCTGAGTAACAGAAGAGGGAACAAGGTCTGAGAGTATCATGGAATGGTTTGGTTTGGAAGGGACCTTAATCTCGTTCCACACCCTGCCATAAGCAGGGACACCTTCCACCAGACCAGGTTACTCTGCACCCTGGCCCTGAGTGCTTCCAGGGATACAGGGATAGGGAATCCATAACTTCTCTGGGCAACCAGTGCCTCACCACCCTCACAGGGAAGAATTTCTTCCTAGTATTTATCCTAAACTTGCTCCTCTGATTGGTCCAGAAGGGCTCCAAAACCTTCACACAAGCCACCATCCAGCACAAAAACCTCTTCCCCTCTCGATAGGTTGCAGATGGTGCTCCAAACCCTCACATCTGGATCTGTCAGATGAAGGACTTAAATTGCTACAGGCCTTTGATAGCTCCCTGCCCCACTGCCAGCAGCATCCCATGAATACAGACTGGGATGTAGATGGAAAGACTGGAGGGAGGAGGCAACATCTGCATCTTAAAAAGAGGAAGGCAAGAATCCAAGTGGCTTATTTACAAAGCAACTTGTAACAGTGGGAATAAATAAGCCATGCTCTTAGCAGCAGAGTCCTCCTGCAGCAGCACAACCCCCTCTGCTCCACAGGATATATTTAGAGGAGAAAGAGGCTTAAATCGAGCATGTGCAACACAGGCAGAAAGTGAATGTTGGGCCAATGATCAGCACCAGTGTCTTCCCTGAAGCCTCAGCCCCAGGAGTTTCACAGTGGAACCAGGTGCATCCCTGTGGATGCTCTCTCTCTGCACTGCTCCATGGGATTCTCCAAGAAAACCTTCACTTATCCATTGCAGTCCACCTGCTGGGAGATCAGCTCCAAAAAAACCCAGCCAAGCCAAATAAACCCAAGTAATTTTGACCCGTTTATTCAGCAGCAGCTCTAGTTAATTGTTACCTGCACATCAGCTCCCAAAACCCTCACTGATCAGTGACCTGCACCAGTTTGCAGGTGGGAAGCTCTGCCAAATCCAGGGACCAAATTCCTGGTGCTCCTGAGACCAGGGGATGCTTTTGCCAGCAGAGTCTGGATTTCACCCAGGGAGGCTGATCTGGGACCCAAATGTAACACTCATAAGTACTTTACTGGATCAAAACCCAAATTATTAATGCCTGGAATGACAAGGTAACAGTATTAAATATGTGATATTAAAGTAGTTATCTCTCTGATGCTTCCAGTTTGCTTAATTGTGATAATACTATTTAACGACTTCCAACTATGCCAGCTATTAATTTTTCTTGTATTTTCAGTGTGCAATCCTCTTCCCCTCCTGCCAGCATATTCAAGCATCCTGTTAGTCTCCTGCTGGAATACTGACACTGTTTTCCCTCCATCCTCCTTGCCAGCAACAAAAACTGCTTGGCCAACAGAAATACTCCAGGAACGTGGCTGTGTGCTCAGATAAAGTAAACCTGAAGATGATTCTTCATTATGAATAATGGAGCTTTCTTGTGGTGATTTACCCTCATTAACCCTCAAACCAGCCCAGACACCCCCAGCCTTTCCCAGAACAGGCAACAAGACTTTGCTGTTTGAAGGGTTCCGAGGTGTGATCCCCGACCAGTGCCTTGGGATGGGTTCATGGATTTCTGTTTACTGCTGGAATTGGAGAAACACTCTTGTTTTCTGGGCACAAAATGCCTCCCCCCTCCCTGGGATCACACCAGAGTCATGTCAGAGTGATGGATTGCCACGAAGCTCAGGCTCCCTGTTTGTTATTAGGTCCATCAATAACCCTGGCTGGTGTTATCTCCCTCAAGATGAAACAAGCCCTTCTCATTTTCCTAGGAGCCAAGCTTTTCTCACGCTGCTGGGGGAAGCCCAGCGATCTGAAGGAGACACAAACACACACAAATCTGGCTTCACACCCTTATACAAACACCTCTAAGCCCCTTTGTAATACACAATTTTGAAGATAAATCCCATTGCACTTCAGATCCCTCCTTTATTCTGGCCATTTTATTCTCATCATGTGCTGGGGAGGCCAAGCTCAGTAGACCTCATAGAGCAAAGGATGGACAACAACCAAACCCCACAGACCCAACAGAAACCCCACATTGTCTTTGGAAAAGTGCACATCTCCAGTTCTGCACAAGCACAGCAAGGTCCTCTACAAAGAGGGATGTAAAAGCAGGGTTATAATGGAGGTGAGAACACAGAAGAATTAAGGTTAGAAAAGACCCCCAAGATCAAGCCCAACCTTTGATCAAACACCCCTGTGTCCACTAAATCATGAACTGCCACATCTAGTTTTTTAAGCACTTCCAGGGATGGTGACTCTGCCACTTCCCTGGGGAGCTGTTCCAAACATTTTGTACAAGAACATAGAGATAAAAAACCTTCTTCCAAGTCAAATCCACTCCAGGCAGGTTTCTAAGCAATGCCTTAAGCATCTTATATCCCACGTGGTGCAATGGGAGTCTCTGCACCCTGCAGCCTGTTCCACCCACACTGGCTCACAGGACACTGTGGTGTCACAGACCTGCAGGACCCGTGGGGGATTAAGCCAAAAGCTAAGCCTTCCGGAATAACCCCAGGATTACTGCTCATCCCTAACACAGCCTGAAGAGTCCCAATCCCCCAGGACTCCTGAAACTCTTAAAACAAGGCTATTAGCCAGAACTCCTTGTGAAATCCATGCTCACGCTCTGCCACGATGTGGGAAAATTGCACCTTTGCTGTTGATTCACCTAGTGCTGGGACACAATTTAATGCCAATATCAGCGTTCCCTGGCAGGCAGCGGGACACGAACGGGTGTGGCAGGGGGGCTGATGACCCTGCAGGGCACTGGGACACGGCCAGGCTGCACAGTGGGCACCACCATCCCCGTGTGGCACCTCAGCTGCATTTTAACCACAACAGAGCCGCACACACACCTTCGGGAGGAGGGGGATGCTCAACCTCCACCCCACCAGATTACACCTCCCCAGGCAGGGCACAATATCCACAGCCTACAGGTGACACATCAGGGACACTCTGAGCTCCGACAAGCCCTCCCTCCTGGAAAACCCTTCGGGAGCGAGAAAAGAGATCTCCGGAGGAGATGCCATTGGTGACCACGAGGCTGTGCCCCCCCGAGCCCCCTGCCCGTCGTACCTGGCTGCAGGGTGGCAGCAGGGTGCTCTCGGGGGACAGCTGGCTCTGGCACTGCCCCGGCCGGCGGCAATCCAGCTGGATGAGGCTGCGGCACTCCTGGTGACACGTGTACCTGCAGTCTGCGGGCAGAGAAACACAGCGTGAGGCCCCCACGCCTGCAGGCTGCGGTGGAGGGGTGGTGGAAGAACCCTGGGAAGGGACTGGATTCCAGCTGCAGGGCAGGGAGATGCTCATGGGCACAGGCACAGCCCATTCAGTGTCCCCAGTCAGGCACATTCCTGCGGGAAAAGGGATCAAAAATTGCTGCCCTGCCCTCTCCTCAACCTGTGTTCCTTTCTGCAATGCAGCAGCACAGGCCACGTTCCTGCCCTCCATCCTGCTGCCCCTCCCTGGAGCTGCTGGCACAATGACACACAAAGTGTGGAAAATGCCCCAATCCCACCCAACCACGGGGTTCCCACTGCCCAGCTCTGCTCCTTGGGGGTGTCACCTGCACGGAATCTGCAGCAAAAGCTTGGCTACTGCACAGGGAAAGGATCCTTCACCTTCCACCATCAGGAGGGAAGAAATATCTTAATATTAGGCAGAGTTCAAACTACTTAAGATCACTAGATATCATAGAATGGGTTGGGTTGGAAGGGATCTTAAAGCCCATCTCATTCCAGCCCCTGCCATGGGCAGGGACACCTCCCACTATCCCAGGTTGCTCCAACCTGGCCTGGAACAATTCCAGGGATGGGGCAGCCACAGCTTCTTTGGGCACCCTGTGCCAGTGTCTAAATAAAACACTACAAAGGCCAGTTATTGTGCCCCAGGCATGGAACTACCACAGAGCTGCCAGAAATCCACCCCTGGAGAGGGCAGGGACACATCCCAGCCCCAGCAGAGGCTGTGACCTCCTGTCTCAGCTGCAGTAACCATTTGCATAGCTGGTTTTTTTGGATGCTGACCCGATGTCAGACATTAACTAGTTCAAGGAAGGAATTGAGCCCAGGTTTAACCCCTCCAGGCACAGGGTCCTGCATTTGGCACAGCCAGCTCCATCTATCAGTTATCCCATATCCTTGGCTATTGCTCCCCCAGCCCTTTCCCTCGAAGTCCCAACTCCTCCAAACCCTCCTGATCACAGGGAACAACCTCCTTCCACTCTAATGGCCCATCTGAGCCTTTTAATTTTTAACTGTTGTACAAACAGCATTAAATTTACTTTTTACACTGCCCAAAATTCCAGAGCGGTCACCAACCTGAAAAAAAATTTAAAAAAATCCTAAAACCAAGGCAAGAGAGTTCATTCCACAGAGGGATGTGAGTGCCTGTCTCTGCACCAGCTCTCTGACCCCTCTCCAAGCCTATACCTTAAATACCCTTTTTCTTTCTTTTTCTCTTTTTTAGCATTCGGGTCATTGATTTTGAATATCTGGGCCTTGCAAAAAAGCAAAGGAATATCCCTTATTTGCTCTGGAAACAGTGATTTCTTCTCAGCTCTAGTGAATACTCTAATGCCCAGGAATGAATGAGAGGAGCTGAACCACTGCTGGGAGCTGGTGCCTGAAGGGGGAAACATCAATCTCCAGGGAAAAGAGGGAAATCATTTCTCATTTAACATTCATCTGGCGTGAGCTGTCTATCATTCTCCTATTCCAAGTCAGTTGTCTCAAGTAAGCCTGGGGGAAAAGCAGGGAGACTTGCCTTTTTTTTTTTTTTTTTTAATTAGAGATAAACTGCAGTTACACAGTAATTTAATGCATGACCTTTTCAGCAACTGGAACAGCCTTTTAATAGGGGACATTTGCCAAGTCTTTGCTGGAGGTGCCAATTGGAGAATGTTGCAGCTGTGGGTTCACCTGAGCATCTGGCACCAGAACATCCCTTTTGCTTGTGTGGTCCCAGATTTTCACATTTGGGCAGCTGCCTCCTGCTCCCCCCGACCTCATGGAGAGGGAAGGCTCCAGCTCCTGGGGTAAAGGCAATGAGGTCTGACACATAATTTGGGCCACAGAAATGCCAGTTCCCAAGCACACCTCTGGATCAGCCCCACTGTGGCCTGGCATTTCTTTATGGGATTAAAGTATGACACCTCCTTAGTCACCATCACCTATTAACAGATCTAATCACTCAGTATCCGGCGGGGAACACTAATTTTAGAAACCCAGCACAGCTTTAGGAAGCAGCCACGTGACAGGTTTGCCAAGAGGAGCAGGATGCCTCCACTTACACTTTAAGATAATTTTCATTCCAGTCAAACAAAGGAACACTTGGAAATGTAGTTTCTTTAAAAATAAATAAATTAGTCTGATCATGATACTGTGAAAAATTTTGGTGGCTGAAGGGAATTTGCCTTTCTCCACATACAAAGTCTCTCAGGGGGATAAAGCTGGATAGAGTAAACCAGTCCAACAGCCCATTTCAATGCCTAAACACAGGACTGCAGTCACAGAATGGTTTGGGCTGGAAGGAGCCTTTAAGATCATCTTGTTCCACTCCCTGCCATGGGCAGGGACACCTTCCACTGTCCCAGGTTGCTCCCTTGGACACTTCCAGGGATGGAGCAGCCACAGCTTCTCTGGGAACCTGTGCCAGGGCCTCCCCACCCTCATAGGGAAGAATTTCTGCCCAGCCCCATCCTCCCACCCCACCTCCAGAATACCACAGACCCCACGGGGCATCTTTCAACTCAACCCCCCTGTGTGAAAATGAGGCCAAAAGGCATTTGAGTGCTGGAAGGGGACAATGGGGCAGAATGGAAAATGCAAACCCTGGAATCCTTCAGGGGCTCACACACACCTTTAAGTGCAGGCTGCACCCGAGGTTTGATTTTGGAAGTTGTGCTGCTGGAGACCAAGGGCTGGGAGCCTCTGCCTGTGCCTGACGTCACTGGGGTAACCTCAGGGACAGGATGTGGCCCTGTGGCACCAGAGGGTGGGTGGGTGGCTCCTCCTGCTGTGAGGGGACAGGGCAGGACCCGTGGCACCACCACCAGCACCCACAGAGAACGCAGGGAAGGGTCTCAGTTCTCCTATAAAGCACTTTGTGACATCCCCCCCAGCACTGATCCACCCCATCACCACAGCTCTGTCACTGCAAGTCTCGTCTCATCAGTTTTAGATCTAAAACCAGATGGTTTGGGTTCATTTGTTTGCAAACACAGGCAAACCCCAAGGGGGTGTTTCTGTTTGTCCAGAGCAGACGAGGCCCCCTCAGTGACAGCCCCCCCCGTGCAATGTCCCTGCACCAGTTGTGTGGAGCACAAACCCAGCTGTTGGCAGATGCTCTTGAGCCATAAACAGGCAAATTGTCCTTTGGAATGGCAAGTGGGGCAGCACCAATGCCCTGTGCTCCCACCACAGCAGGGCTGTAGGAGCCAGAGCAGAAGCTGAGGCCACCTGGTGCCACTGGTGTGGTGGCAGGAGATGGTGCCAGCCCTGTGCCAGCCCTGGATCCCTGGGGTTGTGCATTGCCAGCCAAGCTCAGCAGTGCCACAGGAAACCCTGCACCCCAAACTGGGGCAGAAAACCTGCACACAGCCAAATCCAGCCCCACTGACCCACCCCAACACCTACCTCTGACCAGCAAGACCTCCCTGCTCGGCCTCCTCGGCAGCTGCAGCCCCTCAGACCAAGGCTTGGACTTGGGGAAATGCCTGAAGATTTTACGAATTCTCTTTGTTACAAGCCCAAAGCAAGTGGCTGCTCCTGCCTTCCCGTCTGACATCCTTGGGAGAGGAGATCCAGAGCCCTCCAGGCACACGGAGCTGGGCAGCACCTCTGAGGCTGAACACTCTGGGATACAACATGAATCCAAGCAAGTCGTGCTGCTTCCACGAGAGGCCTTTTCTCCCACGGAGATAAAACCCTGACATGTTCCATTTACAACCTGCTGCCATTCGACGGGGTTATTTATTTATTTTTGTGAACAATGAGGCAACGCACAGCTTAGAGCCTGTGCATCTCTGGGCTTGTCCTGTAAGCCATGGAAAACTTTCTATTTCTGGGGCTTTTTGCTTGATAAGATAAAATAACCCAACGGAAGAGATTAGAGAGAGAAAGTGCAGGTCCCAGCCATACTCTGGGAGGTCTCTTCCCAGTATCCTTTCTTTACTTTGCTGCTTTTCCCTGCAGTCTTTTAAAGTTTAAGGGGAAAAAACCAAACAAACCACAACTCCTCAATGTTTAAACAGAGGTTAAATTAAAGGAATACACTGATGTTAACTATATTTATAATATCGATTTAAACTCTGTGCATAGTGAGGGTTGTGGATCCTTTCACATCATCTAGAAAAATCACAGCATTACAAAAGAGAGGGAGTGTGACTTTTACATGGGCAGACAGTGGTAGGACAAGGGGAGTGGTTTTCAGCTAAAGAGGAGAGATTTAGATTAAATATAAGGAAGAAATTCTTTGCTATGAGATTGGTGAGGCACTGCTCAGAGAAGCTGTGGCTGCCCCATCCCTGGAAGTGTCCAAGGCCACGTTGGATGGGGCTTGGAGCAACGTGGGATAGTGGAAGGTGTCCCTGCCCATGGCAGGGGGTGGGATGAGATGGGCTTTAAGATCCTTTCCAACCCAAGGAATTCTGTGATCTCTCAGTATCAGGTGTCAAACGATGGGGTGGGACATAAACATCAGTCTAACAACACACTTGAAATCTGCCACTTTGTACTCCTACACCACGATTGTCTCCTCTCTGCTCAGAATTCCTCTCACAAGCACACCAGTTTCCAGTTCCCTGCACAACACACTCCTGCTTTTACACAGGGAGTAGCAAAGATGGAATTTAACTGGTCTTAAAAATCACACCAAGCAGCACAAGCAATGAATTATGACAGGCAGCTTTCTTATTCACCCAGACAGCATCTCTGCAGCTACACACATCCCTCCTTCCCATACTGAGACCAGCAAACTCAACAAACCCACTGGGCCAGGGATGAAGCAGGGAGAGAAAAGAGACAGCCCAAAAACCAACCTGCAAGGCAAGAGCTGGAGCCTCGGCTGGTGTGTCTCTCCATAAATCCTTCCCAAGGCACTGGACTGGATTGCAGCAAGAAACATGACCCTGAAAGACCTGAGCTACCCCAGGATCCTGCCACACAGCTCTGGGCAGGTCACCATCCCATCCCACACCTCCATCTCCTCCCAGGGAAGCGAACACCCTGCCTGGGGGAGCCACAGAGGGCGGGAGGATCCCCAGCACCCCACCCCATCCTCCCCCAGCCCCAGCAGCACCCGCCTGGCAAACGCCATCCCCACCTGCCCGAGTCACCTGGCAGCAGGAAAAGCCTCAGGAATCTGTCTGGATCAGCTAAATGGAACAGAAATGCAAAATCCTGTGGGTGCTCTACTGTTGGCAATTACTGTTTACAGTGGCAAGACCAGAGACACGGCTGAGTGTGGGAGGACGTGTTGGAAGAAGAGACATGAAAAACCACCATGTCCCAGAGAGCTCCAGTGGCAGGAGCAGAGCCTTGTCCCAGCAAGGCCAGGCTCGTTAAAGAACTCGTTATCTTAAGCAAACATCTACTCGGGAACCAGTAACATTAGAACTGTAGTTTGCTCTACATATTAGAACGAGAAATGGTGTTTTACCAGCTCCCTCCTTAAGGAAATAGGGACTGATTCAGCACAGGACTTGAACACAGAATGATCTGCTCTGGGAGATTAAGGGTGGCTTCAGACCATAAACCCAGATGGATGCTGAGGTGCTTTACTGAACCAGAACTGTGTTGCAAGACCTGCAGATCAAAAGCTACTTCAGGTGCAACTGCATTTGCCACTGAGAACATCAGGAGCTGGATGTGCTCTGTGGTTTCCCTCGAGGCAATGCCTCACAACCAGCCTTCCCACAGGGAAAGAGGGAGAGCTGCAGTGATTTTTGTGCAAAGAAGCCGATAATGCCCTATTTTGGTAACACCCTGGTCATCAGAGACACCAAGAGCCAGGGAAGCACTTGAGCCATTTCCCAAACCTGACCCATCACTGCCCACCAGTGTCCACCCAGACCTTCCCACCAGGAAGCTGCTCCAGTGCCAAGCCCAGCCTGGTTTCCCTGCTGTCCCAAAGTGCAATAAAACACACTGAGGGCTTTGAAGCTGCATTAGTCACCACGACATCCAACAACTGCACCCTCCCCATCAGAACACACCAAAAACCCCCCCAGCAAAGATGCACCTCTGCAACCTGCCCTTCCAGCCCCTTTCTCCCAGCTATTCCTCTGCCAGGAAAGCCTGCCAGCAGTGGGACAGACACATTTACACTCTGACACTGAGATTATTTACTTTAATACTGACTCAGGCTTTGAAAAGTGCCAGCAGCACAAAGCCACATGCATTAGATAGGAGATATTCAAGACACAGCATAAAATGGCACAGCAACTCCTGCTGCCCAAGTGCATTTCCTCCAAGACTGGAAAGAAGGACTTTTAAGGAATTCCATCAGGAAGGCTCAGGGCAGTCTCTCCTGAGCTCCCATCTCCTCATCCACTCCTGTTGATGCTGGATGTCCTCTTGCTGGGGACAGGCACCATCACACACAGGACACCATGGCATGGACAGAAGGGGGGGTTTGGGGAAGAGGGGGAACCACACAATTATTAAGGTTGGAAAAGACCTCCAATATCATTGAGTCCAAGCTCTGCCTGATCCCACCTTGTCCCCCAGCCCAGAGCACTGAGTGCCACATCCAGTTGTTCCTGGAACACTCCCAGGGATGGGCACTCCAAACCTCCCTGGGCAGCTCCTTCCAATGCCTGACAACCCTTTCCACAAGGAAATTCCTCCTGATGTCCAGCCTGAACCTCCCCTGGCACAGCTTGAGGCTGTTTCCTTTCATCCTGTCCCCTGTTTCCTGGGAGCAGAGCCCGACTCCCCTCCTGTCAGGGAGTTGGAGAGAGTGAGAAGATCCTCCCTGAGTCTCCTTTACTCCAGACCGAACAGTAAATAATAATAAATCATAATAATAAATAAATACAGCTTTCCCATTTTACTAACTACAACCAGATCTGAAATAAATAAAAACCCGAGTACCCTCAGGCTGCAAGTCAAAAGCAAACGAGAAGCAACTCTGCATCAGAATTAAAAGAAATATTCACCAAGGGAGGAGAGTACACCCCATCTGCAGCTCATGGGCATTTTTAGTGGGAATCACTATTGGGATGACAGGGAATGCAGATGATGTTATGAGTGTCCCTCCTCCCTATCCTGGTTGTTTGGGGAGTTTTTGAGGCAGAACTACTCCCACAGTCTGAATAATTCCCTGAAATGAAAAGGGAAATAGAGTTATTTAAGATGTTTCATTATAACTATGGAAAACATCCTGCCAAAGGAGAAGTCCATCAAAACAACTATTTATAGTGTTACACAACACCACAAAATTCTGTGAATTAGTACTTTGGGTCAGGAATTCAAAGCACACAGCCCAGTACCTCATCTTGCACCTGAGCCCTGTGACAGGTTTCCAGGAGAGACAAAAGCTGCAACAAAGTTTGTTTGCCTTCCAATAAACCTTATTTTTATTAAACATGGTATTTCTTTAAGCACATTCATTCACACATTTGCTCCAGTGCACCAGACACAGCTGAGCTGCCACCCCCAGGGAATAATCTGGCCCTCAGCAGGTTTGGGGGGAGTTAATCAGGAACAGCAGGCAGAAAGCAAAGGTGCACCCCCGAAAACAGATTTACATCGTCCTCGTTCAAACAACGCCCCACGCAGCGAGTTCCCGGCCCCGGAGTGTCCCCGTGTCACGTTGTGGTGGCGGCTGGGTTGCATTTAATTAACAGCAGTCAGTGCTAAAGCCTTAATGCGATGCAGCAGGGCCATATGGTGCGACTGTCGCTCCCAATTGCCCCTCGTTCCAAACGGCACCAGGAGGCATCTGCGAGAGCCCTGCTCACACCGCGCCATGCAAATCACCACCAGAAACATTTAATTGAGCCATAATCTAAGGAAAGCCAAGCGTAAGAACCAGAACCGGCTGAGCGAGGCACTAATTGCCCCGGTGAGGCTGGTGCTACAGCACGTGCCTGGCATAACCCCCCAAACCAACCCAAAACTGAGCAGCGACGCCTCCTCCAGCCGGCCCTGAGCCTGTTTGGGATGTGGCTCAGTCCCTCACCCCAAATTACCACCAGCACCAACTACCTGCCCTCCACAGCGACACTGAGGGCACCCTCACCCGGGTACACGCGATCTTGTGTGAATGACATCTGCCAAAAATCAAAAGGCTCAGCCGACCCCGACCGGCAAATTTTCAAGTCCCCCAAGCCCAAGTGCAGCGCTCCAGCTGCATCCCAAGAGAAGTTTCTCCCCAGCCTGAGGGACAGGGCTGGAAAGGAGCAGTTTCACGGCCAGCACCGAGCACGGGACACGCTACCGAGTTATGCCTGACACGGGTTTGGTCAAACTTTCTCGTTTCTCCATCTGCGACAACTAAACGGGTCACACCTTCCCAAGGACCGAGAGCAGCCCCCAGGACACGGGACACGGAGCGTGTGTCGCTGCACGGCCCCGGCTGAGTCACCTCGTTCGGCCCTTCCGTGTCCCTTCCCATAGGACGGAAAGATTGATCTCTCCTGCCGAACACGAGCATCAGTACAGCACGTATCTCACACGAGGAACAGGCACCTTAGTGCACCTCACTGGCACCTTTTCCCCAGGAGTTTGGGCAAAGTTTCAGACAAATTTACTAATTCTAGAGGACTTTACCCCCCACCGTAAAGCTTTACAAACACCAGCCCTCCCTGCTCACTGCCCAGAGCTGATGTCAACCCCTCCCGCGAGCTGATCACCTCCTCTTTCCTGGAAAACCTTCGTTTCTCAAACCCGCCCGTCAGCACCGCGCCCACCGCCCGTACCCGGAGACTCCGGCCCGGTCCCTTCTGGGGAAGGCGGGGGGACCCGACAGGGAGTCTGGGGGGTGCAGAGCTGGGGCAAAGGCGAGGGAGAGGGTCCGAGGGGTGCAGAGTACGGACAAGAGTGCGGGCAGGGGTGAGGGATGCGGGACGGCAGCACCGGCCGGAGATGCGGGCAAGGCAGCGGTGCGGTACAGCGAGGCACAGGCAGGAGACAGACAGGGTGCCGGCAGGGCAGGGGGGACAGGCAAGGCGCAGGCAGGACTCACAGTCGCAGCGCAGGGCGCGCTCCCGCACCGCCTCCCCGCACAGGTCGCACCAGCCGCGGCGCGGGAGCCGGGGGGCGAAGCGGTGGCC
>WEIV01025100.1:82539-108588 GCA_013390005.1 Calyptomena viridis | reverse complement strand
GGGGGGGGGCGGGGGTGGGGACCGGGACCGGCCCCGCGGGGCGCCCCTCCCGTGGGGACCCCCCCGCAGGGTCGACCCGCGGGTCCGGGACCCCCCGTGAGATGCTTTGTCGCCGTGGGATTCCCCTCCGCAGTGTCCTCCCGTCCCCCGTGGGAATCCCCGCTCCTATGGGGCCTCTCCCCACTGCCGGTCGCTCCCACGGGGCTGGGATGCCCCGGGGAGGGTCCGTGCGGGAGCACGAAGCGGAGTCAGGGGCTTTCCCCAGCGTCTTCTGCGGGAGCGCAGCCACATCCCACCCGCGTCCCGGGCTTTGCCCCCACGGGATAAGGCAGAGCACGCGTGGGCACTGGGTTGGTGGAACAGATCCCCTCTCCCACTGCAGGCACAGCCGGGCTCCGGAGCGATGCGAGGGGAATTATCTCCCCCAGCTGAAGCTCCTGTGGTTGCGGGAAAAGTGAAAGGGAAGAATGTTGTGGCCAAATTTTGAAGTGTCTCCAGCAGCTCAGAGGACGCCGGTGCCTGGGGAGCTGCTGGTACATCCCCACCCGGGGCACAGGAGGATTGGGGGGGCACGAATGGAGGTGGCCGGACCTGGGGCTGTGTGTCCTCTCCCCCTCGGAGCGACTCCCTCCGTCACAGATGATGCGAAGGTTCCCGTCACCATAACCCCCTCCCCGCTGCCTGGGAGAGCCACTGTCCCTTTCCCGGGTCTGGATGGAGCTCAGTGCACAGCGGGGGTGACACATCACCCCGAGTCAGGCAGGACACGACCGGCCCTTCTCTGCTGATCTCACTCGTATTGGTTTAAAATACGTTATTACAGCCAGAATTGCCCCCGAATTTCTCGGGTATCTGTGAGAGCAGCCAGGTGAGAGGTGGCTGCACTGAGTGCAGAGCTGGGCTGGGTGAGTCCCGGCTTCTGGGCTCACGGGAAGCTGAATTTAGCATCTCTCATGTAGTCTCGAGGACAGGATAAGCCAAGGATATCTAAATCCTTTCCAAGGATTCTAATTTGAAGGATGGATTAAAACACTGGCTCTGAATTACAGCAGACTAGTGCCATAAGCAGCCTCTAATAAAACCTTCAAACCAAAGGAGGAATAATGCAGCTTGAAAAATTCTAGTTTTGTTCTGTGCTAAGCAGCAAGATTAATTTTTAGAAGGTCTTTTCCTTCCCCATTCAGGATTCTGATTCACTTTCATGCCTCTTCTGCTTAAGAACAGCAGATTTATTCCTCAGTAAATTGTTTCACAAAAACTTGGGAGTTTTATCCCATGTTCTCCTCAGTCTGCTAATTGTACCAGGAACCACCTGCAAGAAAGGAAATGACCTTTCTGAAGGCAAAGGTCTACCTGGCACCTGCCTGAGAACCTCCTGAAGCCATTCTGGACTTTTGTTTTCTCAGTGCCATCCTGGGACACAGTTTCAATCTCCATTCTGCAGCAGCAGGGCATAAAAGTACTAAATAAATGTTATGTTTTCTGTCCCCATAGGAAGATCTGGCTCAAACCTGCACAAGAGATGTGTCATAGTTGTTATCTTTCTCAGCTGTCTCTGCAGGTATTCAGGGCTGACAGCACATGAAGCTCTTTTAGGCCATGGGTTAAAATATTTGGGGGGAAAAAAGCCCTCAACTAATTAACATTGGCAGGAAAATTCCTGTTTCATTTGGATTCCAGGAGTCCCCTTTGCAGCTGCTGTGCTACAGCAGTTTAAGCATGACAAGGGCTATTAGCAAAAACTCTTTTTTCTTTTTGCCAAGAAATAAATCCCTTTCTGTTGAAGCCAAACATGTTTCAGGTCAAATGCTCAGCTGGTGCGAGTCAGCACAGCTCCACTGAATCCAAGGAAGTGCAGCAGGAGACCCTGCCTGGGCTCCCTGCCCTGTTCCTACAGGGAATATCAGTGAATTTGAGCTGGATTAAAAATAACGTTCATTAAAAAACCAGGAGGATCCTTGAAAAAAAATTGTAGGAGAAAAGCTTTTAAGCAATGACTTAGATCCACTTCTCTACGGTAAATAGTTGGGTTTGACATTCAGGATGTTGGTTTTTATAATTAAAACAAATGGGAAGGTTTGGTGCCAAATTCCACTGGGGAAGGTTTCCTGGGTGGAGGGAGCTCCTGGGCACCCTTGGCTTGTTCTTACAAGAAAGTTAAGCCAGGAACAGCCCTGCAGCTGCTGCTCCTGGTTCCTTTTGTTCCCTTGCTGAGATTCAGGGCAGCAAGATGTTCAGCTCCAGGGTTGCACTATTTTGTCTTATATCCCCATATCTTATTAGGGTATTAAAAAGACATTCCTCCCTGTGAGGGTGGGGAGGCCCTGGCACAGGGTGCCCAGAGAAGCTGTGGCTGCCCCATCCCTGGAAGTGTCCAAGGCCAGGTTGGAGCAACCTGGGATAGTGGAAGGTGTCCCTGCCCATGGCAGGAGGTGGGATGAGATGATATTTAAGGTCCCTTCCACCCAAACCATTCCATGATTCCATGTCTCCCAGCAGAAGTTAAACAGAGTTGCTGCCCCAGTCCATGCCAGGAGCATCCATGGCCTGTCCTCGCTGTGGCTCTGCCCCTGGGCACTGTCAGATAACCTGAGTCCTGGCTCTCAGGGGCTGGAAATAACCCCTGGGCAACCAGAGCAGCCACAGCAGGCCCAGGCTCAGCTGGAGGTTTTTGGTTTGGCTCAGGTGTCATCTCCAGAAAAGGTGCTGGGGAGGGAACTGGAGCAAAGGCTGGGCCGGGTGTTGTGTTTTCTCTGGAGGGCAGGTCCAGGCAGGATCTCTGAGCATCCCCACTGCTGACTCAGCCCTCAGGGGATGGCCCAGCCTCTCCTTCCAGAAGCACAGGCAGTCCCTGGGAGCTGCAGAGAGTCCCTTGCTCTTGGGATTTGCTAGTGCTGATGCTCCCAAAGTCCAGGATCCCTGGTTCCCCCTCCAGCCTCCTTTATCCCCAGCAGCCAGTCCCTGTTTGCACACTGGAGGAACCAGGCACACACGAAGGGAAAGGCTTTGTGCAGGTGTCAGGAATGAACCCCCACATTTCTTAACCTCCCCTGCACATGAATCCCACCAGTGCAGCCTGGGGGGCCTGAGCTTCCCAATGCCTGTTTGCTGTCACTGTGAGCCCCAGTGGCACAGCCCCTTCCTAGAGGGAGGATCTGAGGGGATGGAGCTCCCCAGGAGCCCAGGACAGGGACTGATGTGTCTTTGCACTGGTGTGTGCCAGGGAGGACTGGGAAGAGCCAAGGGAATGTGCCCATCAATGTGCCAGGAGCCCCCCAGGTGTAAATCCATATGTCTGATCCCAGTGGGATGGGAGCTGTCACCCCGCCCAGCTGTGGATACAGTTGGGATGCAGCATCTTTCTGCTGCAGGACAGAATGTGCAGGGTCTCTCATCCCTCAGCATCCCTCCTGCCCCACTCCAGTACATTGAAAGTGGGAATAATACCTGAATAAGTAAAAGGATAAAAGTCTTCTTCTTCCTCATCTGACATGGTGATACAGATAAGCCAGAAAACCACGGAGTCCTTCAAGTGCTTTTTGAAATAAAGAAAAATGAAACCCCATTCAATTTTCTGGTCAAACTTCCAAAGGCTCAAGGCACTCAGGGCTAATGCTGGTGAACATGAAAAAGTGCTGGAGCAGAGAGGTAGGACACAGAGAGCTCCTCAAACACAGACATCCAACAGCTCCCCAGGTGCTGTGAGTTCCCTGCAGTGGGAAGTGGTTTTGCTTCAGCAGCTGCACATTCACCACGTCCCTCAAACACCAGGAGTGGGGGCAGCCCCACCCAACCTGCAGGGACAAAACCAAAGGCTTTAGGTTAGAGAGGAGTTACCTGGGTTTGTGCAATCCCAAACTACAGTTTGAGCTGGGCACTAAACTTTGGGCTTGTTGCCATGTCTTTTGGGATGAGCTCTTCATATAGAAAGCAAACCCAACCTTTCTTATTCCCTTATTCACAGTGAATGTGCTGCAACAACACACTTGGTCCTATAAACAGGGCTGGGTTGAATTCCCACTTTCTTTTTTTCCTTTTAAAGCTCTTTGCCATTCTGATATGTACATTCCTATTGTTGATTTGCATTAAGAGCCTCAAAAAAAAAGGCTGCAGAGGAGGAAAATCGGGGGGGGGGGGGTTTCAGCAGCACATGCTGGGCTTTGCCCAGTGTCATATAGAAAGAGAAAGCATCCACTTCTCCATGGCAGCCAGCAGCTGCCAGTGCTGGGCAGCACAAGGAAAAGCCTGGAAAGAGGGTGTAGAAATGACGTAGCTCTGCAGAAGATCATGATTAAAACTCCAAGAAAGACAAACTCTTCTGCTGCCAGACCACGATGTAAACTTGGTGCAGTTAAACCCCCACGTGAACCAGCCCATGAATGACTGTGCTCAGCACCAGGCACAGCTCCCCACTCTGGAGCTCAGCTGGGGGCTCCCAGGGAGCCCCCCCAGACCCAGCACTCCCCCCCAGGGTACCACAGCCACGTCCTGGTGTAAGGAGCAGGAACCACTGCTTGGAGCAGCACCCCTGGGTGCTCTCACTCACCGCTCGATGATGCTGTTGTTGAACTGGAGATCACAAGTTACTGACCTCATCTGCTCCAGCAGCTCCTGCATCCTGTGGGGACACAACCCCTTATTCCTGTGCTGCTCAGCTCCTGCTGCCCCCAGGAGCACCTCCTGCTGAAGGGCTGGGGTGTCCCACAGGTCACCGAGTGGGGATCACAGCCAGCAGGGTCACGGTGAAGGCACAGACTTTTCCAGCCCTGTGGACACAGAGCCCTCACCCCAACACTCACCCCAGTGCAGAGAATGAGCAGCAGGAGGTTCTCCCTCTCCTGGGGGTGCTGGGCTGTCCCCAGAACCCTCTTCCAAAAGACTCACCGAAAAGCCATTTCCTGGCCTGCTTGGCTCAGATGGATGGGGGAAGGCACAGGAGGAACTGGGGCCAAACTCCATTTCTCCATCTGCAGAAACCTGTCCAGAGCCTGTGGAGATGGAGAGACCTGGCAGGGTCAGACCTTGTCAGGGGGTCTGACCCCGGGGGCTGCAGTGCCTGCCTTGGATAAACACCCAGAAAAACACCCACGGAGTCACACCCAGCACACCCATTTCTCCAGGACAAACAAAATAAAATCACCAAAGGACCAGGACATCTCCCAGGAGGTTGTGCCCCAGCTCACCAGCCAGTTTACTGTGGGAGCTGGAGGTAAAGCATCATTTTCTTACTACTGCAATTCCCATTTATTGGGTACAGATCCCCCGTGCCAGGCAATCCTTGGGAGCAGGGGTACCACTGCCAAAGGTTTCCCCATTCCCTGCTCAGACAGTGGGACAAAACAAGATCTCCAGCTGGGATCAGCCACAAAGAACTGCAGCAAGTTGTTTAAAGATACCCCAGGGTTTCCCTACTTAACCCAGGTGCTCGTGCACCCGGTGGGAGCTGGGAGAGGGGAGCAGGAACATTATCAGGGAGCAGGAACATTATCAGGGAGCAGGAACATTATCAGGGAGCAGGGAGAGACTGTGGAGCTGCAGCCCTGGCAGGACCCCACAGACACCTACACTTTGCAGGCAGTCCTGGCACTCCATCATCTCCACACTGCAGGTGCTGATGCGGTTGCTGAGCCTCTTCAGATGCTTCTTTATCTCACAAACTTTCCTAGAAAAGCAAACAACAACAAAATTCCCAATGTTTGGCATCAGTGTGGATCATTCATTTTTTTCATGTTTTAATTCTATGCTCCATTCTGCAAACTTCTCTGGATCCGAGGTAAAAACCTGAAGGAAAGCAAATGAGTCACAACAGTGTTGTAATTACAACAGCTTTGCTAACAACCACCAGAGCCAGGTTATCCAAACAGCACTAATAGCAAATTAATTAGGGAAAATGTTGCTTGTAAGAGAGACAGCTCAGGCTCATCACTTCTGCCAGCAGCTCTGCACAGGCTGGTCCTCTTTTCCCATGGAGGAATGAGCATCTATCCAAAAAAGGCTCCTTGGTCCTGCACCTCACATCCAACATGGTGAGTTGTATCAAAACAAAAAATTTGGTTTGGCTTTAAAAAAAACAAAGAGAAGAATATTTCAGGTGAACGATCCACCTCCAGTCCCCAGAAAAACAGCCACCACACCACAAACCCTGGCAGGAAACAAAACAGGACAATTAAAACTGAAGTAACAATAAATTAAAAATATCCAGTCATGACTCACGATGCTTTCTCCCTAAAGACAGAAAAACAGGTACAAAAATACTCCAGGAAAACACGAAGCAGCTTTTTTCCCTCCCTGTGAGCAGAGGTGAAGCTCTGCTTTAGTGCACACAGGGCTCCTGTGTGCGTGGATTTTGTGGAGCTCCACACCCAGAGGAATCTCACACTGAGCCACAATTCCCAGTGAAGGCACAGAGTTTTCACTGCCCTGTGATGGATTTGGTGGGGGGAGGGACTGGGGGCACAGCTCCTGTCCCCAAAACGAAACCTGCCCGTGGCTGAGGGTCTGCAGTGTGGAAACCCCCGGTGGCAGAAGCTGGGGCTGGGAATGGGAGAAGGCTGGGAGAGACTGGGAGGAGGCAGGAAGGGAGGCAGGGAGGAGGCTGGCACAGGGCAGACCCTTCCTGCAGCTCCTGGAGCATTTCTGGGCTCCCGAGACAAACTTCCAGCCTAAAAATCCCTCCCCACTAATAAATCCTGCACAGGGCAACCCCCACTAGAAATGAGACCAGGTCAAAAGCCAGATTTAATTCTAAGGCATTCCAGAAACCCCTCCTCGTTCCCACACAGCAGCCAGGGGAGTGATGCTCCTCTCTTGCAATGGAAATCCAATTTTTGCAACATCCTCTTCCCGACTGCCTCCTCCTCTCTGCTCTTTGCTGCTGCCACAGGCAGTGGATTGCTCTCAATCACTGCAGGGTAATTTGCTCTTTGCATTATTCCCCAAGCACCATTTAAGAGAAAATCATTCCCAGTAAGTAGATCTCTTTGTCTCAATAGCAATTTTGTCCTGATAAAACAACCTCTCCCCACCAGAGAGTGAGGAAACAGCTGTTTGAACTCAAACTGCAAGTTTAGGGGCTTTTTTAAAAATAAACTTAAAATAACAGGGCAGAAATACATGGCATGGGATGAGAGCCAGCCCACACAGTGGGATGTCCAGCAGGCACAGGGCTGCTGCTTTGGGGGCTTATTCCCCCTTTGCAGTCCCTCAGCAGCTCCCAACATCATCTTCTCTATCCCCATCTCCCCAGTGGAGCCATAACAAAGAGTATTTGGAAGTCCTGGTCCTGATCCTGGTCCAAAATCCCCAGAGAGGGCTGGTACCTCATCCTGCTGCCATGGAGAGCCAGGGCCTCCTGGTACTGCTGGACACAGTCATTCTGGAAAATGGACACAACCTTCCTGGCCAGGTTCCCTAAATTCATCCTAAAAACAGGAAAAAAAAAAGAGAGAACACTGTTATTTCCTTATGTGCATGAAAATGACATCACAGCTCATGTGGCAGGAGACCTAAAGCTGCCTCCTGAAAACAGGGCTGGATGCTCAGTAATGAATTCTGCATCA
The DNA here is from genome assembly GCA_013390005.1 of Calyptomena viridis. NCBI lineage: Eukaryota > Metazoa > Chordata > Aves > Passeriformes > Eurylaimidae > Calyptomena > Calyptomena viridis. Next base: position 101,029 of record WEIV01025100.1, on the reverse strand, counting down.
GGATTGTAGAGAAAATAAACCCTAACTGTAATGAAGAGGAGGGGGAGGTTTGGGGGGACATGGGGAGGGTGCCAAGTTGGGCTGTCACACCCCCCAGGGCACTCCTGAGAAGTCTTTGCCTTGGAATTTTAGGCAAATGTTCAAGGTTAGACAGAAGATTCGTTAAGTCCAAGGAGCAGCCTGTGAAATTTCACCATTTTCTAGTGTATATTGAAATTGGTATTTTATTTCTTGCCTGTGTTAAATTTGTCTGGTTTCAGTGGAAACAGAAAGGAGGAATTTAAAGGTACAAAACCCATCAGACACTTCACTCCCACTGGAAGATAAACAGATATGAAAGCAGGGACACTTCCTAAATCAGCATCTTAATGAATAAATGGCCCCAAACTGAGTCCTGTGAGACCAATAACCTGGAATGTGTTTATCCCCACGTCCAATGCAGGGATTAAACCCAACAACAGCCCCTTGTCCCCATCTCTGCAGAGGTTCTCTCACATCACCTGAAAGAGCTCATGGATTGAAACCTTTGCTGTGAAAGGTCCTGCATGGATGAACCATCACAGGAGCCTCTGACATTTTATATCCATTTAGGATTCAATCAGAACCACCAAACACCAGCAAGGGGAAGGTCCTGAAAAGGGAATAGGGTTGGGACTCACTTATCCAGCTTGTGTATTTGTTCCTCGTTGTAGCCCAGCCCTGGGGAGGAAAGACACAGGTCACCTCTCACCACACATTTTCCTGCTCATAACCCAATAAATGGGCCATTTCACAACACACAGAAACCACTCAAGGGGATTTTCTTGGCTCAGCCCCTGTGTCATGGCACAGAAATAGATGATCTATAAGGTCCCTTCCAGCCCAAACCATTGTGTGGTTCGATGATTCTATGCAATAACTGCTAAACCCAGCAAACTAAAATCATCACTTCTCCCTCCAGTGCAGGGACATTCCTGCTGCAGCCCCACACCTCGTGTTCCCACCCCAGCACTCACGCAGACACGTCCTGGCCTTCTTGAACTGCTTGTAGATCAGCTGCATCTTCTCCAGGCAGCACTCGATCTGCTGGATGCTGGAATGGGGCAGGGAAGAGGAAGGGTGAGAGGCTGGGGTGAAATCAGCACTTTGGGGTAAATCTGAACACACTGTGACTCGGGGGCACTGCTGTTCCCTGTGTCTGTGTGTGGGGACACGTGTGTGTGATGTTTGCAGTGAGGGCTGTGCAGGGACCAGGCAGCAAAGCTGCTCCATCCAGCTGGGAACAGCAAAGTGTCGTCAGGGATTTCACCACAAACCTTTTGTCTTCGTGCATTTGCTGCCTGTCCTTCACCAGGTCAGACAAAATCCCATCCAGGGCTCCTTGGAAGTCAAAAATATTGTGAGAGCACTGAGAGAGTTCCTCAGAGACCTGTGGATGAGGAGGAGAGGTTGGGACCAGCAGCTCTGGGTGCTGTGGGTGCTCCTTGAGCTGGGGGACTCACCCTCTGCAGCCTTGTCTTCACCATGGCCATGTCCATCAGAGCTGGCACCCCACTGCCTGCAGGAACAGCCTCATACCTGAGCAAAGTCAGAAAATTAATATTCCTCAAGTGGAATATAAGCAATAACTCACCCAAGTTATATCCAAAGGGTAACAGGTCTGAGCCACAAGATGCAAAGTGCTGACCTGGTAAAAACTCATCCCATAGTGTCCAATTTGTTACAAAATTGTTGGTTTCATACCCAGTGGCTTTAGGCCAGATCAGATGCTGTCTGGCTCCCTCCCTGCAGCTGGCACAGGAGCGTTGGGCTGAGCACAGCACACTGGCTAAGTCAGCAGAAATATTCCTGATCCAGAGTGTGGTGGAAGGCATGGATGAGCCAGAGCATCCAGCTGCAGCATTACAGCTCTTGGCACTGCAGCCCTGAGCTAATCCTGCTGAACTCAATGGGAACCATGTGTCCCTATTTTTTTGAGATGAAATGGAAATTAAGAGATTTGCCAAATATAAAGAATAGAAGAACAGCAACCCAGCAGCAAAGAATTTTCCACTACAACTACAACGAAACAGAAAAGCAAAATATCTGTGGGTTGCTTTAGATTAAATGGGTTCAGCTTCTCCCCAGGGCAGCCAGGTGGGAATGGGTATGTGGGGAATGGGAAGGTCGAGGGCAGCTCAGGGTTTCTCTCTAATTCAGCTCCACTAGTGGAGACTCTTGAATGGAAATGGAAATCTCACCATGGATCATGCAAGGTGTGATGCTGGGCCTGTGGGGTCTGTGTGAATCTGATGGCAGCTGGTGCCATCTTGGCCATTATTTTAACTCCCCTCTTTTTCCCTTTCCCCCGAGCTGGGGCAGCAGCCCTGTGTCATTCCTGCACTTACTCTGTGGCTCATGGACTGTAACAGCCAGAAAACCAGGAGCCAGTCAGGACTAACTGAGCTCCTGTGAAACCAGGGACTGATCATCAAAAACAGCCAGAGCAGCTCATTTCCTGCAGCCTCTACATACAGTGAAAAAGCCTCTGCCTCCCAGATACCAGCTTAGTCATGGAATTTTCCTTATCTGATTATTCAGGCACCTTTGAGAGCCTCATCTCTTATCTGCCACAGCCCAGGGCCTGCAAAGCCACACTTACAGCACATGGGTCTTGGCCTCGGTGAGCTGCAGGCAGGTGAGCACTGAGAGAGCCCCCCTTCTCTGCTCCAAAATCCTCAAGCACTCCATCTTCAGGTCCCCGCTGCCAAGAGAGAAAACAGCCCATCCAACATGTGTTCCCTGGAATCAGAAACTCCATCCTGGGCCAGCTGCATGTAAGGGGGGTTAGGATGGAGCTGGTTGTTTCTCTCAGGATGCTTGTGAGAAAGGGGGGATGCACCCAAAACTGAGTGTAGATCCTGGGATTTGGTTGTGTCACTGCACAAGAGGCTCCTGCCCTGAAGGAAATGGGTAGGACAGTGAAAATCATCATGGAATCATGGAGTGGTTTGGGTTGGAAGGGACCTTAAAGGTCATCTCATTCCAAGCCCCTGCCACGGGAAGGAACACCTTCCACTAGATGCATGATGATGGTGATGATGATAATAATAATGATGCTCTTTTCCTCAGCATCTCCTAAACTGACAAAAGCAACTCAAAGTGGGGACAGGAGCATCCTCACAACACTGAGGGGCATTTCCTACGGGTGCAGCCCCCTCACAGCCTGGCACTTGAGCCTCCTCTGTGAGGACACACTGGCCTTCACGCTCTGCTCCCTCCCAGCACCCCATCCCACCATCCCCAGGGGTCCTGCACCGGCTGAAGAGGCTGGAAAACCCCGAGGGGTTTAACTGAACACCCAGATCTGCCGGTGCCGGGAAGGGCCGTGTCTCCCCCCTCTGTGCCACCCCCCCAGGGTGTCTGTGTCACTCACATCACCCAGTGGAGGCCCCTGGCCAGCAGCTCCCGGCCGTGCCGCAGGGCCTGCCCGATGCGCAGGGTCTGGTGTGCGGCGCCCACCGCGCTCTGCAAAGCAAAGGGCACTAAAAAAGTGGCCTGAGCTGTCCCTGCAGGGCACCCCGGACCCCCGGGCACCCTCTCCTACCTTGGCTGCACTGCAGTCGGCCACCACGTCCACCTTGGGGACGAGCTTTGGGAACTCCAGTGCCGCTGGAAAGACAGACGGCGGTCAGGGAGCTCTGGGGAGGGAGCCTGGAGCCCCTGAGCTGTGGCTGGGGACATCTCCCACCCACCAAACCAACCCTGCAGGCTCCCAGCATCTCAGGCACAGGAGTTGTGACAAGGCTTAGTGCAGCCCTCCAAGATATCTTGGAAACATGGATGAAGGCAGGAATTGCCTGCAAAGCCCAGTGTGGAGTGTGGCTGTGGAGCACCAAGCACGTGGCAGGGGAAAACTGACCCTGAAACCATCTAATCCTGCTCCAGCAGCATAATTCATCCACCTCCTGCCCTGCACCAGGGACCAGAAACAGGACCTGGAATTGGCGCTGGGAACTGGCATCAGGAATGGGAACTGGCACAGGGAACTGGCACTTCCCACTACTGGGAATTGGGGTCATTACTGGAAATGCAGACTGGCACCATCTAGCAGTGGAGAATAGGAGTGGCACCAGCTGGCACTGGTCCAGGACCAGGGGACCATGTGGTGAACTGGGAACCCTGCTGGGAACCAGGATCTGGGTCCAGCATTGCCCTGGAACTGAGACCTGGGATCATGCAGGAAATGGGCCCATCACCTGGATGGGGAATGGGACTGGGAAATCCCTTAGGATAACACGGGAAGCAAATCCCTCTTAGGACACCCACCCTCGTGCCATGAGCATCTCCAAGCCCTGGTACTCACGGTCTCTGTATCTGACCCCCACCACGTCCTCAGGTTGCTCAGCTGTGCTCAGCAAGGTCAGGGGGCTGCGCTCGGTGGTTTTGCAGAAATTATGAGCCTGGAGATTAGGATCCAGCTCATACAGGTGTCCCTCAAAAAAATATTCCTGGTGGTGAGGGACTATATTTGTTTGTTTGAAGACAGCATCCAAAAACTTGGTGGTACTGAAACAGAAAAGGAGTGAAAGGATGGGGGTAAGCAATGAGGTGAGCACTCAAATTTCCATCACTTTAGCAGCTTGCTGCCCCCAAAATACCAAAATTTTTATATTTTCTCTTAGCAAATATCACGCAAGGTCAGAGAAGCCCCCTGGACACTGCCTGGGGTTCTCCCTGTGTCCACAGCTCTGGGTTAGTTTGCTCCCAGAAAAGGCTGGTTTGAACCTTGTTTAGATGTGGTGCATTTATTGAAAAGAGGGGCTGAGGCTTCTGAGGTTGATCCCCAAATTCACTTTTAACACAACCTTGGCATCCTTACGTGTTGTAGGAGTGGATGTAGATGCGATGGGAGGACGCCTGCTGCAGGGAGAACACGTCCACCACCATCCTGTGCAAGATGTCATTGGTTCCTGCAAAGAACTGGTCGAATCCCCAGCATTTCTCCTGATCTGCCTCCAGGATGTTGGCCAAAATGGGGATCAGCTGGTCCTTCAGTCCCCTGCAAGATGTTTGCACAGACTGAGCCACAAAAGCAGCTTCTGCACCAACAGAGACACTGCCCTGCCTTGCACTCCCTTTTCCTGGCTGTAGAGCAAAGACATGATCTGAGAGCTGTAACACCTGCAGATGAAAAGCTCATCTGCCTCGTTAAACCCCTCTGTGGTGTCTGAGGTGGTGCCAGGACATGGGACCTGCAGCAGGAGCCACCCCAGCAAGGGACACTCACACAGAGAGGCGGCAGGTGATGGGCAGCTCGTAGCTCCACTCGATGTTCCCGTTCTCCTGCCTCTGGACCCCTGCAATGGCTCCAGGAGGCTTCTCAGTGGTGATTTTGTACCTGTGGAAAGGAAATTCCTGCTGAAATGAGCAAAGTGAGCTCTGCTTGGACACTGTGTCCTGTAGGTAGAGAGAAAGGGCAGAGCATGGATGGGCTGGGAAAGACATGATTCACCGAGAGGAAAAAAATACTGCAAGAAACTGTCACACACTTCCAAGAAGACATTAACCCTGCCTCCTCTTCCAGCTGTTTAGCCAGAAAGTCATGGGAATGCATTTTATAGAATCACAGAGTCACAGCATGGTTGGGGTTGGAAAGATCATCTGCTTCCCACCCCCTGCCAGGGGCAGGGATCAGTTTGTTCAGAGCTCCATCCAACCTGGCCCCACCCAACCATCCCATTTAGAGGGAAAACATGGCAAATGGAGCACAGATCCTTTCCCACACAGCACACACACACTCTCCATGTGTGAATCCCAGGCACATGTCCGGGCTTTGAGGCCACATGGGATTAAACAAGCAGTAAAGTGCATCACGGAGCCCCACAGTGCCACAGCCCCCAGGGCCACCAACACAATCCCACCTCCCCACCCCACTGGACACGGTACCTACATGATCTCCTTGTTCCTGCGGGGTCCCCCGAAGGGGATGAAGGGGAGGCTGCCAGTGGCAGCGTGGTAGAAGGTGACACCAATACTCCAGAGGTCCACGGTGACACCATAGGCCTTCTGCTGCGGCTTGCGCAGGACGGCTCGCTCGTACATGTCGGGGTGCTGTGGGGTGAAGCACAGCAGCACTGGACCCTCCCAAAAAACCATCACCCCTCACTCCACAGCAAAATGCTAAGCCCTCCCTCTTCCAAAGTTATGGACCTTTTGAGATCAGGCTCTCCAAGTCGCTGCTGCTCCCTCCAAGTTGCCCAGCTGTCGGATTGAGGGATGGGGAACAGTCTCACCCCGCTGGGACACCCTCTACTCACGAGATATTCCTCGGTCCCATAGACAGACACAAACTTCTCATCATCATCCAGCTCCCGGGCAGCCCCAAAATCCGTCAGTTTATAGATGCTCTGCCCGTCTTCCCCCATCAGCCGCATGATGTTCCCAGGTTTGATGTCTCTGTGGACAACGCCGTTCTCACGGAGGTGGTTCATCCCTGCCACTGGGCACACGGGGAGGTTCATGTGTGGGGTGGGGCACTGAGCACCAGCAGGCTTTGTTTAAATTTAGGGATGTGAGAAGGGCTGGAGAGGGGACAAACCCCAGGGTGGTTGCTCTGTACCAGTGTGACTGGGGGGATGGAGAGGATGAGCAAGCACAGGGTAGGGCATTGCCCTCATGATGGGCCATGCCCTGTTCCCACAGCTGCTTCCCAGAGCAGGTCTGCAAGGAGAAACCCTCATCCCAGTGACCACAGAGCTCAACCCCACCCCGTTCAGAGGTGCAATTTTTGAACCCTCATTCCATATCCCATGGCCAGTGCCTGCAGGGTCCCACCAGCACCATGAGGTCCCAGCCCACAGGGTCTCAGTCCCAGAGTGATGGTGGTGGCAGGAGCTTGGTGGTCCTGGATCCCCTCACTCACCCACACACTGCAGCACGATGAGGAACTCGGACTCGGCCAAGCCAAAGGCATTTGCTGGGTCTTCCAGCACGTTCAGCAAACTGCCACTGGAGCAGTACTCCATCACCAGCACCTTCTGCTTGCTGCTGCCCTGTGGTGGGAGATGCTGTGAGGGCCCTGTGTACCAGCTGTTGGCCTGACCCCCCTGCCCAGGTAGGAGCTGGTCCCTTCCCTTGGTTGATGGGTCCTTGGGTTTCTCCTGCTTGGAGAATGTCCCCACTGGCCTGGCCAGGGGACAACAGCAAGTCACATCCATGCTGGAGCCCAGTGACCCAGTGCCACCAGTGCCAAATGAACTGGGCTGAGATGGAGAGTGGTGGGAGGAGAAGGCAGCCTGGGACCACCACACAGAGCTCAGATCATCTCCCCCAGTGCACAGTGGGATTCCCAGCTGAGGGTTTCCAAGCTCAGGGATTCCCAGCTGGGGTCTCACTTACTGTCTCCTCCACAGCAAATAATTTGACAATGTTTTTATGGTTCAGCTTCCGCAGCATCTCGAACTCTCTCATCTGGACCTCCTGGGGCCGGAGGTAGCTGGCATTGTTAAAGACCTTCACAGCAACCAGCTCCCCTGATTTCTGGGAAAAGAGGAAAAAGAGAAAAAGGAAACGGGAGGTAATGCCATTGATGTCCAAAGCAGCTCCATGAGCTCTGTTAGTGATCCCACATCCCGCCTGGGATGCAAATGACTGTGACTCTATAAAGCGTTTGCTCCACTGCTCAGGCAAACTGCTGTTATTCACCTCCTTTTGCTTCCTGTCCCTGCACCCACGTGCTGCATGTCAGCCTGTTTATTCAGCTCCATAAAGTTCCCAGCTGGAGTTCCCAGCTTCCCGTCGGCTCCCATGGAACGGGGATGTTCTCAACCCACCCTCGCATCCGCCTCTCCTGCCCTGAGCCTGCAGTTTGCTCGATAAAATTCAAAGGCTGGTGAGGAGAAGAGTCTGTTCCAAGCCTAGCAAGTGTTTGCATGAAGTATGCAAATAGCCAAGGATGGGGTTTTCAAAACCTCTGGGCATTCCCCGGAAAACAGCTTCTTCCCCCTGCTCTGCTCGGGACTCTGGCAGCCGGAGAGCAGGACCCGGCTGTGAGCGCCCCAAAAACCACTCCTGTTCTGCGGACCCAGGGGAAGGAGCCACACGGAAAACGAAAATAAAAACACCACAAGCCCCTGGGCTGTTCCCCAGCCGGGCAGCTCCCGGCAGGGCGAGCGGAAGGGAGCACGGACATCCCTGTGCCACGGGGCAGGAGGGATGGGGGGCACGGGAGCTCCGTGGCTTTGGGGTTTCTGCACCCCCAGCCGCCCCCGCTCACCTTGTTGCGAGCTTTGTAGACACAGGCCGTGGCTCCCTGGCCCAGGAGGTCCTCGGTGCTCCAGAGGTAGTTGGGGGTGCTCTGCATCTCCAGCGGGAAGCGCAGGGGTCACCCCGGGGGCCGCTGGCCACCAAATCCCAGCCTTTACCCTTCCTTGCCTGGCAGTGCCCTGGGGCAGCTCCCGGCAGGGCGATCCCCGGCCCCCAAGGATGTTCCCCTCGGCAGCTCCTGCTCGCCGGCAGCACCACGAGAAAGCTGCGCATGGACCGAGCCCTTAGAGCTGCCAAAAACCACCCGGCCGGGACCTGTCGGGGCTGGCAGCAAAAAAAAAAAAAAACTCTGACAGATGCAAAAGAAAAAAAAAAAATACGAGCAAACAAGCGAGGAGCTGCGAGAGGCACCTCCCCACCCCGGGAACTGAAACCTACGGATTGCAAAACCCGCTCTGCAACCATCGGCCGCTCTGGAGGAGGAAATGCTTCAGCTTCCTGCTCGAGAAAAAAATTCCCAGTGTTGCAGCCATTCGCAGGCGTGCTGGGCTCTGCAGCCGCCCCTCCGGGATGGCAAATGGGGCTCGGATGGGCTCCGGTAACGGTGCTGAGGCCAGGGAAGGGATTGGGGAAGGGGAGTGAGATGAGGATTCGTGTCCGGGGTCAGTGTCCAGCCCTTGTTACCTGTGTCAGCACAGGGTCAGTGCTCGGCCACTGGCATGGACACAGCGTCGCCCATCGGGACGCGTGTGTGACGAGCTGTCACTGCCCTGTTTGGCCCCCCTGCCAGGGGTGTGGGATGCAGGCAACGCACGGGATGCAGAACAGGATGTGGGATGCAGGATGCAGAGCAGGGTGCAGGGTGAAATGTGGGATGCAGGGCAGAATGTGGGATTCAGGGTGGGATGCAGGATGCAAGGCACTCAGGGACCCCCCTCCCCTGCACAGGGCAGAGCAGGGCTGCTCGTGGTCCTGCTCACTCTGGCTCAGAGATGCCCACGTTTCCCTCTTGACCAGCCTCAGCACCAGGGTCTCCCCCTGTCAGGAATGACTTCAGGCTGGTGTGGACACGTGTCTAAAGGCTCCATCCTCACAAATAAAGCCTGCAAAGGTCTGTGAGGTACTTTGTGTGCATGGTATGTCCAAAAACTGACAAGACACCTCACCAGCCTGCACACAAACTCCACACATGACTAGTTCCCTAATTCCTGCTGAGCTTCATTTCCCAGCCATGTGAAGTGTGCCTGGAAAACCCTCTGGAGAGCTGCCAGGCTGCCAGACTGCAGGCACGGACTGGCCCTTGCCCTGAGCTTGTCACAGGGGCTGGGATGGGGTGACAAGTCTGTGGCAGCTGCAGCTGCGGAAGTGCAGTGACGTCAGTTTAACCACACGGAACTTGAAATCCCTTTGATTAAAGTCATTTTGCTGCAGCTCAGCTAACAAGAAGAGAAAAGGTAGGGGTGACTTCTTGAAATCATTTTGAATCTTATTGTCCATGCAGTTGGTAACAGTGTCCTTCAAACAGAACCATCAATCTGTCCCCACAGTGCTGGCCAAGCACAGCAGTGAGGGTCTCTGCTGTGCCCTGTTCCTTCCTCACCAGACTAGAAAGATCATCAATTTGAGATGGAGATGCTTCACAAGTCCTTCCTCAAGCTGAAAAAAGATGTGGCCAAGCACACATCTCATTTCACATCTCATTTCTCATCTCATTTCTCACCACTGAAATCATAGGTAAGAACAGTCAAGAGGAAGAGGGGTAAGGAAAACCCCCCGAGGGGAATTCCAGATGAGTTACTTCCAGAGCTGCCCAAAGGCCCAGAGTGGCTGAGGGTGCAGTGATGGTGCATCCTGTACTCCCTGCTCAGCCCTCCTGCTCCTCATGTTCAGCTCCTGCACTGGAGCCCTGGAAGCACAAAGAGCCCATCCAGGGCACTGGGAAACGACCCATCCTGCACTTCAGCTCAGAAACTGAAACGAAGATTTTTTTAAAGGCAGAAACCCCAGACTCAGGCATTTTCTGAGACTTCCGACCTCGTTCCTTTAGCTTTCACTGATGGGTGAGCAGGGTTGGGCTGGTAAGAGGTAAAGGCAGACAGGAAGGAAATCATTAAAGTATTTTATAACACCCCAAAAAGGTTATTTTCAGGTTGTGCTGCAAGCCTTTTCAGTCAGTTCTCTATAGGCAACACCAGCATGTCCTGATGCCATTGTGGTGCCAGCCCTTGGAGCCCAAGAACTCCACAACATTCCAGTTATCCCAACAGCCCTCCCAGCTTGTTGCACAGTCCTTGATGGGAGATCCCAGCCCAATCCCAAGAGCCCATCCACCAGGGTCCTTTCAGACCCCCTTTATCCCACCTCTTACTATCCATTTAAATTTAATAGTTCATATCCTCTCCCCGGTTGCCCCCAAAGCAGGTTTTATCCTCCCAGCTGACACCCCAATCCCATCTGGGACTGGATTTGCCCAAACCCTGGGTGTGTTTTGGTGGGAGAGCAAAAACCTGGCCTTGAAACCAATTTGTGACAAGAACTAATCGTCCCAGCTGGTGGCAGCAAAGCCTAAAGAATAAAGGACAAGCAGCGAGCTCCGCCTGCAGCAGGGACCTCGTCGTGTCTGGGGGCTTGGGATAGAAAACCCGAGCCCACGACCCCAGTGATGTCCCCACGGTGTCCCTGTGACAAACGTGCTCCTTGGGACAGGTCTGTGGGAGGCTGGAATGGTGGTGCTGTGCTGGTCCCATCCCTTCACACCAGCTGCCGTGGCCCTTCCCTGAACATCCCCTCCCACACCGACCCAAACCCTCCTCTCACTACTTTTTCTTTGTTAAAAACAACCATAACGAGAGGTTTGTGAGCGAGGGTCAAACCTACTTGCAGTCAGATGGGTTTAAGAGATAAATCCTTTCGTGCTGGACAGCGGGGACCGCTGGAAAATCAAAAATCATTTGTTATCTGTGTCACCCCATTGCCCTTTCTGATCCCTATTTCATGTTTAATAACAAAACCCAACCACCACCATGCCCCTGTGCCCAGCCTGCTGTAGGGTATTAACCATGTAAACTGCTGTGATTTGGGCTATTAAGGAGTAAAAGTATTCCAGATTTCCAGCTCTGGAACCTCTTCAGGAGATGTGGGACACAGAGCACAGGGATGCTCCATCCCCAGGGGAGCTCACCCCAAGGGACAGTGGGGACAGCTGTCCACAGCTCACATCCAGCACAGCACAAAATGTCTCAGTTAAACATCAAACCTCACTGTAAATAAGTAACTCCTTGAAATCTAAACAAAGGGCATCCAAAATGACACAACCCTGCCATGCTCCCCCTTCGTGCTCTGAAAAAGGCCTATTGAAAAACACGTAGGGAAATCTGGTAATAATAATGATCCAATCCATAATCTCAGATCTTAAATCCTCTTTTCCTGAGACAGTTGGGGGTCCATCCTCTCCAGGAAAATGATGAAGATTAAGCATTTTTAAATCAGGTCATTGCAAGGGAAGGGTTTGCCCTATGGAATCCTGCTGCTGGTGGTAGGAACACAAAAGCCCAGGGTTGAAAAACAGTGGAATCACAGAATCCCAGAATGATTTGAGTTGGAAAGGACCTTAAAGATCATCTCATTCCAATCCCCTGCCATGGGCAGGGACACCTTCCACTATCCCAGGTGGCTCCAACCTGGCCTTGGACACTTCCAGGGATGGGGCAGCCACAGCTTCTCTGGGCACCCTGTGCCAGGGCCTCCCCACCCTCACAGGGAAGAATTTGTTCCCAATATCCAACCTAAATCTATTCTTTGTCCTGTCACTCCCTGCCCTGTGGAGTCCCTTGTCCTTCAGACCCCCATTATCACTGGGCTACAACGATGCTCCTTCCCTGTTGGAATTGAGGGTCCCAGTGCCCAGTGATGACACCAGGTATTCCTGAATCCTGCAGAACTTCCTCACCTACTTACCAGGAACAACATTCCTGAGGATTCCAAAGGCCCCCCCAGGCACTGCTCACCCTGTCTCCCACTCAAACCCATTCACCCACACTCACTCTGGACATCACACACCAGCACCCTCAGGTCAGTGTTTCCACCATACCCAAAACATTTATTTCTCCAAAAACTATTGCTAATGACAATGGATACATTTTGTTGCCCCAGTATGGACCGAACATTTCCAACACATCGACTCCTAATACTGTACAATACTGTACCAAAAGGAAAAAAAAAAAAGGCTGTACCTCGATATTGTACAGAGTTCTATATACAAAGTACAATTTTACACAGTTTAATATATACACCGTATATATATTGGTGTAGAAGACATGAAACAATGGAAACTGTTTTAGCAAGAACATTCCATCCCACCATCAAACAACTGCTGTTGATAACCCCAAACCCAACGCACTGTACGAGCCACCACAGGACTGAGGTTCAGACAGAAAACACAATTTCTACACTTTGCAACCAAATTTTCCCACATTACAGCAGAACCACATCGCTGTGATCCCCTAAAATCAGAGATGGTTTGCAGTAATTGCCCTATTTTGGCTACATAGAGCTGGTCTTTTGAAGAACCTGCTGCTCACAAGTATTGCTCCAGCAGTTTGGCACACTCACGAGTCCAGTCCTTTGGACTTACTCACATCTCAGGGCTCTGCCTGGAGAAAAGGCTGGTGAAGTCCACTTCAGAGTAAGGTTACTACAGTGCCTTGGAAAGGACGGGTCCACCTATGATTTCCACTGCAAACTGCTAAATATTTACCCTGTATGAAGCTTGGTAGATCAAGTATTAGTACAGCAGGGAGCTGCCCTCCCTCTCCACCTTCGCCTCTTTTTGGCCCATTGTTGAAAAACAACACGTTTGTCCCAAACCACGTTATAGGAAGCACAAAATATAACAGGAAAAAAAAAACAAAAAAACCCCACCTTACGTTTTCCAGGCCTTGAATTGCTGTTCTGGCATCTGAGCCACCAAAATAGATGGTTTGTCCCTAGAACCAAGCCTGGAAAAGGATTCATCTGCCTTCAGGCAGAGCCTGAATCGCTTGTGCGTGACACAGCCAGGGCCATCCCGGCCCTGCAGGCACAAGGCAGAGGGTCAAGTATCTTCATTTTTATTTTATTTCAAGTACCAGGTTGTCACACAGACACAGAGACACGCAGAAAGCTGATGTGGAAAGAGCTCAGCCCCCCAAGTTCAGTCCATGAAGTGCGTGGTGTTTTCCCAGAGAGGGCGCTGGGAACATCCCTGTGGAGAACAACATTCCCCACGACAGGGAACAGCCCTCCCTTCCACAAGGCCTCTTGTGCTACCTCTAAAGAAACAATTTTATGTCTCCAACTGCATTTGTGGGCCAGATAAACCCACGAAAGGGCTTGTTATTTTTTGTGAAAGCTAAAAATCTCAAAATAAATCCATCCCCGGTTTGTTAAACTCATTTTCTGTCCTAGACAGGTTCCTAAGTGATGGAAATGCCTCAGTGGTCCTGGTTTTGTTTTTTAAAGCAGTTTTCCTACCTTGTGGCTCACAGGTCAGCAAGTAAATGTATTTATACTTTGGAGCACATCCCTGTGCACTCAGGGCTCGGTCCTGCCAAGCACAGGTACCTCTCACCTGGTCACCAAAGCAGTGCCACACCCCAAGGGACACAGGGATGTGCTTCAACTCCACCTCTGCTCGTGGATATGAAGAACAGGGGCCAGAGCTCAACCTCTTATTGAATTATCAAACTCTCCAAATGGGGATTTGGGGCATTTTTCCATCATTACTGTTGCCTGACTAACAAACCATGCTCCACTAAGACCATCATCTCCTTTAAGTGTTCCCTCAACCTGGATTCCATCAGCAATGGAACATTCCAGTCTACCTGCTCCACATGTCCAAAGGATCTGAAGTGCTAATAACTGGAGATGTTGATTTCTGAGGGAGAACATCTCTCAAAAGCTCAATAAACCCCCAAATCTATACAATGTTCAACTGAATCTGAGGTTTTGACACACAGAAGAAGAGAAATAAGGCAGCAAACTCCATCTGCAATGAACTTTTCTTGTCCCAGTATTGCTGGAGCTCTTCCAAGTGCATCGTACCAAGTGCAAGGTGGGGAACTACAACAGATGGAATTTCTTGCCAAACTGAAGTGTTTTGATTCAGTAAATAAATTTATGAGAACTCGGTTATCTTAACCTACTTTTGTGCAAGAATAATCTTGCCTTAAAAAAAAAAATCAACAAAAACTCCCAAAATCCAACACATGAGGTATTCAGCACAGGAAACCCAAAGACTCCTTTCAAACAGGTATCAAAATACAGACATATACAACAATTCTTTTCTGCTGTCACAGTGCACTCTAATTATTTACTTATTTTCATTGCAATAAAATATCCAGTACAGATAAAATGAGAGTGTTTGATTGTGTCCCACTGCTTTGACATGAAGAAGAAATGTACAATTTATAAACTGTGAGCCTTTGGATGCCCCCAGAGAGGCAGAAATTTAGCAATGGTTAAAGCACACTGCTCCATTCCCAGCTAGGGAAATAAAACAGGAAAGGTTTGAGCTTCAGAAACTATTCAGATCGACCACCTAAAACCGTGTTTTATTTCAAAAGTTTTTTGCTTTGGATTATTTCAATCCAACACCTGATGAACAAGACTGTTGTTCATCCAAAGCACTATCCAACAAACAGACATTATTCCAGTTATCAAACACTTCTTGTCTTTATATTTGACACAAACATTACATGAAAGTCATGAAAAGAGAATTTCCATGGAAGAGCTAATATTTCTTCAGAATATGAAGATATGAAGTAACATTGATACCTTCCCAAGCAAACCACTGTGTCCACCCTACACTGGTCTCTCCTGGTTTCACAGGGACATTTCCAGTTCCTCCTTCCCACCTCTCCAGCAGCGACTGGTCATTAATTAAACACTTGTGGCAAATGTTCTCTCGGCCTTGTGTGTTCACAGAGTGAAGCAGACAAGCTGAAAGCCTCCTGGTTTTTGTGATTTTGTGGGTTTATTCCCCTGTGTGTGTGTGTGAGGTTGTCTCCTGGCAGGGCAGACCCGAGGAAGAGGAAGGACAACCTTCAGCCTGTCATATTGCTCTAAATATGAAGTGTCAATCACAGTGCACATCAGAATTCCAGTTGAGTTGCTCCAAATACAGGTTCTCCTGCCAAGCACATTCCCCTTGGCAGCAGGATTGTCCCAGAGCTGTGGATGTTAGAGAAGCACAGTAATTCAGATACAGACAGTTGCTGTTACAGTTGCCTGAAGTCTTTTTTATGTTTGTTTAAATCTCCTAATTTCATACTTCAGACCTTGAAGACAGAAAAGAGCATCTCCTCCAATGTGCTGTGCGTGGCTGGACACTTAATTCTGAGAAACTTGAATGCTAGGCATAAAAATAGAAAGGAAATAAGGCATTACAAATGAGTTGAAGTCGATTTACAGAGATCCTGCTCTTGACACAGATTAACTTTGGTCATTCGTGACCAAAAGAAGAAAAGAAAACAAACAAAAAAATTCCTACTTAAAAAGAAATGCCAGAAAGTTCTGCCTGAGCAAAAAATTACAAGTTTAATAATTCTATTTTTTCCCAAAAAAACAAGTGACTCCTTGGTGGTAGAAGTCCATCAGAACCTGAGAGCAAAGGTCGCTGGTCACACTGTTGGATCTTCTGGGAGGTCCAGGGACAGTCACACACGTACCATGGAGCTTCCCAAGGGAAAGCTGAGGAGAAATGGGTAACAAAGAGTGTTCTCACCAAAATCTTTCCAGTGTTCCACAGTTTTCTTAATTTAGGGCCCAGAGGAAGTTGGTGTTTTGAAAAGCCATCATTAATATGGATTGATTGCTTCTGGTGGGGGGGGGTGTGGGGATGGACAGGGACACAGGAAAACTCTGTTCCATTTTTCTAAGTGAATCAGAAAATAACACTCCAGCAACCCTTCTTAGAAATGCACATTTTGTTTCTTCTTTTTTAATTACTAAGTGCCAATTAAACTGACATTGCAGTCACGAGGAACCCACGAACTGAAAAGAAACTCAGCTAAAAGGGCGAGAAAATGACTTTTCTTATCTTGTCCTTGCCTAAATTTGTTTGATGAAAACACAAGATGTGCAGCTTGTTTTACATCCCAGAAAAGTTTAGGAACAAGGAGAACCAGGGTCATCCAGTCTCCACTCTTGCAGGACTGCGAATCTTCTTGAGCCCTGCAAGTGGCACATGCCTTTTTTGTTTTTTTTTTTTTACTTATTATTATTAAATTAAATAAATGTGAGCGTTGTGGAGAATTCCCAGAGGAGTACAAAAGAGTCCATGCAGCCTGTGGGAGCATTTGCTGCCTACAGATAAATACAAAGACTAAGAATCCATTCACATGTCTGAGTCCTGCAGAGGAGCCACGCCAAGGAACGCAGGGAAGCCACTCCAGAAGCCACGTGCTGTCACATCACTGTCCCCAGCAGTGTTTCCTGCACTGCTCTATAAGAGCAGAGATCCCTAGAACAGCTCACAGCAGTCATGGCCACTGACAGAAGCGTTTGCAGCCAGAAAGAGGGAGAAGGTAGGAAGCTTGAGAACTTGTGGTCGAAGTTTTTACAGTGCTTGTCCCTGGGATTTGGGTGGGGATCCATCCTGGTGTGTGATCTGACCAAGGAGGTGTGCGTTAGGAAGTGGAGTCCCCTCGTAGTTTTCAAAATTAACTTGTTTTTTACATTCAGTCTCTGCAGACCACACACCACATCAGAGCCCACGGGCTGAGAATGACACTGAAACAATAAAGCTGTTTTTAAATATGGGAGAGCAAAGGGAGAAACCAGCTCGAAACTGTCCATAAGCAACAACTGGGCTTTTTCTCATGCTCCTAAACCTCAGGAACATGTTTTGTTTATATTTGCACAGACACATATTACGTAGAACTCCACAAAATCTAAGAGTGTTCCAGAGTAAACTATTTTTCATGACAAGTGTCAACTAAAGCATGAGGCTGGATGGCCAAGGGCTTTGGCCCCAGGGGGAGGGAGGGGGAGCAAACAAACAAAACCAGAGGATGTGATGGAAGTCAAGACAGACCCTTAAACCACTGTGGCACCAGCGGGAGACAGAATAATAATAATAATAATGCACAAGAAACAGGCATGTCCAAGCTCCACGTAACCAGTGGCACCAAAACATGCAATAGACTAAAATCTATCCTATTGTTTCCCTGTGATAAATGAAACACAGAATATATAAGTCACTACACCAGTATCCAAAACAGGATGCCACTAAGTGTTTCTTTCAGTGGCCAAACACTTGAACAAGGCATCAACTAGAAACCAAGATCCAACTCATCCCTTTGTGTGTGATTTCCTGCTCAGCTTCACAGTGACCTGATTCTGGATTTCCCAGGCGTGGCAGGAGCTGTTCTGCCTCCCACACATCCCCGAGGTGGGGACGTGGGACGAGGTTGTCACCACTCAGTTCACTCCCAGGGGTCGCTCCCAGCAGCGAGCAGCAGTTCACAACCAACCTTCGGTTCCAAAAATGAGTTAAATAAGACTTTTAACGTCTTTCGCAGCGTCTCTTCCCGTGAAACAGCATCCAGGAGCAGCACGGGGTCCATCAGACAGTACACGACTTGTCAGTGGGCTGCTGAGATGCAGAGGAGGCCACGCCGGGGCTCGTGGCGTTAGTTTTGGGGAACACTGTGGGTTTGGGGCGGGTTGCTGGAGGTTTGCCCTGCGTGGCCATTTTGACGGCCTTGAGGGGCCGGAAGGAGCAGGGAATGTCCCCGGCCGTGCTGGCGCTGCGCTGGAAGGGCGGCTCGGGCTCCTTGAGGAGCTGCGTGTGCAGAGGGCTGGAGGGTTCCGAGGTGGGGGCCACCACGGGTGACGTTTTCAGGGGCTCCAGGGTGTCCAGCACAACGTCTGGCGTGTGTTTGACGCTGCTCTGCCTCTCCAGCTCCCGCAGCTCGTTGAGAGCAGAGTTCATTGTGGCTTCAATGTCCTGCAAGCTTGTTTGAGACACCCAGTGAACATGGAGCTCACACACAGATACTGACATAGAGTCAGTATAAATATATGTATGTGGGTTTTTATAGAGATATAGATCTCAGTGTAAATTATAGATATAAATATATGCATATAAAAATGAATATATATTTAAATGAATTCATATGAATGAATGTATATTTATATTTATATATATTTTTGTATGGAGTATATATTTATCTATATTTATAAATATATGTATAATATATTTATATAAATAATATATAATATA
>WEIV01025100.1:34958-82403 GCA_013390005.1 Calyptomena viridis | reverse complement strand
ATATAGAAATTATAAATATATAGATATATTTATACGGATATATTTATATCTCTAAAACACGTAATAAAAGACAACAAATATAAACAACAATATATAACATACATCTATATAAATAGACAATATATCTATATATCAATAAATAGATATAGAGATGAATATATAAATACAAATACTGATATATACATAAGACTTCAAGAATAACTTATTTGTCCCCAGCCTGTAAACACCAACCCTCAAATCACCCTTGGGTGAAGGACCTTGAGGAATCAGAGTGAAATCTGTGCCCAACTCTGCAGCACCAGATCCTGCAGCCAACGAGCACTAATTCTGATCATCAACAGGAAGGACAGTAATTGCCAGCACTGTCCTGCTGCTGATGTGCTGCTTTACTGCTCCTGAGGCTGCCTGGACTTCAAAGACAAGTACAACCCCAAAATGCAGCAATGCCCAGAAACCAATGGATTCACAGTATTTGTGCCCATTCTTGCAATTTATTTGGCACGTGAGACTCAGGAGAGTAAATTGCTGAGGGAAGGACTGATGTGGCACCAGATTCTGAGATCCCTGTGAACTCTTGCTGCCTCTCTGGTTTTCCCACTGAGCTGTTCCCACAAAGGTATTTCAGAGGCCTCAAAAATGTCACGTTTTAGAAAACACAGAAGATATCAATTCAAATTGGCACTTGTCCCACCTCTTATAAAATATTACAGTCATCAACAAATAACCATGAAGAGAACTTTGAGGTAAAAATGGGGGGATTTTGTCTCAGCTGGAGCAGGACCTACACATTTCCTACTGGTGAACCCACTGGTGCACAGAATCCCTGGGGAGCAGGGGAGCTCAGCCTTGCTGTGACTCACACTTTGGCTACAGCTTTTCAGCTTCCTCAGAGGTTTTTCAGGCAGTGGGGAAGGGAAATCAGTCAAGGAATGGTGGAATAAAGCAGAGACAGTAATCTGACACCTCCCAGTCTATCCTGAGGCCAGGCAGGTTTTACTTATGAATTTGGGGAAATATGTAAGATGCACAAGGGTTATTAGAAGGTGTCTGAAAAGATACTACAGGGCAGAGAGAAACACTGATTTAATACAGCTTGGGTTTTTTTAATCCATCCTGTTATTTATTTTCCCCTCCTTGTTCCTTTTTCTCCCCAGACTCTTCTCCAGTGAAACAATGGAGTGAATGTTCTGGCAGGGAGAGGAGACAGAACAACTTCACTTAGACTTAATTGAAAAAACAAAGAATCTGATTTATATCAACCAAAGCCCTGGAAGGACAGGGAAAAATGGAGACAACAGGAGCTGTATATTATAATTCCACTGTAACAAATGGGCTACAGACACTCGTAACAGCAAAATACAACTTTCCATCAGAATATTCATCGGGTTTTAATTTGGATTTATTTATGATTGGGAGTTGCTGTTTTGTCAATAAAAATGATGTTTAATTTTCACACGTTTTCCCCAAGCTCCTTAGAAACCTCCAGGGTCCTGAACCAGGCAGAGCAGTCAGGTCTCCCAGGGCTGGCTTTGTAATCTGAGCCTGGAGCATTCCTTGGCTTTAGACAGATCCATCCATCCCATGCTGCAAACAGTTGGTACAGGCAACATGCAAGTGCAGGCACATCCACCAGGGAAGAGGGAAATCTGTAACACATCTTTCCTACCCTGCCCTCACTTCAAGGCACTTGTCTAAATAAAAAGCTCAGGAAAAGCAGCAGGATTATGTTCAAAGTTGGTTTCTGATCACACACTGAAGCCTGTGAGCATGTAAAGATGCCACTGGAGCACTGCACAACTCAGCAGCCTGCTTTTATTTTGGTTGTGCTGCTCCATGTGCTTCCAATGTCTCACCACAGGCAAGTCTGCACAACTGACAGGAGAATGTTAAATCGACACTAAATACTTCACTTTTCTCGTGTCTTGAAAGTTATGATTGTTTAATTCCTTGCTGACAGCTTTGGAATCTGTGTCACTTTCCGAAATGGACGTTTTTATTGTTGAAATTAAATTCTGAATAACGAACAGGGCCAAGTTTTTATGGAGGAAGGACCTGACTGTTTGTGTTCCCTCATGAAAGCAGCCTCAGAGCTTTGCACAAAGCAAGGATGAAAGACTGGACTCAAGCTGTGCTTAAGTTAATAATGCATTGAGAGAATCACAGAGTGGTTGGGGTTGGAAAGGGTCTCTGGAGACCACCCAGTCCAAAGGCCCTGCCCAGGCAGGGTCACCTGGAGCAGGTGACACAGGAATGTGTTTCCAGGTGGGTTTGGAATGTCTCCAGAGAGGGAGACTCCATGCCTTCCCTGGGGAGCTGTTCCAGGGCTCTGCCACCTTCCATGGGAAGTTCTTCCTCACGTTGAGGTGGAAGTTGTGTTTTAGTTTATGGCCTTTGCTCCTCGTCCCGTCCCTGGGCACCACTGAACAGAGTCTGGCACCATCCTCTGACACCTTCTGGAGATATTTGAGTGGACAGGTGAGATCCCCTCTCAGTTTTCCCTTCTCCAGACCAACCAGGCCCAGCTCCCACAGTCTCTCCTTGTAAGAGAGACACTCCATCCCCCAGAAGGGAACGACCCAAGATGAAATCAGACTTCACACTAAAACCCCTCACTGCACCCAACATCCTTCAAGTCTCCAAGCCAAGCCTTTAAGGCAAAGCACTCCAACTTACCTGTGCAATGACCTCGGGGTCCATGGGCCGGTGGTTGTTGAAGCTCTTGGACCTCCCTGCTGTGACAGTTTTGCGGATCTGGGGGCTCTCGATCCTGTTCTTCAGCGACGAGTGTCGGCTGATGGAATTGAGGCTGCCGTGGCCACTGATGGAGCATTTATCTGGAACCTCCTTGGGAAGACTTTGGCTCATAATGGGCTGAGATGAGGGTCTGGAACCGGCTATGGCTCCGGGGGAGGCTGGTTCTGCCAGTGAACTACCTAGTCCATGGCTGTCACTTTGACGGAAGGCTCTTCTGATGCTGCCTGACTCTGGTTTCTTTCTTTGCCTTCAGTCACAAAAGCAAAACAAGTCAATACAAGCAGGTACAAATAACCAGCTGTCATTTGAAGACATCCCCCCAAAACAACACAGAGGACAATGGGAAGAGACAAAGATACCCAGATTACAAACACACCCGGGGTTTTAGGAGTGATTGCGATACAGTAAAATCATAAATCATTCCAGTTTAACACTTCTAACGACAAGGCTGAGATCTGGCAGCTGTGCATATTCAGAGCGAAACCAGAAAACTTGGATGGAACGTGATTATCTTGGTCAAGAGGAAAAGGATTTATATTTGAACAAAAAAAAACCCTCTGTGCCATCGACAGGTTTTGATGATGTGTTTTTATTACATTCGAAGAGCAGAGCTACAATTTTTGACTGGAGGACACAGTATAAGTCTACTAAGCTCCTGGCCCAAGGCATCAAGTTATTATTTTCAGAGATCAGCAAGCAAAGAACCCCAGTTTGGGGTTAATGATCATTTCCAATATTTGCTGGTGGTTCTCTTTCATGGCTTTGGCAGGACCACAAGGCACTTTCTATGCAGGGCCACAGATAAACCAAAAAGATGATGTCAAATGGATGAACTGGTCCCAAGAATTTAGTTTCTACCCCAGCACCTTGCGGTCTGACAGCACGGTTCCATTCAAACCACAGGAGGGCCAATGCAGCAGAATACTTTATGCCATAGGTCTGAAGCTTGGCATCCATTATACAGGGAAGGATCCATTTATATATAGCACCAGCCCCATGAATAACTGCAAGAAAGTGTTAACTCCAGTAGGATTTTGGCATCCAAATAATAATTCAGTGGGTGGCACAACTGTCATTGCGAAACCATCTGATTTAATTTTGCTCAAGTCTGTTCACACATAGGTCAGAAGATTCATTCCTAAAGAAAAAACAACAAAATGAGTCTTATGCTACTGTTGCTAAATATCAGGTTCCCTAGTAAAGGGAAAAAAAAACTGGAGTGGACATTACCCAGGCTTCTAAAAAACACTACACACAACACTATCAAAGCCAGCAGATGGTGAAGCTCCAATATTGGTCTGTTACACAAATCTCTCCATAACTGGCAGAATGGCTACTTCAGTGGCTCAGACAATAAATATCATAAAAGAAAGCCCAGATCCCAAGCTGATGCAGATTAGCAAGGCTTCAGATATCAGTGGAGCTCTGCTGAATCCCATAACTAAGGACCAGACTCTCTAGGACATAAGCAGGTCCAAACCTTTTAAAAGGATGCATTTCTGTTAATGCCTTTATAGACTACATTCTATTAAATAAACTGAAGGTTAAGAACATCCCCTCCCATAAAACTGTAATTATCATATAATACCTTCACTGCACAATAGAGATGTGGGGGTTTTAATACTAAGGCAATAATCAGAAAGATAAATCTGCTCTAGAAAAACTAAATAACAGATCATGAAATTTAGTCTGTTACTAGGTTCATTTTCCAGCTTTTTATTGTGTTGAGTGTCAGCTAAAGCAACAATTTGGGATGGAGGAGGTAAGGTTAGAGCAACAGGGGGTTGTGCTGTTTCACTGCAAGCATATGGTTAGTAACCTGAGGTGAGAAGTGCTGGGGGAACAAGAGAGTGTTACAGGCAATGCCAGATGGTGGGACTTCAGGAATGGCATTTATCACAAAATGGGACACTAGTTTCTGAAGGAATTGTCCCCCACCCCATCAACCAAAACGTGTTAAATGTGGACAAGACAGATCACAGAACAACAACGAATGGGGACACAGCACACGGGATCTCACCCCACCAGTCCCCTCCCTTCCCCTGCTTAGCTTATAAAATAGGGCATATTTGGGAAAACAGGAACAGATGGCACCTCGGGGATAGGGAAGGGAAGCCAGTGGGGTTTAAAATGAGCATTGGCCACACTGGTGACAGAGAGAGGACAGTAAAATGTGAGTTAGAAGAGAGGGAAGCAGAGAAAAATGGTGGCAGCGCCCATTAATGAACCTTTGTCAGGGAAGGCAATATTTTACTGGACTCATCACCAAGCTCTTTACAGTTCAGGAAAATAATGCAAGGCTGTTCTTACTTGTTGATGTTTGCAAGGTAAATGTCTGCGACGTGCCCCCCACTCGGGCAGCTGGCACCAGCTCTGGCTGTCACTTTTTCTTCTGGTGGCTCAGAATTTATTTCTATTTCAGACTTCGGACTGGATCTTTCTGAGATACCATCCTCACTAGGAAGGAGGAGGGAAGGACATCACAACCCAAACAGGACCAGCAGCGCTGAATTGCAAATACAGCACTGGGTATGTGAACATGTGCAAAGGACAACAGCACGTTGCTGGTGGGTTTTTTCCTGAAGGATCATTAGATTTTTTTTGAATCATAGAATGGTTTGGGTTGGAAGGGAACTTAAAGATCACCTTGTCCCACCCTCTGCCATGGGCAGGGACACCTCCCACTATCCCAGGTTGCTCCAACCTGGCCGTGGATGCCCATCGAGGGATGGAACAGCCACAGCTTCTCTGGGCAACCTGTGCCAGGGCCTCCCCACCCTCCCAGAGAACAACTTTTTTCCCAATATCTAATCTAAACCCGCTCCCCTCCAACTTACAGCCATCCTCCCTTGTGAAAAGTCCCCCTCCAGCCCCAGAGCCTGATTTCTGTGAGCAACCTGCAGCCCCCTCTGCATCTTTACCAGGCACAATTCTGACACCACACCTCCACATCCACCAGCACCCCTCAGAGCTCTGCTCGGCCTTCAGGCTGAAAGCTCAATTCTCCACCTGGTGCCAACGTCTTGCCCCAAACACCCCAGTGCACCCCTGAGTTGTAAGCGAGCCCAGAGTGTCACATACGTGTCCTGGACGACGATGTACTGGTGAGGGATGAGGCCGTCGATGCCGTTGTGCCGTCCCTCCCACCAGTCATCCGAGGCCCTCTGGTAGAGCAGCAGAGAGGCTCCCTTTTTAAAGGACAGCTCTCGTGCAGTCCTGCCAAGGTAGTCGAACTTGGCTATGGCTTCTATGGGCTCACACTCTGGGAGAGAGAAGGGAACAAACAGCTCACTAAACACTGGGGCTGGGTGAGCGTTCAACAGTTCAAACCTACCACAAAGCAGAGTATGGTGAGAGCATGAGGAGGATGAAGTGTTGCTTCTTCAGGCAGCAGAGGGTTAAAGCAGCAAAATTCAGAGGGGAACCCCTGTAACTTGAGCGTTTTCAGCATTTACCTAATCGCTGCATGGAGAACACATTCATGTTTTCTAACTCATAAACCCACTCACAGCAATTCAAGCCTACAAAGATGGAAGTGGCAATGGCAAAATTAGTATCTCATTAAAATATGATGCATTTCAAAGCTGGGTAACAATCAGGTGTTTTCCAGACAACAATGTGCTTACAGTACACTTTTCAAGGCAGCTAAACTGAACCTCCCAGGCAGGCAGGAGTTGTTATTAACATTTGGGGAGGGAAACATCCTCTCATTCCAGGCTGCTTCAGAAATAAAGCATCTATTCAGAGGGAAATTTCTGCTGCCTGTGAGGTTCACCTGACCCAGGAGACCGGATTCTGGCACCGTGGGAGGCCGTGCAATTCATCCAGCTGTCATGGAAGCTCAGAAAACATCTAGTGCCTCCACTGCTGTGCTTTGTGCAGTGAAGGGGGGAATGAGCCCCCAGCTCCATCCAGCTGGGATGTTCTGTGCCCGCCAAGAACAGCAGGACTGCCCCTGGAGCTGCACAACGTGCTCCAAACCTGCCTGCAAAGCTCACACAAGAGCTCCAGCCATGCCCTGTCTGCAACCAGCCACTAATCCAGGTCCCTGCAGGACTCTGATATTATACAGAGGGACAATAAGGGCATTTAGACACTCAGGAAAATCAATGTGAAATTCACGTGGATTATTTTTAAGACTTTGAAAAATCTGCCGCTGGTTGAGTCTAAATATATATTAAGCCAGCTCCCAATTCTAGGCAGGAATCAGGGGAATGGGGATGAGCTCAACCACACAGCCCCAGTGGACTTCCTCTAATTACTTTAAAGGAGCTTTAACACAGCCAAGCAATCCATGGAAATTGAGTTCATTCCTAGAGAAAGAGATTTGTGGTTCCTCTTCCTGGACAAGCAAAGATCTGCTATTCCATACAGAGATCTCCTCTGCATCACAGGAAGCCAGTTCCAAGAGCCAACCAGAAAGGACTGGAAGGCTGAACATGGGCCACAGCTTTTACAGTTATTCCTTTGGAGAGAACTGGGATTCCAAGGCTGCCCCATGGCAAGCAAGGCAGTAGCTGGGTTTGATAAAATATATGGTGCAAATCCATCTGAGTGAGCTGAAGCACCCATTTCATAAAGCCCCCAGCTCCATTGAGATACCCTCAGAAAGTGACCCAGCACTGAGGGCAAACAGCAACAGGACCTGTCAGATCCACCCCCAACAGCAATTCCTCCATTCCCAACAGTTCAGAATTCTCTCAAACCACTCTCTTTGGGTAAGCCTGTGGTCAGCCTTACACAAATCCCATTATCAGCCCTCAGCAACCAGGCAGAGATTTGGGAGGGTGGGAAAAGCCTGGCCCATGTTGGCAGCTCTCGACAGCCTCGTCCAGACTCCCCAAAGCACGTGGTTATCTGGGTTTGGCTCCTCTTGCTTGTTGTGCCTCTGGAGCCAGCTTCTTCCTAACAGTAAAAAACCCAATAATGCTGGTTTTTGGTGTCCCCCTCCATTTAGGAAGGGATGGGAGTGTGGTTTGGTAAATTCCATCTGTTCATTAAGAAGTGTTTATTGTTCCAGATGAGTGCGGCACTCAGGTTTCTTATGTTTCCAATTTGCTTTTTAGGACTCTGGCTTCTCTCCAGAGAACTGATTTTAGACTTTAATTTCCAGTAGCTTTTTCCTACTACACTTATGCTCAGAGAAGAATGCTGTGTGAATAAAGAGGCATAAGGCTAAGCCAAACAGTTCCCTCTGCCACTCTTGACAGCCTGGGCAGGAAAGCAGCAGATTAAGATGTTTCCACTCATACATATGATTTAACAAACAATCTGCTTGTCTTTCAGTATTTCTGACCTCTTTTATCTGCCTCAAACCAGTGTCCTCTCACTTGTACAGTGAGGCTGATGAACAGCACAGATGCTCTGCACAAAACACGACCTCTCCCCCCACCCCAAAATTCCTTTGCTCAGTGGAGGTGGCTGGAATGACAGCTTTACTTTGGGAAGATTAGTGCCAGCCTCACAAAAGAGCTTAAGAAGCAAATGCTTGGTCACATCTAAGGACAGGAGGAGGAAGACAAACCCAGGAACATCCACCCCAGGTCACAGAGCTGCCCCTGCACTGCTGACAGGTATGACCAGGGTGTGACTCTGCACAGCTCAAGCAGGACCAGAGACTCCTGAGTTAACCAGATCCTGCTGCTCTCTTGCAGATACAGCCCAGCTCCTTCCTCTGCTTCAGTGCCAAACACTCCCTCCCAAATGCTTCCTATGGAATATTCCATGTAGGTTCCATCCAAAACACCTCCCAGTTTTACCTTGCTTAGGGGCCCCATGCAATTGAGTTCCAGAGGCTGCAGAACAGTGTCCTCCTCTAATCTCCAACTGCTCATTTCTCATCTCTGTACTCTCTCAGTCACAAAAGAGATCTAAAAATCCCCTCCACAAACAACCCAAGTGCACATTATGGCATGAGCCTGCAGGCTTTAGTCCCAGGTTTATGCAGATGTGGGCTGTGTTACCCTGTCCTTCTTTACAGCTATTAAATTGCTCTTTCTTAGATACAAACTCCAAAAGGACACATTTTCATGCATTTTTAAGAGCTAACACTTGTCAGACAGAACACTCTGTTCAAGATAGAGAGTGAACTCATGTTCCATTCCCACAGGCTTTGTGCTCCCTCCCAACAACCTTGGTGAGGAGTCACTGTGCCAGTGCTCGACCTTGCTGAGGGAGAACTGATTTCCCAGCATTTCTGAACATCCTTTACTTTATCACTGGTGTGTGAACACCAGAGAATCACAGAATCGTTTAGGTGGGAAAAGATCTTTAAGATCACTGAGCCATGGAAGCAGTGGGAGCACAGTGATGCCTTGGGAAGGGTTTGTTAGGCAACTGCTGAAGCACAGAGGCAGCACAGGAGCACCTGGCAGGGCCACTGAGCAAATTCCTAATGACCAGCTCAAAAAGGATGACACCTAATTTTAAGGGAATGGCACCTATTTCCCACCTTTACAACTGAGGTCACAAGTAAAACCATCACTGAACCGATTTAGACAATTGCAAAGGGTCTAAATGCAAGAACAAAACCACATTCTGTGCTGGCTGGGTCAGTCTGCTCTCCATGCTGGTCAGTATTCCAGGATCACTATTTCACACCAGTAACTTCATCTTTCCCTGCTCTGGATGGGGCTCACAGGATGTTCCCCATTGCAGGAGGGGGCTTTGGAAGCATCAACAACAGACACTCATGATTGCAGTGCCACCTTTTCCTTAGGAAATATTGTGAAATTCCCAGCCTTGGCACCTCTTTTCACTGATCAGACCAGAAATGTAACAGAGTTTCCTAAGGAAACTCAAAAGTTATCAAGGAGAGAGGCCCCCAGGACCCTCTACCCTAAAACCTGGCTGTCAGTGAAGACAAACAGGTTTTGATTTTGCTTTTCTTACTTCCTTAAAGCAGAACCACTGAGGCTTAGAGCACTCACAATTCCCCTGCCAGAGCTACCAAAAGGGGAAATGCCTGGCACAGGCAGAGGGGAGTGGGAGAGCATGACAAAACATATCCAGCCTTTGGCTCTGTGCTTCCACCATGACTCCCAAATCCAAGACTGGAGTGTGCCCAGGCCTGCTGCTCAGATGAGACACCCTTAAGAAGGAATACTTTCAAACTAGTCCTGAAACTTCTAAGGATTCCTGTCGATCCCACACCTTTTTACTTCTTGGCATCAAATGCTGCATGTGGTGTTTCAAGTGACTGTTCTGATTTAAGCTTCACTGTGGATCCAATTAGGTGGTTGGATTGCAAGGCAGTGCCTTCCCTGCCTGCCCCACACGGGCTGCACCAGTTAACCCAGCAGTTCACCAGTTTGCATACCATCATCACTGGTGTGGTGTTCAGCTGTGACATCCTGCACAGAGTCTTCTGTCGAGGCTCTCTCTCCATGAGGACTTTCACTGCAATAAAGGAAACAGGGACAGTGCTTTACACCAGTGGAAATTGAGTTTCTCCACCACAACAATCACAGACAACTGGGAACATCCATATCAGGAGTCAATGTACAGGTTCCACTGCAACAGACATTTTGCAGGTGCAGCCTGAGGTCAGTGTGACTAAAAGTCAAGATAAATTCTTATTTGAGCAATCGAACCAAACATCTGGGTTACCCTCTTGTGAGCTGTCAGCAAAGTCCAGCTTTGGATCTTACAGCCTGAGCAGTGAGACAGCAAAGCAAGCTGGGTCCAGCTCCTCTCTGCCATGCCAGGATTATTCCCTCACTGTATTCTCCACTGCTCTAATTAGCTCATTAGATGGCTGATGAGAAAGCTGTCACTTCCTGGGGGAAATTATTTCTCGATTCATAATGATATGTCCAGGTCTGTGTTTGTCATCTCCCTCCATCCCTTTTATCACCATCTTAAATTGCTCCATTCATTTCACTGAACAACTCCCACAGCCCCATTAATTGCCTGTAAATAAAGATTCCAGAGCACCTAAACTACCAGGAGGACTCATTTCTGTTTGGCAAGAAGAAAAGCTTTGAAAGGATCAATAGACAACAAGTGGCAACCAAAGGTTATGTTTTTGTAAGAAGCTCCACGAGCAGTTCCCTCTGGACAGGAGCAGAAAGGAAGCTGGAAGAGGATCCACTGCCTCTCCTGAGCAGCTCCAGAGCTGCTGCCAGCTGGCAGCCCTGCCTGCCCTGCCTGCTCCTCTCAGGAGCAAAAAAAGGGCTAAAAAAATAGTGCTTGCTCTTCATTTTACCAGATACTGTTGCTAAAGAAAACTTTTGCTGCCCTCTTAGACTGTAACTTCTTAAAGGTGATTTTTAATTCTTTTCACACAGGAATAACTTTATCCTTCATTTTAGCCTTGCAATGGTTAAAGTAAGTGCTCATGGATGTACAGTGCTCTCCCCCTGGCAATCTCCCTCCTGCACTCTTTTAAAGATGAGAAAAACAGAAAAAAAGAGAAGGGACAGTGTTTGAATAATTCTGGTGTCTCGTTTTGCTTAATCCACAGGACACCAAGCTGCCCAGCACCTCCTGAGTCAGTACCTCTGGAATCAACCTTTCCCATCCTTTGCAAAGCCTTTCTGCTACTTAATAAAGTTTACAGGAGAATCTGCAGCCAAATGGAAGCCCCAGGAGGAAGGAAGGCAGCCCTGAGGGCTAAGGTTTCACACAGGCTCTGAAGTCATGTCGCACACAGATCCAAACGCTGCACCAAGGCCACGTGCCTCTTCCTATCCATGCCTCCAGCAGCATTTTCCACCAAAAAACCTGTCCTTGCTGTCAGCTCTATGATGTGAGCCCTGGGATGCTGCTACAGCAAGCACTGGGCTGCTGGGTTTCATCTCCAAAAGTGCCAGCAATAAATCCTGGCAGAGGAACACGGTGAGAGTCAAGTAACTCACACTGGGGAAGTGGAGGGACAGCACCAATCTCTGCTCCCTGTGACAGGACCAGGGAAGGGCTGGAGCTGTGCCAGGGATGGATCTCAGGGAAAGGTTCTTCCCCCAGAGGGTGGGTGGGCACTGAACAGGCTCCCCAGGGTTTGTCACTTCCCAAGGCTGCCAGAGCTCCAGGAGGGTTTGGACAACACTCAGGGACCGGGTGGGATTTTGTGGTGTCTGTGCAGGGTCAGGAGTTGGACTCTGAAGATCCCTGTGGGTCCCTTCTAATTCAGAATACTCTATGATTCACCCATGCCCTTCCCATGGTCTCTCTTGCAGACACACTGCACTCCTGGCCTCTCCCTGTGCTGTCCCAGATGGACACACAGCTGCAGCACAGTCCAGCCTTCACTCACAGGCAGCATTTTGAAGTTTCTGACCAACTCTGACCCTTGCCCTGCCCTGCTCTGCCCAGGGCAGGTCCCACAGCTCTGCCAACTCCAAGCAAGGCTGCAGATCCAGAGCACAGAGCAGGATCCCTGGCAGCTCCATCCCAAAGCCCTGGCCAGGAGCTCCCAGAGCCCACCAAGTGGCCCTGGGATGTCCCTGACACAGCAGGCTCTGCTCCCTGAGGTTCAGCTGCACCCCAAGGACTCTCTGCTGCCTGCACAGTGAGGAGCCCACGGGCAACAACGAACAACTATCGAAATACCAGGACTATGAGAAAGCTGGAATGGGAACCAGATGCTTCTTCCTGGCTTTGAGCAGCCTCCTGTGCTTGCTTCTCCCCTTCCCTGCCTAACAGGGTCCCAGGTCAGGGTGCTTAGGAAGGGCAGTGAAGGAAAACTAAATACCTTTGGAAAGCTGATATCACCTTCCAGGACACTGGGCCTCCCCCACACTCCTGTGCAGTGACACCCAAACTGCACATTTTTATTCCCTTCACCTTATGGTAAAAAACCTCTCATCAAAGTTTATGTGTTTCCTTAAGGTCTTAAATATTAAGTTGGGTTTTTTCCCCTTACAATTCTTTCACATATAACATCAGCTAAAAACATCAGAGGGAAGGGTAAAATTAAAGAGAATTTCCAAAAGGTTTTGGCAAGTCTTTTGCACACAGCAGTTAGTTTAGAGGAGCCTCTCCTTGCCACATGTATGTGGAGTGAACTGATAGCTACAGCCCCTCTGAAACAAGGCCTGCTCTGTCACCACAGTGACTTCATCTAAAAAATGTTATTTATTTTAGTACACGAAAATAATCATTTGCATTCCTGGGACACTGAAGGAGAGAAGGAGCAGGGGGAGAAGCAGGACACAATTTAACATTCCTCATCTTCAGAGGGAGAGATCAGCTTGGCCAGTAGGAAAGAAAACACCTCCTCTCCTTCCCCCACTCCCCAACCTTCCACCCCAGATGACAGGAGCCGCTCTGCCTGAATTGCTTCCAGATGTGGCTGCAGACTGAACACACAGCTGGGCCTCTGGAGCTTTAGGCTGGATGGAAATGGTGATTTTGCATTCCTGCTTTTTCCCTCCCCCACCACCAGTGCTGCCCTGAAAATTAAACCAGTGCCACAGCCTGCCAGGTTCAGCTGCAAGTGACCCCTGTGTCTGAAGCAAAGGCACTCCAGACAAGCAGAAAGAAAAGGCAAAAGTGGGAGGAAAAAGAAAAAAGGGGGAAAAAAAAAATCAAAAAGAGATTTATTTTGGCAGCTACCAAATCAGAATATCCAAGAAAATCCCTACACAGCCTTGCCCTTCAAGATAAGTGAGCTGGGTTTGACAACTGAATAGCTACTTTATACCAGCTTATTTCTTTTAAGTGAATGACTCTCCAGAGATACCAGAGCCATCTTCTCTTCCATAAGACAGATTTTTGAAAGGCTGGGCCAGATGTTCCAATCCTCAATCAGACAATGCAGAACACACAACTGTAACATGCTAATCCATAGATAAATATCCACCCATTCGTCTTCTCCTCAGTGGTATCCACCATACCAGTAATCCTCTGTGCTTCCACCTCTGCTGTAGACTGGACCTTCCAGCTCCCTGGGTCCTGGGAAGATGTTCTCATGCTGGATGATGATGGTTTTGATCAATTCATTGACATGAGCTTGGCAAGAGACTTGGTCGTGACCTTCAGGCACAGACATCAGTGTTGGCCCAAAGCAGATGGCTAAATTGTAGGGATCCATCATATTTTCTTCACTGAACTGAGATAAACTGCAAAAAACAGAAGTGGGAAGGAGGGTGAACAGCAAAAATCATCCTCTTCATCATCCTCAGCTCGGAACATAGAGCTGAGCTCAGAAGGTTTGCTTTGGGCTTTCTGCTGTTTAAAGCTGATCAGCTGGGACACAAATGTTCTGGATCCAGGTAAAAAATGAGATACTGATGGCATTTACAGAGGGATTAAATAGGAAGTGCAAAGGGAGTTTGAAAGCTCAAGACTGTGTGAAAAGGACTGGGTGCTGACTTTACAAGACATTAATCTTTGTCTTTATTCCTTCTCGATTTTTATTCAGAGCCCACTTAGAGCCCAACACTCAATACCAGGGTTACAGCAGGTCCCCTCTGCCAAGGATATAAACTGAGAGTAGGTTCAGATTAGATATATGGAAGAAATTCTTTGCCATGAGGGTGGGGAGGCCCTGGCACAGGGTGCCCAGAGAAGCTGTGGCTGCCCCATCCCTGGAAGTGTCCAAGGCCAGGTTGGAGCACCCTGGGATAGTGGGAGGTGTCCCTGCCCATGGCAGAGGTGGGACTGGAGGATCTTTAATGTCCCTTCCACCTACACCATTCCTTGATTCTATGATCTTAAGTCACCATCCCTGAGGGATTTAAAAGCCACGTGGACGTGGCCCTTGGGGACGTGGGTGAGTGGTGGCCTTGGCAGTGCTGGGGAAACTGTTGGACTCGATAATCTTTAAGGTCTTGTCCAACACCAGTGATTCTCTGTTTATGCCAAGTGCTCCCAAGGATACTCACTGATTGAGGAATGCAAAGAGGTATCTCATTACAATCAGGGTGGTCTTGGGCAGGTTCAGAAGCACCTTCCGGACGTGCAGAGCTCTCTCCTGTAAATTATCCATTGCTGAAAGGAAGAAAGAGCACCAGAGTCACCATCCCACCAAACCCACAGCCTGCCACCGCCTCCAAATGCAACCACCATGGGTCCTGTGCAAACTGGGCAGCAGAGGAGCAGCAGGAGGAAGGAATTGTGCCCGTTTTCCAGATGCTCCAGCACTGCCCTGCATGGGAATGCAAAGGCTGCAGAACCTGCTGGCAAAGCCTTTGACAGTGAAGGTCCCTGAACACGTGGAACTTCACTGCAAGTTTCCTTCCGAGCGTGGGAGCACTGGATGTCATCTGTTCCAAAGGTTCTGGCACAATGGCTCATTCAAGTCTGCTCAGAAAGGTGGGTGTTTAAAAAAGAAACTGTATAACACTCAAAGGAAAATTAACATAGTTAAAGGGTGAGGCAAAAAGCTCTGTGTTCAGCAGCCTACTGAGAAATAAGTGGGCAGCATAAATCATCTCAGAAGGGAGAACTTATTTGGAAGCAGATTTCACTTTTCACATAATGTGAATTCAACTCTGCAAATGCATTTATCAGGAGCAGAAAACCACGAGCCATTTTAGAAGCTTTATCTTCTGCTTGACTTCAAAGGCTGCCACCGCAAAGGCCATTTCTCTGCTTGGACAATAGAATCATTCTTCAATTCTGGAGGACATGGCAAGAGCCAAGCCATTTAAAATGAGGTTGTTCATATACAAAACCCACAAACAACCCTCTGCCTACCAGAAGCACCTTTAGAAACCATCAAGAAATGTTAACAACTCAACTGTGACTGCCCTGATGATTGATATTCTCTAACAGGAGTCAGAAGATGGTCCCTCGTGGTTTGGAAGCTAAAAGGAATTTAAGTACTACCTTGTCAGCCAAGGAGAGCCCACAGGAGCAGGGCAGCACATCCAGGGAAAGCAGACAAGGCAGGAAACCCCACTGGTGATCCCTGTCTCTGAGAGGGCATTTCTGACATCTGATGACAGGTCTTAGAGATTATTTTACACAAGTGAAGGTTTTTGCTTTATTCTGTTTTAAAAGAATCCTGTCACAAAGCACTGTCTCACAAAAATCCATCACAGACACCTCAAAATCTATTAATTTCTATCTCCTTGCTCATCCTTATCAGAGCAAGGATGGCTGTGAGCAGTTAATGCCCAGACTGCCTAACAGAGGACACCAGTGCAACACAAACCAAACCAAAGTAACCACAAAAATCTCATTGTAGAGTCAGGAAAAAAGGGGAAGGGAGGAAAGAAAAAGTGAGAGATTACAAAAATCAACCCTATTTCTTTTCAGCTCTTCATGTACTTACTGACACAGGCAATGAGATCATGAAAGATATCCTTAGGGAAGAGTGGGTGCTCCAGCCCTCGAAAATAGAGCTTCAGGACTCCTGCTATTGAATCCATGTCGTGGTCATTCTGGTCCCCAGCCAAGGGATCTTCCCCTTCATGACAAGCAAAGAAAAGCAGGCAAGAAAAATGAGAATATTGGAGAAAAGTAGCAGAATACTGGAAGGATGCACCTCAGGAGGAGAAAAGGATTTAATTAATCCCACCTACTGCAACTGCACCACAACCAGCCCGAGGCAGAGAGATGGGAAGCTCTGACACAAATCCCAGGAGACCTGGGGCAGCTTCTATCAGCCAGATTTCAGTGGCACACTGGAGCTCCTGGAGCTGTAGTAACACTCCAGGTATTTTGGAAGGGTGGGAACATCACAGACCCACCATGGAGGTGGAATGTCACTGGAGGCTTCAGGGAAACTCCCAACTGCAGCTCAGGGGGAAGCAGAGCACACCCAAAAACCAGCCAGGACACACCTGGCTGTAGGATGCAGACAGGGAACTGAGGGAGCAGCATTTCAGGGGCAATTTGTTGCTGCAGATTTACCACAGTTTGTCTGTATTACCAAAGGAAAGATGCCCACTTAAGGAGTTGTTCCCTAGGGGAAGTCCCTATCAGACATAATTAGATTTAATGATGGGGCAATCCTCAAATTGAAGCTATATATATCCATTATGTGACTGAAATCACCAAAGCTTGCCTATTATCTTAATAACACATGGGATAATAAATGGGCCACTCCAAACTGGAGCATTATCCCTGATATTAACTGCCACCAAGGGCTCTGGATGAAGTAATAAAATGCAGGGATGTTATTGTTAATTTTGGCAGTTCTGTATATCACTGGCTTTACAGAGACAAGTGAGATGAACAAAAAAAAAAATCCCCTTTTTATTTCTGCATGTCAGTGCTGGAACAAGTGGTTATTTTCCCAACCTGACCTGACAGGTATTTTTCCCAATACCTGACTGGTATTTCTTTATATAAAATAGGGTCTGATTCTCATATCAAGCCTTAACCTTATTATGATACACAATTCTGCTTCCTCTAATCTTGAGGATTTGAACTCTCAGGTAGATGGAGGTGAAGACAGGTGACATTACCCACATTTCACACATGTTGTTCATTAAACATCTCCCTTCTCAAAAGCAGAATAAACTTGCTATGCCTAATTAATTACTGCTCTTCTCCCCCACCAGCAAGCACAGGAACACACTGGCTCTGTTCTCTGAGAGTGATGTATTTGGGGGACTAACACAAGGCCTGTTGTTCCCAGTGACCCAGGCAGGACTGGGGAGATGAGCTGCAGGAACTGCCTGAAGAGCAGCTCTTCTGAACCTGCTCTGCCAGGGAGAACAGCCCAGCAAGGAGCTGATGAGTCAGGAGGCTCCCAGCTGGTCCCTGCCTTTGTATGGAATGGTTGTTCCCATAGAAAATCAGATCTATTAAAAGCTATGTCACATTAACAGTGTCTTGAAATTCATTCTCTCCCTTGCTGATATTTAAAATAAATGTGGCCAAGCTGTGCCTCGACAACATGGAAAACAAGAAATTTCATCCTCTAGCAGCCAGTTTATTCACAAAGAGCTGGGGGAGAGGGGAGGAAATTGCAGTTACACCTAATAATGAAATTCTCTACATCCTTTAGTGTTACAAACAATCAATAAGCTATCAGACATGAGAGAAGATTGAATTCAGAATATTTATTATACAGGCACTCTGCAAGGTACAAAGCACACCAGCAAACAACTGAGAACTCAAGGTTAATGAGCACCAGGGAAACGTTTGGGAGACTCATTTAGGAAACACAAAAATCAAAGGAATAAAAGAGAACAAGTTGCATTCAAAACAGGCCATTTCAGAGTATATAAACCAATTCATACATTTGGCAATAATTTCTGAGATACTGGAATAGCTCTTCCTTACCTCTCTCAAATGCATTTTTTATGTCATTCACTTCCACTTGTGACCCAGACACTCTGAATATTCCTTCATGCTGCAAACCTGTAAGACAATAAGAGATGCTGATAACAAGGTAAGATAGATTAGATAAGGTGGCATGTCAGCAGCTACAGCTGATATAATAAAGGAAAGATAAAAACACAGGCAGAAGGATGCTGGTTTAAAAGCCACCTTTCTCTTTTATACCCCAACATGTACAGATTATGTGAAACTCAGTGCAGGCAGAAAAAATATTAACCCTTCTTCCTAAACTGCCTCAGTAACTGGGCTCTAACAGCCAGGCATGTTATCTTTCACTCTGGAGGATCCCCAAAGGATTTTACAACCCAGAGAAAGTCATAAACTGGTGGTATATCAGCCAGGAGTAAAATATGGCCAAGGCCATGAGGAAAACGTTTATTTTGCAGGAGCAATTCCACAAAGGCCTGGAGCAAATCAGCCACTTGAAACGGAAGCATTTAATTACCCCAGCAAGAGCCAGGGGCTTAGGACAGGCTTTAAGACATTCCTGCTAAAAAGTGAGCATTAATAATGTCATTAAACCCACTTATCAAGTAGATGAGATGTTCCAATACATCCTCTCACAACTATTTTGTTGGTACATGTAAGATGAGCAACAACTGCTACAGATCAGCTCATGAACCAGGTAAATCAACTCTCACTCCCTCCAGCCTTTTCACTGTGTGAAACCAGGGGGCTGCAATGTCTTTGCTTTATTTATAACAGAATCATGGAATATCCTGAGCAGGAAAGGACCCTCAAGGATCATCCAACTCCTGGCCCTGCACAGACTCCCCAACAATCCCACCCTGTCCCTGAGTGTTGTCCAAACCCTCCTGGAGCTCTGGCAGCCTTGGGAAGTGACAAACCCTGGGGAGCCTGTTCAGTGCCCCCCCCCCCTCTGGGGGAAGAACCTTTCCCTGTGATCCAACCTAACCCTCCCCTGGCAACTCCAGCCATTCCCTGAGTCCTGTCACTTGTCACACAGAGCAAAGATTGGAGCTGCAAACCCTGCTGAGCTCTGACCTCAGTCTCCTCCAGCCCAGTGCCCTCAGCCACTGCTCCTACAGCCCCTCCAGCCCCTTCCCCATCCTACAGACCCTTAATAATGGATTAATACTAAACTCTCCTGGATGCACCCGTGGCCTCTCCCTCTCTGTTCTCCCAGGGTTTTCCTCCCATGGCAGTGAAGCCTCAGCTCTGTGTGATCACTGTGACACCACAGCTACAGGGGGAAGAAATGACTCCCAGCACAGAAAAAAAGGAATGAAAAACGACATTCATCCCACACAGCAGAACACTGGGAAATGTCAGGCTACCTCCAACAAATCCATCCCTGTGTGAGTGTGTCAGGCAGTTGTACCAGCTCTGCTGCCTCACAGGGATTTGCTGGATAAAAGCACTTTTCTCCCAACTCCAAAGTGTACTTTACACCACGGTCTGACATTCTGTGCAGAAATCAGTTGAGTCTGTTGGAAAATCTAAGTTAACTCAGCAATCTGAGTCTAAAAAGTGAGATCTGATGGCTCCAATTTATCACCCATCAGTTCCCACTGGAATGTGGCCTCAAGGATTTTTCCAGCAAATGCCCAAGTATTTATATATAGTATTTATATAAGTATTTATATAAAGGAGGATTATAGCACTGTGATGATGAGGATGGGACTTTAGATTATAGTTTCTAAAATGGTAATGAAACCAGGAAAATGAACCAGGACCTACTACCTGGCTCTGTATCTCAGGTAATGAAGATAAATTCAACCTCATTCTACATCTGTTAATTAACAGCTGTTTCACACACTACTAACAAATGGTATCAATTAAAAATGAAAACAAATTACAATAAATGTATAGCATTCAAGGCAGTGAAGTTAACCTTCAAAACAGGCATAAATCATCTCACTGTGGCAATAAGTGAGCAATTAATTCACTACTTGACCTCCTACATTCAAATTCTCAGAGTATTCCTCCTCCTCTGGGAAGAGGATGATTGTTGGTGGTGAAGGCCACACTTCAGGGCTCAAAGCAAGGGGAGTGGAGGTGAGGAATGAGTGGTATCTATAGATGGGAACCTTATTTTGCAAGACATAAAGGGATATTGTTGGAAGAACAACACTTGCAAGGTCAGTTATTTAGATTATACACATAATAGCAGCAATGCAGCCAAAAAATCAGAGCCATTTTCTTTATGTTGCAGCCTCTGGGATTGCTCTGCACAAGCAACATGTCCTGAGCTGCTGTGAACAATTTTTATAAGGTTTCTATGCCACTGTTCATTTTACAAAAATACCACAGGACACCTTTTGTCCCCAGACTCACCATGTCTGCTGATGAATCGGATGCAG
Organism: Calyptomena viridis; assembly: GCA_013390005.1. NCBI lineage: Eukaryota > Metazoa > Chordata > Aves > Passeriformes > Eurylaimidae > Calyptomena > Calyptomena viridis. The sequence continues at coordinate 62,088 of WEIV01025100.1, read as the reverse complement.
CTCTCCACAACCAGGGGAATGGCCTGGGAGGAATCCTGCCCAAAGAGAAATTTAAAGAGCAGTTTAAAGAGCAATTTTAAGAGCAATTTTACCATGCAGAGATGGTAAAAGTCAAGAGGAAAATAAAAAAATAAAAGAGAAAGGTTTGACTCTTCACACCAACACCACAACTCGCTCTCTTATATAATTTCTAAAGTCCTAAAAACTACAAATTAACACCCCAACACAGACTGTGTGAACTGAAATTCCAAGCCAAATTTTAACTTTACAGTATCAACACGAGATATTTTGGGTTTTTTCCCTATCTCAAAGAAACACATTTCAGCTCACTGGGTACCAAAAAGCAACAGATTATCCCCACAGCCAGGGACACAGAGCCTGGCAATGTAAGTCTTTATTACATGAAGGCACAACAAGTGAGCAGTTACAGGTTTAATAACTTTGCAGTGGCATTCCAGGGAAAATCAAGGGAATGGAGACAAAGAAACAACAGCATGAATCCCATAAACCACGACTGTCCAAACAGCTCAAGGCTGTTTGGCATTTTTGGGTCCAGGTCTGTCAAAACAGAGTAAAATTAATTTTGAATTTCATCAAAGAAAATGACTGAGGGTTTGAGTGATTTCAGTTGCTGAACGAGACTTGGATGAGACTAAAACAATCCATGGAAGAGAGGGAGGGATAAAAACATTTGTTTTCCATCCATCCTCCTCTCCACCAACCCCCCCCAGCTTCGTTAGTGAAGGAAATGTTAATTACCTGCTTCCTCACCGTGGAGCTGCGCCTGCCACTGATGGGTCAGAACCACCCAGGGGTGCAGAGGGAAAAACAGAACACAAGAGTCAGGATCACCCTGTGCTGCCACCAGTTCATTCCTTTGGCATTCCCAGCCACGGGCATTTGGGAGGAGGGAAGGAGCCAAATCCCCCAGTCAACCCCAACACCCGAGTCTCATTCAATTTATGGAGCTCCAGAAAGATTTTAAGTGACTTTAAATCACTAAAAAGCTGAAACAGACGTGAGGGAGCTTTGACAGAAGATTGCCCTTGACATTTTAATTCCCAGCATACGGAGTTCTGTGGTTCAGGGCTCCTTGTAGAAGATGAAGTTGGATATAAATTGCACAGAGCTGCTCTCTGGAAGAGCAGGTGGGAGCAGCCTGGTTCCCACTGTGCTTTTAACAGAGTCTTTATTACAGTTTTGATAAGATTTCAAATAAATAAATAACACAACCCCCCTCCAACACCAGCACACACCAGCCAGGCTGAGCCTCTTCTGTCTGCTCTCATTTATTGATGTTGGTGGACATTAATGGCACAAAAATAAGGAAAAGCCTCACTTTGTCAGGGGTTTTCTCCCTCAAAATTTATTACTGGGGTTTAAAATTCCTTTAGTTTCTTGTAAAAATGAAGCAAGAGAGATAATAGCTGAGAGGCCCTAATGTATCATTCCAGCCAATTCCCTGCCAGGGCAGATGGCTGCTGAATTATAAATAAGGGGATTAGAAGTGTGATTTTTAAAAAGACCATACAATGTGTTAATTTGGAGGAAATTCCTTTTATAAAAATCAAAAATACTGAATGAAAAATAAAAAAAATCAGATTCCACGGGCTGTCACAGACAATAAGGTCGATTTTAAACTATCAGCAGGAATGATTCTTTGATATTTAAAATTGTTTCATGATGAATAATATTTTATTATTACAGATGTCAGGGTCTAATTAGGACCTGTCAGCTTTGCTTTGCTGTGAGGAATGTGAACAGTAGTAATGGCTCCACACTGGTAATAATCACCTTCCTTTTGTTAACGAGGCAGGATGATGCACAGCCCCTGCTCCAGCTCCTCATGCCCAGCAGAGCCCCCTGAATCCATCAATTTGGAGATGGAGATTTGTTATGTTTTATAAAAACCCCATCAGAAGCTTAGTTATGGTTCTGTGATTGGGTCCTAATTACAAATGAAAAGTTGATTCTCTAATAATCCAGCTCCATGGCACAGCAGAGTGTCAATGGGATAAAATGTTACTCAATCCTTTGCACCAGCCACGTGGATAAACCCTGCATTTCTCTCACACAGAAACAGGAATTTGGTTATAAAAATCTCAGTCTGAAAAATATTCTCTGGGTTCTCACAATTTCCCATCCCCTTCCCAATTTGCACTAAATGCACCAAGGCAAGAAAAGGAATTTGCTTCTATATGGGCTCAATCCCTGCCCCATCCCTGGAAGTGTCCAAGGCCAGGTTGGAGCAGCCTGGGACAGTGGGAGGTGGGAACAGGGAGTGGAACAAGATGAGCTTTAAGGTCCCTCCCCACCCAAACCATTCTGGGATTCTATTCCACGATTCTAAATAAGTATCTTTTCTAACAGACACCCATCCTGGGCTGGTAGCTGACCTAGAATGGCCAATTTGCATCAGATTCTCCTTAAAAATGTAATTCCCTGAGCCACACCTACCTGGCAAGGGCACAGTCAGTCCTCTGACCTGGTGAGGAGACAAAGAAATGCAGCATTAGGAGAAAGCAATGGGAACATGTTCCAATATCCCTAGAAAGCCAGTTTAGGAAGGAGATGGAGGAGAGGACCCATCAGTGAGGAGGGGGCAGCTCTGGGGAAGCTGGACAGGGGCTGATCCCCCAGGAGCACTGCTGGGGGACAAGCAAAGCCCATCCCTGCTGGCACAGCTCCAACCAGGAATCACAGCTCAGGCTGCCTGAGGACTCTGTCTCTGCAAAGGATTGTCTTTGCAAATTAGCTCCCTAATTGTTGACTTCTGCCAAAAAACTGGGTTTGTCAACCTCTCCCTCCCTCCCTCTTCCCAGGGGAATTGGTGGGGCAGGGGATTCTGCTTTATGAAGCCCCTTGGGAAGACTGAAAACATTCCCAGATTTGTTATTCCACACACTGAACGTGCTGGCATTAAGTTATTTTGAGAGGCAGACGTTTAATGGTATTTTCCACAAACATATTTATGAAAACATTCCATTAACTTGCACCCAGCTTGCAAGGAACCAGCCAAGCTCAGGACTTGCTAATGCAGCATCACCTAAAACATCACAACAAGGAGGAGAGACAGAAAAGGAGGATGTGCTGTTGGGAATTGTACAGGCCACATCTTCTGCTGCTACAGATCATCATCACTGAGACCATCCTGATTCCCAATAGCTGAAAATCCACTTCCCTACAGTTGTCTTCCTGCTCCTGTGGAGATGGAAGAATGAAGGAGGGAAGCAGCTAATTGCTGATGGCTGACAATTAGTTGAACACATCTTGATAGCCACTCTTCTCTCCCCGTGTAAAGCCAAAACAGTGCATGATTTACATGAAAATGTTATTCTGAAGCAGAATTTCCAGCCATCTGTCCCCCTTTTCATCATAGAATATTCATATATAGAAATTACACGGCTGTGGCAACATCAAGGGGCTCCTACATTAGGGTGACAAATGTGTACAGTAGGCAGGGACATAATTACTTGGAGATAGGAAAACTGGTGCTATTTTTATTAGTAGAACTTGTCATCTTTAGATTAAGGCAATTTGCACGACGACTAATAAATGTCACCTGAGGATGGGGCAAAGAAGAATAAAAATTACAACAAACCCCTGAATTTTCCAGGCACTGAAGACACACAGCTGTAGGAACATTTTTCAGTAAAGCTTCTAAATGTGCTCCAGGGATGTGTGAAAGGGGTTTTATTTGCCCATTTCCCAATTAAGTGACATTTTATGGACAAGACTAGGCACAGTCCCCAGCCTGTACCATTAACCTGCTCATGTGGTTCTGGAAATGAGATGAACCTCCCTTTCTCAGCTCCTTTTGATCTCACAGATGACAGAAGGATTTTTTTCAGAGGCTGCTGGAGCTTCCCCTGCCACTCACTGGGTCCCTTCAGAGCCACTAAGAAAGCTCTGGTTTGCAAGGCAAATGAAGAAAACAGAAGCAGCCTTTAAATCTACATAGCAATACAGAAATCACATTTAATTTGCTCTCCTTTTCTCCCCACCACAGCCTGAGCTGGGTTCAGGGGGCAGGCAGGTTAAGAGGAAATAGGTCTTGGAATGCAGAGGTCAGCTATGATCCAGGAATGTGATTAGTCACAGGGGCAGCACGGGTGTCATTGGACATATTTAGGGGCAGAAGAAAAATACCCTAAGGACACAGAGCTTTGGCTTCATCCACCCTTTCCCCAGGGCAGCTGAAGAGATGAACAACTTGAACCAATAAAGCTCAAACCAATGAACATCCTTCCCTTGCCTTCCAGTGGTTTGGGTCTGATAAACACGAAACTCTTAATTACTGTGGCAATAAGTATTTTAGTTTTATAGTGCATTTGCAAACTGAAAGCAAAGCACTTCAAAGCCCACATGCTGCTTAAGTTTTCATCCACAAGATTTGCACACCATAAAGTGTGGGGAGCCCAGCTCAGCTCCACATCACACCAGCCCTGCTCCAGCACACAAACCCAGGAGAGAGTCAAGTTCTTCTTTTGACCTGACATTTAGACTGTTAAAACCTTCTCCTCTGCAAATACAAGGCAGACAGGTTTCTATGGAAACTTGGATGCAGAGTTTAAGTGTTTTTGGCCAACAGGATTTGCCCATACCACGAAGGGAAAGAAATCTTCCTTTGTTCTGACACTAACAACAAATGCATATTCTGCCCCTTGTCTAATGCCCTCTAGACAGGCAACATATTTTACATGCTCTGAAACTTGTTATTCTCCCAATAAAAGCCTGGGCTCACATATATTAGTTTGGTTTGAATTGAACCCACAGAGGTGAGAAGCAGCAAAACTGCCATGAAAATGAAACTTCTGACCAGCCCATCAATACTTCTCAACTCCTCAGCAAACTGCAAAGCACCAGGTTTGTCCCAGTGCAGACTGTGAAGTGACAAACTGGAGGTGTGTGAAGGGGGAGAGGATGAAGGAGTGGGCACATGCTCCACTGCAACTGTAAGTGATGCACATTAGTGACTCATTAAGCATTTTGTGTTCACCATTAATCAAGCAGCACATGTAGGTCATTTGGCTTCTCCATCATGCAGATCAGAGAAATAAATTCATAAAACATGAGTGTGACCACTTTGCATCACTAATCCAGGGCTGTGACAGCACAGACTAATGCAGGAGTGCAGCAGCCTGGCTGGGAGCAGACATGGGGCTCCCACACTCACTTTCTCCCAGGGTCTTCTGAAGAAGGTCGTGCTTGGCTTGGAGCTTCGTTATCAGGTTCCTGCCCTCCAGATACTCCTTCATTTTCTGGGAAGGTGGGGAAAAAAAAACAAGATTGGAAGTGGACAATTAATTTCTTTGATTGCATCTTTATGTTACTTGACTCTGAACATTATAGTGCAGAATGACATTGGTATTTCCAGTTATAGAATGACACTAAAATTTACAGTTAAAGGATAAATTAGGTCTTGGTTTATCTATGTGGGCAAGTCTGAAGCTCAGTCTGTCCATGTTCCCAACCTTTGTTGGACTCCATCCTGGAGGACTTTTGCAACCCCAGGGATTCTGTGATGGTTCTGTATCTCCAGTGCCATTTCCATTGTTCCACTGTGGAATCAGCTGAATGTCTGGCATGTTTGAAGCCATGAGGGAATCTGTCCCCCATCCCTCCCCACACAGGGGAATGGAAATGCAGCTGAATGAACAATCTGTTCTAACCAACTAAAAGGCTGCTACTGTGCTTATTCTCTCACTTAACCTCCCTCACCCCACTTTACTTGTCAAATACTGTCTCTGCCTCCACGCTGGATGATACACAGGGTTGCAGGGGGGCCACGGGGCAAAACAAATAAAGGTATTATTTAAGTTTGGATTTAATCCCTTGGTGAAATATTATACAATCACACAGGCATTTTTCCCACTGCTTTCTGATTGTTCACAGCCCTGCAAATGCTGGGTTTTTAGAGGTCTTTCATCTCTTATTTTGCAGTTCTTATTTATCTTCCCTGAGCTGCAGCACATGAAATGCTCTGCTGTACAGTAGCTGTTATAATTGGGATATATTTACACTCAGAAATACACCAATAGCACATAATTCTTCAAACATCACAGACCATTCGTTAGAATCATGAGATTCTAAAACTCTTCTAAGGTATTTTAAAAATTCAGGCAGCAAAATGAACACAGAGAGGATTCTCATTTAATAATGAAATGTTCTTATTCTCATCACTGAATCCTGGAATGGTTTGGGTTGAAGGGACCTTAAAGACCAACCAGTTCCACCCCCTGCCATGGGCAGGGACACTTCCCACTATCCCAGGTGGCTCCAAGCCCTGTCCAACCTGGCCTTCAACACATCCACTGCCTTTCTTCCAGTTCTGGTCTGGGATTGCCAAATTAAATTGCAAATATTGCAGGTAAAGAAAGAGTATTTTTAGCAATGAGAGTGTCTGGACCCTGCTTATCCTCTGTAGGTCACAACAGCAGCCTCTGTGCAGGAGGTGAAGGACCAAGAAGAAATATATACATAAATAAAGAAAGAAATAGACATATATACTGTGGTAGAACTGAGGGTGAGGGAAAACCTTTCAGGAACTAACAAAGTTTCCCCTGAGGGCTCCCCAGCCATGGTGTGCACTGACACAACAAACAAAAATGGCTTTAATTAACTGCCAAAAGCCTGTGTTTTATGTCCCTTTGGTTGACAACATTGGAAGAAACATTTCACAAGAATCAAGTCCCTTTGGAGAGTCTCAGCATTTCCTGCTTCCTATAACAATATTTTTTGTTGTTTTGGAAGAAAACAGGAAGCATGATCACTGTGACAAAAAAATTAACCATATTGTTTTTGGAATTTCCCTGTAGAATCTGTTCACCAAGCCCTTACTATATATTTGGCTCAATCAGTTAAAAATTGTACATCAAATTTTGACAGAAGAAAACAGGAAGAGTATAAGCTGCAAAAATAACCAGAGAATCTGAAGTGGGGGGTTGAGGATAAATGTGGTCCTGGGAGGTCTCACAGTCACAGGAGGGCTGGGAGGCTCAGCTCAAACAGAAGCTTAAAGATCAGCAGATTAACTTGATCTGGCAGAGTTAAGCTCCCCTTTAAAGCAGATCTAAACATTTAAGCTCAGCCTAAGGTGGCTGCAGGTGGGACAGGACAGAGACACTGCTGGGACTCACAATGTTCTGGCTCAGGTCACATTAAGAACCCACCAACAGGTACCAGGGACTGTTTTAAAGGCAAGAAAGAGAAGGTTCCTACTCATTGCAGTATGTGGGATTTTCTCTGTTTCCTCACACCTGACACTCTGTACTTTGTCTGCTGAAAGGATGCTCAGGAAAAAAACCTGTAATTTCAAAATAAGGCTTCAGGCCTTTTTCAATGAATAACAAAAAAGCATTAGCAGTGGATTTTTGGCATAATAAAACCAGTCCAAAATAATAATCCAACTAGAGGAGAACTCCTAAGGATTTCATTTCTGGCAGAGCCCAGCTGGAGTCAGGCTAAGTGCAATCAGAACAAAGCAGCAGAAACATCCTTGAGTCATGTTATTTCTGCCCTGGGACAATGAAGAGGTGAAGAGCAGTTGTCACCCAGAGCCAGGGAGCATTTGGCACCTACAAAACCAAGCAGCTTGGAGACCTCTCTAAGCCCAGACTCACTGCAGGGTTCTCCCAGTAAGAACCAGTTGTCAGGTGGCACATGGGAAGAAGTGAGGTGAAAACCAGACCACGTCCTCCTGCCTTCTGAGGCTACACAGAAAATCCATTTCTGTCACTGTGTCCAATCTGGAAAGCTCAGCAGTTTCCCTCCCTCTTTACACCCTCCAAGAATTCAAACCAGGCACTTGACTGAAGGAGGGGAGGAACTGGATGTGACTGAGCTTGGGACACTGACCCCCCCAGTGTGACACTGCTGCAGGACCCACTAGCAGGGGGGTTTTACCACACTTACCCACCTCTTAAAGGCTTTGGTAATAATGCATTCATTCCAAAGCACTTCACAGAATGAGCATTATTCTGTCTCTTCATTTTTCCAGAGGAAAAAAGAACATTTTGTCTAAGGAGGAACACAATCCCATTTTACAGCTAAAAGAATGAACTCATCCATCCCCTCTCCACTCCTCAGGTGGGGCTGGGTGCCAGCTGTGTTGTGCTCAGCAGCTCTGACAGCTCCAATTCCAGAAGCAGGGCTGTAGCCATGGCAGCAGGAGCCACATCCCTGCATTTTGGCTCCCTGAAGTGGCTGCTGCTTCCCTGCTTCAGCCACCTGCATCAGCTCAGTCAGATCATCCCTCTGCTTTCCCCTCACACAGGCAAGTTTAAGCTTCTCTTCTGAATACAAATCTTCCCTCAAAGCTTAACACCAGATCCATCAGTGTGCAGGGATATGCCTCTAGTGGAAAAACAGATTATTCCAGCGTGGAGATACTACAGTGAGTATCCTCAATTAAATTCCCATCACTCTATTTACCCAGGAGCTCTGCCTAGCTAGGAATGCACTACATGCAATTTCCAGCTTGAGTTACATTCATATAGAATATTCTTTTAAATTAGTATTTTTCTTTCAGTTCCTACCCCTCAGCATTTAGCACATCATAAAGTAAAGGGGATTTAAATCTCAGTTCTCCACTGGACTTTGTTTTTATCCCCTGCACAAAGAATGTCTCACCCAGCTCTGCCCTCAGCCTCATTAATACTCATCTGAGTGTTTTCTCAGACACTGGAAAAGCTGCTCCTTAGAGATTCAAAGCTTGAAATCCCTATCTGGGGTATTTATAAGCCTGATCAATAGCAAATCAATCCAGCATCTGATCAGGGTCTCTCTAACTACCACCATGAAATGGAAAAATATCCCACCCGAATGAAGCCCTGGGTTCCTTCTCCTACTTGAACTTACAATAGTCCCTCTCCAGAGAGGGAAAGCTTAGAGTTCAATTAAAAATCACTTCCCTAGTTCCATAACCCTGGGCAGGGTGGTCAATCCCTTCTTAATTGAAGCAGTTTCTCCACCCACTTCTCTCAATAGCCATTTTCACCTTCTACAAATGATTTTGAATCTTTTTAAGTCATGGCCTAATGAACCATCCAGCTACTGCAATTTGCACAGAGAATTCAGACTTTTAATAAGCAACACCATTCTGGGAAGAAGAATGTGAAGGATATTATATATAGGAAAAGATGCCCAAAGGAATGACAAAGTAACCAGAATAAAAGCTTACATTTTTATCTGCTACTGGGAAATATTTTGAAAATAGAACAGAATTCAGCAGTTTAACATAAATCTGATTTAGGAAAACACACATATTCTGGTATGAAATTCAGTATCAAAAAGCTTTTAGCAACTTGCAAAAAGCACTGACTCAATGAAAAGCTTGTGTGAGCTGAAACTGTAAGATGATAATAACAAAAAATGAAAGAGTAAACACTCTCTTAGTTTGTGTCAGTGTTGAAATTTGGTGTTTACAAGCTATGAAGTTCTTTCTCAGACAATTCCTTTTCATATGCAGAAGAAATCAAATTTTATACAATTTATCAGCAGACTATATTTGCAGCAACAAAGGTATCCCAATATATTTGCAGAGAACTGAAAGCCCACGTTTCTAAAGCCCAAACTGCTTCCTCTCCTTGCCCAAAATCAACGACAGAACCGTTTCTGTAAGACAAGAGCATCATTTTGCACCTTTTTTTTTTGTGAGTATAATTCTAAATACATTAGACTGAAAATGACAGAATCACAGAATGGTTTGGGTTGGGAGGGACTGTAAAGATCCCCCTGCCATGAACAGGGACACCTCCCACTATCCCAGGTTGTTCCAACCTTGGACACTTCCAGGGATGGAGCAGCCACAGCTTCTCTGGGCACCCTGTGCCAGGACCTTACACCCTCACAGGGAAGAGCTTCCCAAAAGGAAAAAAAAAAACCTAAATTCCTGGCAATGAAGCCCTTACTGTGAAGTAGAACTGCTCTGTCTCCTGCTGGTTTGCCCGTCTCTTGGCAATGCTGGGTTTGCTCATGAACGTTTCTGAGACCGTGGATTTCACAGATTCCATGGAATTGCTGTACTGGAAACAGTCAGAGACATCAAAGTCCTCTATTGTGACTATGTCCTGGATTGTCTGGAGTGTGGCTTCCATAGTCTTCTTAACCTGCCCAGCAAGAAGGAGAGAACTTAAAAAATGAGGACAGCATGTTGTGAGTAAAAACAGAAGTACCCTGGAGCACTTTAGTAATAAACAGATATTACTGGTTTCACACCCTGTGTGCCATAACTGAGCACAGTCCCTGTAAGCCAAAGGCTGGGAGCACACAGAACCTGCCAGGAGCTGGAAAACAGCTGTGATTTTACAGGCTGGAGGAGGTGTAAAGAGATTTAAACCTCAAAGAGTGCTGGAACAAAGATGATCTAATTGCCTTCTGTAACTACATCAACTGGGCATCAAATGTTAGGTGTTACAAACAGGACTGTGCTGCACTCTGTGTTTTTACTGAAGGCCACAGGAAACTTCCTGGACATAAAGGAGTTGCAAATTTTTCCCAAGGAGGATTAAAAGTTCTTGAACACAGAGGTGCAGAGATCAGGTCATGCCATGGATGCAGCTCATCTTGGATGACCAATTAAACAAAAATCAGCTCTTACCTCAGGTTATGCAAATTCACTGCCTTTACTTCAAAACATTAAATTCCTCTTTTTTCCTCTCAGCTATCCAAATACATCTTTTCCACACAGCCAGTCTTGGCAACTTAAGGATGAGAGGAGAGATCCATGGAGGTGTTTTAAAGGATCCTCTCCACACACTCAGCTTTCATGTGAGATCACACACTAATGTCCTGCTGGCTTAGCCTTGGATTTTAACACAAGTCTTCACAAAAACAGGATGACAGCAACTAGATTGTGCCACAAGTAGTCCCCAGGATGGACTGGAAGGGGGTAAGAGGGTTGTTGATTTTTGATTGATGAACTGACCTCTTCATTTTCAATCTTTAGTGTAGACAACCTGGACTGCAGCTGCTGACACCTCTGCACCAACTCACTCTGCACTGGCTGCTGGGCACAGAGCTGGGACTCCTGGAAGGGAAACACAGCTTTTAGAGGGGTAGGAAAACCCCCCACATCATCAAGAATATTGCAATTACTCGTTCAGTTATTATGCACAAACGTTTTCCAAAGTGCTTAAGTTTGAAACTTGGTAGGGCTGGATTTTAATCAGCAGCAAAAGTCTGTTCTACCAAATTGCAATTCCCTTCCTGAGTGGATTGAACAGGGAGTGAGAGAGAGGATGTGAACATCAAAGAAGAGCTAGAAAAAAGGAGCTTTTTTCAGTAATGTAAGCTCATCACGTGTTTTGAAAATCTGAAGGTGGTTTATAACAGATATTGGGCTAAATCACATCACAAATCAAGAAGAATTTGGTTCAATGTTTGAGCCAGGCACCCTGGGGCAGGGGTTTGAGGGGCTGAACTACCTGTACACCAGAGCAACAGGTACAATTCACCATTTAATAAATTCAGGGGAGTTGAAATAAAAAAAAAGAACAGGTTAGGGACCTGTCAAACATACCAGAACAGAGAGTCTGCCTTTCTCTTATTTCACAGCATATGGCAGCTTTTCCCTTTAGTTCTGTTCTGGTTTTTTGTGGGGGCTTTTTTAAAAGAAAACACTGACCTTACTGCCTAAGGCTATTTTTTAAAGACTGGAACTGGAGTTTTATCACACACATTATCACATATTGAATGTAGTATATGCAGGACTATTGCAACAAGACCATCAGCTGCATTATAAACACACATTTGGCCTTAAGAACTACCAAGATAAATGATTCAGAGAATGGGAGCTGTTACTGAATGACTGTCTGCAGGTAATTCTTTTTCTTCCCACGATCTTACAGGATCCTACCAAAGCACAGAAAAAACAGGAAAGGTCATTTGCAGTCTGAGGGTTTCATTTTAAATGGAAGAGACAAAGAAGAGCCTGAAGCACTGACTGTAATTCCCAGACCAAAAGAAGAGGCTTCAAGAGACCATCCTTGCAGTCTGTGCTCAGTGTTGAGGGGATAATCTGGAAATCCAACCAACTGACCTAAATTAGCACATTGTACATGTGTTCCCATTTAGAACCAGTTTCAGCTTGTGCGACTTTAAACAGTTCCCAGCTGAGTAACCACATCTTGATAAACCTATAAAGAGAGGGATTTTCACTGCCAAAAAAGAAACTCCTCTGACAGCCCTGTCTCACAAGGAAGATGCAGAAAGCACCACTGTAAACTATTCATGCTCTAAGATTACACGCTCAAACGTATCAAAAATCAGCATTTCAGCTTCTCATGTTGTCCCTTCCAATCTCCAACTTCAGAGTCTGTCTCAGGGTGCAGGAATTAACCTGTAGGTTGAATGAAAGGTTAAAATGGAGTTTCCTATCCACGTTTGCCATTAAACCTAATTAAGCACTTTCATCTTCAGCAGCTTTGATAGTTAAAAAGAGTCAGTAAAATTCAGACATCCACACCACGAGTCTCTGCTTAACCTTCACATCATCTCCCACTTCTCAGGCTCCCCTCCACCTCCCAAAACCAGAGCAAACAGGTGGCCTTGGAGTGGGGGGATCTATCCGAGACAAGGGAAGCTGGAAGTGTTTTCAGAGCCAGAGGTGGAGGAGGAACAGGGACTGACCATGTCACCCATGTGTGGCTGGAACTCAAACTTCATGGGTGGGCAGAAGACGTTGTTGTACATCTCCATCAGCCTCTGCTTGTCACTGTTGGCATCCAGGTTCTCCACGGCGTTTTCGATGGCATCCAGCCCCTCGTGCTTGGACTGCTCCAGGTTCAGCTCTGCAGACAGGAATGTCCTCAGGGCTCTGTTGAGGCTGGCGTGGTAGCCCAGGTCACAGCACTGCTGGAAAAACACACACAACCCCACGTGAATAAAGTGGAATGGAAATTAAAACCCTTCCAAAGGCAGAAGTTGTAGAAGTGGGTAACGAGGTGCGGATGTTTCGGTGACTTCTGGGTACCAGGGTGGTCCCACATCTCTCTCTCACTGCACAGGTATCTTGCCCAAAGTCCTTGGAGAACCTCAGCCTATAATCCCATACAAATTTTAACACCATGTTATAATTGTCACCAAGACAAGCACAGCTTAAACCATTATTAACAGTTTGTGGAGTTTTCATGGAGTACTGAAGACTCATTTCATTCAGCTCAAACTAAGTACCCTAGAAGGGGGAATGTTCAGCAGCATGGCAGTGTATTTCCCTAAATTTTAACCTTATTTGTAGGGCCCCAAATTCCTATGAATGCACTCCAAAACCCTTAAGTAAGGAAGAGGAAAACAAGGCACTGAAGTACTACTGGAGAAACAAAACACAGGATTTGGATCTTCTATAAAGATTAATCTGCATCTAAGTAATTCCACCCAAAACACAGAAAACTGTTTAATTCAGTGTATTTCAGGAAGGAGGAACATGACCTGGACACCCCAGGCATGAAAACAGAGTCATCCAAAAACCAAGCAGCCTTTGGTTGGGATGACTTCACTGCTGGGGTGAAACAGAAGAGCAAAAAAACTTTGAAGCAGAAAGTGGTCATGGTCAAGAATTTCCTGGCTATGTCTGACACCAGGATGATGTCACTGGGAGACAATCAAACAGCTTCATCTCCACCAAGACACAGAGCCAAGTTTTCATGTTTCAGAAGGGAAAAAGGCACTTTTCATGAGCTGATCAGAAACAGCCTGGATTTTTCAGCCATCGAATAACGTGAGCAAGAAGGAGCCCACCTTCTTGGAATTACAAGCAAGATTACACACACTAGGAGAATATCCAAAAAAGAAAGAAAGAGACCATCTGCTTGATTGCTGTGCTGCTCTGTAAGCAAAATTCACATGAAATCTCCTCCTCGCCCATCATTTGGGGCTCATCACTGTCATTGTGTGCAAAAGCAAAGAAAAAAAGGGAAAAAAAGAAGGAGGAGGGGAGAGGGGAGAGGGAAGAGAGAGACTACTGGACCATTCCCTGCTTTCACAGAATTTCTGCCACCGGGTGCTGCTGGATGCCTGGTTCTTGTGCCAACAGGCTGTGGCAGGTGGGGAGCCTTGTAAAAAGAGCTGCAGTTGCTGGTTGGGCTGGAGGCAGAGAATTAAAGGACTTTACATTCAATCACAGAGAACAAAACCAGCCAACTAAAAAAAAAACAAAAACCCAACAAAAACAAAAGAGGCCTGATTGGGAATCTGCACGTGTGGAGACAGTCTTGGATCAAGAGCCACTCACAGCCACTGCTCAGGGCACACGTGGCAGTGCAGGAGGGGGATGCCAGGGGTGGGGCAGTGCTCCAGCCACCATCAGGATTTAACAGCAGCACTCCCTCCTTTTCCCAGGATCCCAGAATAGCTGGGGCTGCAAGGGACCCCTGGAGGTCACCCAGTCATCCCTGTGCCAAGGCAGGGTCACCTGGGGCAGGTGACACAGCAGCACATCCAGGTGGGTTTGGAATGTTCCAGACAGGAGACTCCACACTCTCCCTGGGCAGCTGTTCCTGGGCTCTGCCACCTCCATGGAGAGAAGTTCTCCCTCACACTGAGGTGGAACTCGTGTTTTAGCTCATGGCCATTGCTCCTCCTGCCACTGGGAACCACTGAACAGTCTGGCACCATCTCTGGACATATTTCTGGCTTCTCCTCCCCAGACTAACCAGGCCCAGCTCCTGCAGTGTCTCCTCCTCAGAGAGATGCTCCAGACCCTCCCCACCTTTGTGACCCCCTCCAGCAGCTCCTTGTCCCTCCTGAACTGTGCACAACTCCTGCTGTGGGCCAGGGCTTGTGCACCCTCCCAGTGTGACCAGTTTGGCACTTTGGTGCTCCCTTTCTCCATCACATCCATGTCCAGAAGGGAAGTGGAGCTGCTGGGAAGTCCAAGGGGAGTTAATCTGTCACACCCACCTCAAAGCAAAGGGTTTTGGCTTTGTGTTCTCAAAGCCAGTGACAGAAAACATTTCTCAGCCCACTCCCCCACCTTAAAGGTTTTTAAAGTCCAGCATTCTGTGTTTATAAATGTACCAGTCCTGCCATCCCTTTTCTGGGTTATATAAATGTTTGATGGAATCATTCTCGAAGGAAATCAATTTTTTATAAGAATTTAATGATAACTCATTCAAATTCCCTTCTCAACGTGACAGCTGATTAACCCTTTGCCAGTTCACAGTTTTAAAACAGACTCAAAATAGAAGATTTAAGGAGAAAAAGCCCTTTGTTTTAAAATATAATTTACATTTGGAAGAGAAAGGATGAGATCCTGGAATGAACAGCAATGGAATACCTATTTCTAGAAGGGTAAAGTAAGCTCTGGGAGTCACTCACATACACATTATCTTTTTTTTTTAAATCCTGTCCTAGTGACCCTTTTATAAATATGAGTTAATGCAAACTTCCCCATTACTGTAATATTTCATTAGCATCAAAGAGCTGCCTCAGTCCCCAAAGTCAGGAAATTCAAAACTACTGGGCTATGTCAGGAACAATTTATTGCTCTTAACTCTCAATGAAGAATTAACTCCCTGTTATCCTTTCATGCAACTGGAGAGGAACACAATGTGCTGTATAAACATGACAAGTTTAATGCTGTTTGGTCTAACACAATCTACTTTTAAGTAACTTTGAAGATTACTTTTATATTAAATTTCAAAATTCAATATCATCAAATGATTAGATCGAGGGAAAGTATTACAGCCTGGCTTAAAAATCACATTTTTATTCAAGTCAGATGGTTCAGATAACCATCACTGGTTATAATTGTTAATTTTCAATCCTTCAGGATCAAAGGCATTAATAAATCTCTATTCCCTGTGTCTCAGCAATGAGATAACTGAGCTCCATCTCCTGTGCTTCCAGACAAGTCCCACGTTTTTCCATGCCTGAAAACAATGCAGATAACACTTTTATTTTAAAGATGATGGAAACTCATAATGGAGTGTTAAACTGAATACTTCCAGGGGGTTAACATGGGCATGGACTCACCCAGAGCCAGGAGGGCTCCTCTAGGAACACTGACAAATCCCTGGAATGCACTATGGGACTATGAGGGAAGCACTTCTTTCCAAGCTGGATAACCCAGATTTGCCATGTCCTGCTTAAAACATCTCAGGTCTGTGCTTGGAAATTGTTATGGGCTTTTGAAATCCAAATGGATCCTTTGCTGAGTGAGAACAGCCTGTGAGCACAAAACTGAACCCAGCACACGAGCAGCATTTGGGGCAGGACTTATAAATGAGTTGTAAAAGTAAAAATTAAGGTAATTGAATCAGGCTGATGCCAGTGAAATGAATCCAAATTGATGCTTCAATACAAATATGTACAAAAAGTTATAATTTGTAAAAACACCAAGACCACAAAATTAAGGTTGAGCAAATGTTAACCAAAACAGGTCTCCTAAAAAGGCAGCAGGAATAAACAAACCTCTCCAGTGCAGCAATTCTGCAAAGCAGCACATTTGGAAATAACAGTATTTTTCAAGCCCACTCACAGTGACAGTCCTGACCTCCAAAGGACAGGTTTAAATCAACACCTGGCACAAGAGCACTCCAGGCAAGTTTATCATCAGTGAATAAATGTATTATATAGACTGGTAGTTATTGTAATAGCTGAGTAATTAATAGTGATGTGAGTGCTCTCTACTGCCTGTGTGTAGAGACACTTGTGTTCATTACTCCCTGCTCCTACAGCAGCTCCCTCCAGGCTCTCAGTGTTTCCAGCAGGGACAGCACTGGGATGGCCTTGGGAAGTGGAACTGGATCCAGCAAGAACCAGAGACCCAGACACAGCATGTTCAGGGCAGGCAGTGCTCGAGTGCTGCAGCCTGAAAGTGGAGTGACATCTTTGTGAATTATCCCAGGATTCCCCAACTGGCTTTTCTGAGAGCAGAAATTCGGCATTTTTTGTTGTGTGTTTTACCAAAAGCAGAACTGAAGCCCCTTGAATAGTGGGGGGGTTGGAATATATTCTGTGACCACTGACAGGACCTGAGGGAATGGCTGGAGCTGTGCCAGGGGATGTTTAGGTGGGTATTAGGAAAAGGTTCTTCCCCCAGAGGGTCAGGCACTGCAACAGGCTCCCCAGGGCTGTTCAAACCTGCCAGGGCTCAAGGAGCATTTGGACATGGTGGGATTTTGGGGTGTCCTGGGCAGGGCCAGCAGTTGAACTTGATGATCCTTGTGGGTCCCTTCCAGCTCAGGATATTCTGTAATTCTATGAATTTTTCAAAACAAGTTAAAAGCAGCTTCAGGAAAAGCTTCTGAACTCCCATTTCTTTTACAAATTTCTTGCAGCGTTTCTACAGTCCAAAAATCTTTTTTTTTTTTAAAATGTGCTTCTGAGTTAAAATCTCATGGTTTGCTTAAAACAGCAAATAGAAGATGTCAGGTAATAGTGTGATCTCAAAGCTGGGTTTCATTTTAACTAAGCAACTCCTTTTCTTTCTCAGTGCCACCTTTCTTGTGTATCTTGTGTATCTTTCTTGTAGCTCTCTTGTGCCACAAACTGAGCTGCCCACCTAAGAAAAGCTCATGTCACAGCAATTATCAGGTCTGTAGATGCCACCACCCCCCAAGCTGCCCACCCAGCCCATCCCTGCACAGCTGTGCAGAGGTTTCCAGCTGTGCTGGTGCAGAAGATGCTGAAGGAGGAGAGGGAGGTGTGAGGGTTCTGGGCAGGGACACCCAGTGCAGCAGCACTTACATCAATGAGATCAGACAGGTCATGGATGTAATACTTGAATACTGATGCATTGGTGGCTTCCAGGGCCAGCAGATACTCATTTCTTGCCTTAATTGCCTTCAGTCTGTTTTCTGTGTACTTTGCTTGGCGCTAAGAGAGAACCAAAACCAGAGGAGAGCATTAAAAAGAGGTGTAGTGGCATTTAGAACACTGAACAAACCTTACCCTGCTCACAGTTTTCCTTCATTTGAATTCCAGTTTTACCAAGACTCAAAATGTATTTTAATTATGTTTTTAAGCATTACTATACTAGGCAGCTTTGGATTGAAACTCTTCAAGACTGTGGGTTGGGGAAGATGAAGGAGAGAATGAAGGAACAAGGTGGGTTTATGGGTTATTTAAGAGCCCACAGGTAGTCTGAGGCACCCCACCTCCTCCAACAGAAGCTGGGCCTAAACTTGGTTGTTCCAGAGCCTAAATCCATTCAAAAAATCATTCTTCCCCTTTCTACTGGCTTGAATTTAGAGCTGAACTGACTGACTAGTGACTGACTGATCTCAGACTGACTGACTGATTGCTAAGGTTGTGCCCACAGAGCCAGGCTGGGATTACTTGGCTCCCTGTTACACAGGTCTTGTGCTTTGTACAAGAAAAAAATCATGTTTACCATGACATCCAAGCAGGCAATTGATACTTTTACACTCTCTTTCAGCTTTTTGTGCCATGCCTGTATACCTGGGATAATACAAAATGCACACCTCAAAAAACCTGGTCCAAGCTTTGGCCTTTCCTTAAACCGAGCGTTTAAAATTGTACAAAAAAAATAAGATTTGCATTTGAGGAGGGAACTCAGTAACTCCTGTGCTGAAATACTGTAAAAATACCCTGCAAAAATGCAGCAGCAGTGCCATGCAAGTACCTTCTCCTTCATTTTCTCTATTTTTTTGACAGAGCTTCGCCGAACGTGTTTCTCCTCAAACTTGACGTTGGATGTGGAGTCAGGGGAGCGTGGGGTCTGTTTGTCTTCTTGTTTCACTGACTTCCCAATCTGCTTTTCCTCCTGCTTCTCTGCCTCCTTCAGCTTGCTCTGAGCACTAATGCTGTCAGCATTGTACATGTGGTAGGTTTTCATAACCTGCAGAAAAGGAGAGTCAGAGTCAGAGCCCAGCGAGGCAGATCTGGTGGTTAAGTCTGAAAAATGTCAACTGGAAAAATACTCAGGGAAATGTGTCATCTCTGAAAAGCAGCACAGGAGATGCACGAAGGAGTGGGGCTCTCAAAATGAATCTGAAATCAAAGTGGATTGTTTTGCAGCTGCTGCTTTGTTTAACTTTGGCATGTGCCTTCTTGTACAATCCAATAAAGGAGGCACGAAATCCAAAAAAAGATCCAGACTACATCCAGCCTCCTTTACTATTCAAAGAAAATGATATGCCAGAGTTGGAAAATCAGAGCTTTTCATCAGCAGGTAAGTTTTCCAAAGGGATGCCTATCAGTCTTTCATCTGGATGAATCAGCCCTTTAAACATCACAGGTCTCCAGCAACTGTATGTAAATCATGTCTGAACATAATGGCTGCAAAAGCAACTCAGGTTCCATTTGTTTAAATCCAATTTGGTACATAAAAGTACTTCTATTCACCTTATGCAATAAAAATATTACTAAAAGAGCGTGGTTCTTTTGTTTAGGGAGACCTGGATCCTGTGCTATATGGATAACTTTCATCAGAGCACATTGGTTATAATTAAGTACAGACAAATATCCCCCAAAGTCACAAAAAACCCATTTGTTTCCCAGGATATTCATGTCTAGCTTTGTGCTTAGAAAACAGAACCAAAAAAGCAAAGGACACAACATATAAACTAGTTTTTTACCCAGAAATGCAAAGCAACTTGAATCACATACCAAAACAAACACTATGATATAACTCCCATAGAGGGCAAAAAAAAAAAGTAGTTGCATAAATTCACCCCAATAATGTCATTCCAGCAGCAATAAACCAATTTTTTAATGCAAGTGAGGTCTTTATTCCAGATGCAAACCTGTTTACACCTATTTTGCACCACAACACAACACAATTTTACATAAGTAGGACTCCAGCTCTCCCTGCAGAGATCAGCAAAGGTTCTCAGCTACAAAGAGACACTGGATTTAAACATGAAAGGGAAGTGAGTGCAGGCAGTGTTGGAGAGATGTGCTGAATAATTTACACACCCCCCTCCCAGCTCCTGCATATGCCCAGACTGTAAAGCAGGCGTTTGGAATAACAGATTCCAGGGAGTTTCTCTGCCTCTGTCACAGAGAGGAGCTGGCCCAGGGCAAGAGAACAAGAAATGCTCATCTGAAGGGCTCTGTCCCACTGATGGCACTGTGCTGGCAGCCCAGTCTGCTACTGGGGTCACTGGGGGACTCACTGGAGTCTGCTGAGGGCACAGCACAGCCAAGGGCTGATGGCACAGGACAATTTGGGACAAAAGAATGACAGGCTGGGACAATCCTCTGTTTTATTTGCAAGACTTTGCCCATATCCATTTTGGCCTAAAACCAGGGACTCAGCCAATCCTTTGGATGCAGAAGCACAGAATGATTTAGGTTGGAAAAGACCTCCAAGATCAGAGTCCAACCTTTGATTGATCACCAGTCCACTGATCACTGAGTGCCACATCCAGCTGGACACGAGACCTGGCAGAACAAGAGTATTTCTAAAAAGTACCACTACACTTAATCCCTGCTGGGATTGCTTTGAGTCCAGCCAGAAATATCTTTTAATATGAGCAGAAGTGACTTTTTCAAAGGAAAAGAATTTTTCTGGTCAAGAGACAACTTAAAATTTTGCAGCAGATAGAAGGAATAAATAGATTTTGAGTTCCTAGAACTGATGGTAAAAATGTTAATACTCTACAACTCTTTGTTTATCAAAGGCTGAATCCTGGAAGATCTTTTTTCCAGGGATAGAGAAACTACCAGGACTCAGTATTTGGCTCAATGACCTGTCAGAGCCCAGCACACAGAAATTATTACCTATTTCTGTGAAACTCCACAAACCAGTCACTTCATCCACTTCAGTGTCAGGTCAACTTGGATTAGAAATAAATGTCAGTTCCCTCTACACGTTTTATTGATATGGGAAATTTCAGACAACCCCCTGCAATGCTCTAGCATTGATATTAATACTAAGTTTTACCACAGGATCAATATGTCATGGCTTGAGGAACATCCCTGGATCATCTTCTGAAAGAAGGAAGGACAGAACTTGTATCTCAGTGTCATGACCCAGCAAATCATTAAGGAAGGACAAAATAAAAGACATTTTAAGCAACTTAACCATGTACAGGTTCTGCTTTTAAAAGAGAAGTAGCTCAGCAACAGCTGCAGAAAGGAAGAATTTCATCAAACAACAGGATTCCCCATTCATCTGTGTGAGAAGAAAAATCCTCATGCAGCCCATGAGCTCCTAGGAACACATTCCTCCTCCCTCCTGAGGCAGTGCCTCTTCCTTGGGGTCTCCAGTGGATTTACTGAGAGCAAAAAGCACAGATGGAAACCTGTATTACTCTAAGGGGAGTTGTTTTGCTGAGAGTTGAGGAGCAAAAACACAGTAGGTCCCTCATAGAGCCACGTGCTGCCTTCTCACACCACACAAAACTTGAGATTTTTAGTGTATTTGGAAATAATTCTACCACCTCTGACTCTTTTTAATTTAAAACCATCACTGCAGTGAAGTAGCAGGAGTGCAGGAAGGTGAGATCTTTGTGGAACCAACTCTCACAGAGCTGAAACAACACAGGGATAGAGTGAAAAAGTGGGATTTAGAGATGGTGAGCACAAGGTGCCTCAAACTGCAGGGGCTGCAGACATTTATCAGTGCTGGTGGGAAAACCCAAACCCCTTTTCTGCCTGAAAAGATGCCAAGAAGTCAGTTGGATTTACCGTGTAGAGCTCATTCAGGACCTTCATCAGGTCTTCCTGCAGCTGCAATCCCACTTCCTTGCTCTGCAACAAAAGAGAGAAATGAAAGTTAATTGGGGAAGACAGTAAAGAGGTGGAGGAAGTGAACATGGAGCATCCACAATATATAATAATAATAATTCAGGCCCAATTAAGCACCACTATTATGCTGGAAAATCCAACAGCTGCCCAGCCCAGAGCCACTGAGGTCACATTGCCCCAGTAATACTGAAATGTTCTATATGCACAGCAAGAAAAGCCTCGTGGTCTGGAGATGGAAACGTCCAGACAACTTGGGATTTGCAGTGTTGAAGCCTGAAAACTTCAACAGTTTTGAAGTTTTTTCCTTTTCTGCCCATTTAACAGGATCAAGCAAGATTATGGTTGGTATGGAAGCTGAAGAAAGGCAGGATAAGGAAGGCACCATGTAACAAGAACATGACTCAGTTTGGAGATTTTCCTCAGTCTCTGCCCACTAAGGCACCATTTGCGTGACTGAACCTGCATGTTTTGCATGTTACAAGGACTTAGTATCTACTGGGGCAAGCAAATTTGATAAGTTCAAGATTATTTATGCCTACAACACTCAGGAAAAGAGAAAGATAAAGAGGTAAAGCAGACAAACCCAAACTTCAACCAACATTTCTGCCTAGGAAGTCAAGATAACGTTAAGCCATGAGGAAAAAAACCCCATAGGAACATATTGATAAATTAAAAAACCAAAAGAGGAAGATCATATAATTTAAATTTGAATTATTCTTTTCTGAATACTGCCCAGTTCAGCAGTGCTCAGAGTGTGTTTCTGAGATGAAAGGTGTTTTATTCCAGACTGTTTCTGTGTGTTGTGATTCAGACCAGCCTGGTATTGGTCTGGTGGCAGCACAATGGGATGCACAAGTATCCAAGGTTGCCCTTTCCATACATTCCAGTCCCATGTTCCTAACTCTGCTCCCCAGGTGCTACTGGGAAAAAAAAACCATCTGACACAAATGCTGACAAAGGAAAACATCCTGCTTTTTCTGAGGAGTCTTTAAATTAAAGAAAAGCAAAAAAACCCTGGTGATTCCCAGTCCCCAAGGGAGTTTGCAGCAACAAATCTCCAGTTTTTCCATCTCTGAAAGCAGCAAAAAGCTGAAGCTGCTGCTCATCCCTGCAGGGACGTGGGTCACAAGGGTTTTTTCACTGCCTTTTTCTCAACGTGGAGATGATTAATGGAAGTGACTGCCTGGGTCTGTTTTAAACGCCCTGAGCACTGAACTTTTCACACAGAAGGAGCTTTTGAGCAACACACTCCACTGTGCTGGTGGAACTGCCTGCACTGGCCCCATCATCTGCCTCTCACTCGGCTCTTTTCATCCCATTTGCTGATTTCTTGCATAAAATTGTTCATTCACTGCACAAACTGCTGAAGCATCAATTATGCGAAACAGATTAAAATGAATATTTTAATGTATATTCGGGTTGAAGAAGAAAAGGAGATGTGCAAGTGCCAAATTGTCAAAACACAAAACTCTTTGTGCTTCCAAATGAGCTCTCAAGAAAGAAGCTGCTGGATTGCTGGACTGGAAAAAGCCTTCCATTAAGATGAAGGTGAGATAGATCATAGGTGCCATGAAAATGAGAGCTCTGCAATGAGCACTGGTAATGCAATGCCATTCCCTGCACTGATTCCACAAAAAAAAAAAGCTTAGGAGAAAAAAGCTGAGCTGGCTGACCCTGATAAATGAAAATACATTGGAGGAAGCAGAGGAGTTTGCTTGGGAAAGGCAGAGGAAAATGGATTGGACATTTCTTGCAAAAAGTTGTTGCTCAAGTGCTGTAGAAGGAGGTGAAGGTGATGCACAAAGAACTTCCCTGAGTTCCCATGGAGTTCCAAGTGCAGCCACATTAAAGGCTGCTCATCCCAACCCTTGTCATAAAGGCATGAGAGACTCCAGGATCATGGTAGAACATGGCATGGAATTAAAAATAAAATGCATCTCAAGAAAATAAATAAGTCTTTGCAGTGACAAATGCATCCAGGTATCAGTATCTATTTCAACATCAAATTCTACCTTGTTCTCTATTAATCTGCATGTTTTGCAAAGGAAGGCAGAGCTTAGAATGAGCCCGTTTGCAAACCATCTTTCAGGAAAAAGCAGTAAGCAAGAAAATCTCTTCAATTTTATTACTGTTTATGCCTGGCTGTACCTGCAGAGTCTATCAGTACATCCCTTACTTGTGCAATGAGATCTTATCTAATTAGCACACTAATGAACAGGGGGTGTGGGGAGGGGAGATCCCCACAAATCCTGTCTCCTTCTCCCATCAGGGTTAAACCTTCTCCTCCCGAGCTGGGAGATGCTCCAGGTGGGTCACCACGGATGCTCCTGGAAGGTGGCACAGCCCAGGAGCCCATCAGAGGTGACACCAGCACCTCCTCACCTGAGCTGAGCCAGGTGTGCAACGAGTGGTGACAAACCCAGGCTTCCCTTCCCCTGAAAAATGAGCAAAATGACCAAGAGCACCCAAGGAAGTCAGTTCAGGATGGTGACAGGAGGGCAAACCTGCACCCTCAGCACGTTCCCACTTTCCCCCAGCCCAGAGAAGTGTGTGCACACACCCCCAGGCTCACACACACACACATACTCCTTTGTTACAACAGGGTGTATCTGCACCATGTGCAGAGCTGTAGGTTGCTGCCACATAAATTCCCAGCACCCTGTGCCAGCTCCTCAACAGCCTCTTTGTTCCAGCCCTCCTCCCCTCCACCTCCCCTCTAATTTAATCAAGATGTTTTTGGGATCTACTGCAGGACTCGCTGGGCTGTTCCGCATTCCACCAACCATTAACGACTTCAGCTCCAAAATATTTAGGGGGGATAATAAATATGAGAGCAGAGGAATGTTGTCAACATTTTATGCCCCGGATCTCAAGGCTCAGAAACATCCAGATCTGATAGAAAGATGGGACAGCTTCAAAACAAACATTCCTTGGAGCTCACGAGGTGCTTTTCCTCTAAACTCAACAATAGACTCAAACCATTGGTGGGTGAATGTGTAACACACTGAGAGAAGAGATTTTATCTAATATGCTGCTTAAAATTCTGTCAGATGGAACTGGAACCCAAACCTGCTGATTCTGACCTGCTAACAAGATCTCTGACAACATTTTTTATAAACTAGTAATTATTTATACATAGGTGGAGAACAAATATTGAATATTCCCATGTTTTTCAAATCAGCAGTGGGAGCTGGGAATGAGTCTTCTTGTAACCAGTGAGGAAATCTGCAGAAGTGCAAGATCCTTCTTATTCCTGCCTGAATCCACATTATATCACAGGGTACTTTTTATGTATTAATTCAATTCTACTTATACAGTTAAAGAGAAAGTTTGCCACCTAAAATCTTCCAAGATCCATGTGGCACTTAAATAGAATTTACTAAGTGAATTTAGAATTCTTTATAAGTAGATTTATACTATTTTTTTAATCAATCCTGCCTTTAATTCATTTGCATGCAGTAGCAAATATGATTCATCACCTCCATATTCCCATCTAAACAACCAACAAGCTTCACTGTGTAAAATATTCCATCATCACCTTCAGTCCAATGCACTTGTTACAAATATATCCCTTATTTTACAAGGATGTACCCTAAGTGAGGCTTGTGACCCACCTGAATCCCAGGCAAATTCCTCCCACAATTTTTATGGATAAAGCACTCAGCCATTCTCACAGAACAGGAATTCTGTATCAACTTCTTCTAAAGCTTCAAACTCCAGAATTTAAAGAGAAGTTGGGAAAACAAACTGTGTCACACAACACAAATGCATATTTTGGGTGACAGATCATCACTTTCCAGTTTAACGACCCATTATGTCCTGGCCAGTCATATTTAAATTAGAGTTGTATTATCTAGTTTTCTCCACCATTTCACCAGTGATTTGTTTCACCACTATGTCAGCAACAAGGAATTTTCCTTCCTACAGCAGAACACTGTCCTCTGGAAAGCCATTCCTGCCGGGAACCACTCACAGAGCTGCTTCCCCACAACCCCAGGGACACCTCCCACTATCCCAGGGATATCCCACTATCCCAGGGATATCCCACTATCCCAGGCTGCTCCAACCTGGCCTTGGACACTCCCAGGGATGGAGCAGCCACAGCTTCTCTGGGCACCCTCTGCCAGGGCCTCCCCACCCTCTCAGGGAGGAATTTCCCCCTCATATTTAATCTAAACCTTCTCTTTTTCAGCTTGAAGCCATCGCCCCTTGTCCTGTCACTCTTGTAATGGACTTGATGATCCCTACAGGTCTCTTCCAGTTGGAAGTATTTTGTGATCCTGTGATTTGCAGCCTGTAACAGGAAAATTACTCCCTCTGCAGCCTCTGGTGTTCAGAGCATCCCTGGGCACAAGGTGCTGGCAGTGGAACAGGAGCTTCCACTCCCATCACTGGGGGAGAATCAAATCACTACCTAGAAGGGAATTTATGCACTGCTAACTCAGATAAGAGCAGCACATGAATTATTTCACTCCCTCTCCCTTCCCCCTTTCCACTTGTTCTAAAAATAAGCAGGTAGGAAAAGCAGGAGATTCCATTTCCCCAGTGAGGAATCACAAAGTGTCATTTCACAAGAGGCTTCTGTGTCCTTTAAATTTTGGGAAAAGAGTAAGAATTCAACACCACTCTTTGCTGAGGCACCTAAGGCAGAGGGAAGACACAGTGGGCAAGGATGCAAGTGGGGGAGCAGAGATGCAGCACCAAGGTACCAACTGCACCTCAGTGACAGCTTTAACTTGGGGCATTTATGTATTTACATTTTGCTACAAATGCCCAGCATTTTAGCCAGTACCTTTCTTTGGTGTGCCTGGCTTTCCCCTGTGTGGTGTAGTTTGAGATTTGTCATATTCTGGTGCCAATGCAGCAAGAGACACACTGCAGCTGTAAAGTAGGTCATTGCAAGCACAGACCCCTCAGAGAATTAATAATTCTTCTTCCTTGATTACTGCAAGGCTTTTTAACCAGCTCATTGTGGGTTTTCCATTTCACATCAAACACCATGCAGTGTACCAGGAGATAAACTGCTTTTTTTCCACGATCAAAGGTGTTAAATGGGGAATTTCAAACCCTCAGTGTTGTTTTCTTGATTCCTTGTGAGGTTTTCTCCCCATAAATATCACAAATGAAGTGGATACCACGGTGCAAAGGAACACTGAGCTCCCAAGGCAAGATTCTCTGTACCAAGGGGATGCTGGAGCAGGCAGAGAGCAGGGTAGGAAGGGTCACTGCTCTCAGCATCCCAGGGAGCTTCCCAGCCAAAAAAATCTGTGTTTTGAACACAGCAGGACCAACCCTGCACGAGAGACAGGTAACAGCAGGGCAGGCAGATGCTGATGTGGTACCTGGCTCTGCTCAGGGGCACTGCCTGTCCTGAGCTCCCTCCACACAGGAATTCATGCATGCACTGAATGATCAGCCTTTCTGCCTATTAACAGCTCCCAATTCACATTTTGTTATATATAACAAAATATAT
>WEIV01025100.1:0-34836 GCA_013390005.1 Calyptomena viridis | reverse complement strand
TATATATTTTTTCAAACTGGAAAAAATCAGTTTGTCCAGAAACTACTCCAAGTGACTCAGGCTTCCACAGCCTGTTCTTTTAAAAAGATACTGTTTTTTTCCTTAAACTTGAACAAGGCTATCAGTCTGCTTCCAGGGAGATCTCAAAGAGACAACAGAGAAATAGTGATTAAAGATAGCAAATTAAAGAGACTGCCTCTAAAAAGGCTATACATGTATAAATAATCCCAAGGGATCACACTCAAAAGATAAGTCTGGAGGCAAGAAAACCTGATAACCATGAGAGAAACAGGAGGGTTGTACAACATAGAGAAATGAAGGGTCACATTAAACAGAGAGTGTGACAGGGGGATAGAAGGAAAGGGGAAAATCAAAGTGGGAATCAGCTCAAAAAGGAAAATATTTTTAATATATATATAAATAAAGATAGAGACATAGAAATATTGCAATAAATAAAAGGGCCACGCTGAAGGAGGATAAGCAGGAAGAAATCAAAGGAGTGCTCTCCACAAAAGGAGATGAAGGAATGAAAAGGAGTGTGCAGGAGAACAGACATCAAAGCAGGATCATCTTCCAGGAGAGGGAGAGGTGACTGGAATAGCAATGCTGGTGGCACATGGGCTTCAAACTTCAACTTGTACAGAACCCAGGGCTAAATCATTAACTGCTGGACAAACAAGAACATATCACCTCTTTCCCAAGGTGTAACTATTGGTTATTAGGACAATTCCACTGGTTCTCCTCCAGTTTTATTTGCTGGACAGGGTGGGTATTCCACAATTTATCTTCCTTTTCTTTTGCAGTAGCACAGAATTGCACTGACACTGTCCCTGGGGGCAGACAAATGCAGATCTCACCAGGTTTTCACCTGCAAGGCTGTTGGAGCAGCAAGTCCCTGATCAACAGCATCTCTGACTGACACAGGAAAGTGTTTGGAGAAACAAAAACCAAGGGCACAGGAAAGTCCAGTGCTCCAAGAATTCCTCCAGCTCAGGTTGTGAGTTTCCAATAAGATAAAAACCCGTATTATATAATTTGTTATGTAATTATATATAAACCCCCGTTTGGTGCAGACAATGCTCAGACATGGAAAGGCTCTGCAGGGAAAGGTAACTGAGGAATAAACAAATGCCAGGGGCAGGAAGAAAGGGGCTGACACACTGTTCATCCAGCACCACTTCAGTGCTGGCTTTGGCAGCAAACACAGCTCCTCTTATCAGCACAGACACCTCTGAAGTGGCTGCCAGGCTTCCACCCAACACTGCAACCACAGGGACCCTCCACACGGTCACACAGCCCCAGAGAGGGATCTCATGGATCCCAACACATGGACACAGACCCTGCAGGCTCCCAGCACACTGGGAATCCAAGCACTGCCAACAGAAAGCCCTTGGGAAGGTGTAGTGCACTGCTGGAATTTGGGCAGTTCAGTGCTGTAAGACAGACCCCACTCAGCACTGCTGGGCCCTCTGTGCAGCATCCCAAGGGCTCCACAGTGAGTTCCTGAGAACCTCAGCCCCAGGCACTGCAAGAGACTGCAATTCCCCCCCTCCTCATGTTCTGGGCACAGAGAGGGCCCTGCTGTTCCCACCTCAGGCTCCCAGCTCCCTCCCATCACAAAGATGCATCTTCTTCCCAGCACAGACCTCATCACACCTCCCAGACCTTTGGTGCCTCCAGGCTGGGTTAGAGCTGCACACTGTGCTTAGATTTCCTTTGAAAAACCTCTTCACACAGAGGAGATACAGCAACCCAAGAGTTGAGCAACAAAGGGGACCTTAAGTACATCCTTTTTTCCCTGCCTGTCCTTCCCAGCTCACCTGCTCACCCCAGCATGACACAAAACACTGAGTCAAGGAAGCCCTAAAGTATAAATGGTCCAAGAAAAGGATCTTATGCCTCAGGATTTGATTTCAACTGCCCTCAGCAGATGAGGGTGTTTGTACTCCTCTCCTCTCCATATTTCACAGCATTATTTGCAACTCAGTGAGTAGTTCCTAAATGGAACCAGAGCCCCTGCAATCAGCCAGATACAGGTATCACTTTTTCTAGAAGTTGTTTTCCAAAAAGAAGAGCCAAAAATAAAGTTTCTCAGACTTTCAAACAATAAAGTGTCCTTGTTTTTAACATAGATTCTCCATGAAACAGCAGCACAACTGGCAGCACAATTCCACCAGCTACGATTTCCACTGGAAAATGTAAAACTAACGTAAAAGTTTTAGTAAAAACTAAGCCCCTGTGTTAAGCCAGACCTAAGTGCCCCAAAAGCACCTGAGCTAAGGCTGCACTTCATTAAACTGCAGTGCATTTAGCTTGACTTTACAGACAGGAGATGGTGTAGGACCAGGGAATGAGCTGGAATTACTGCCTGGCACAGGAGAGGCAGGAAACTCCAGTCTCAGAAGCAACACAGGCAGTTACTGCACTGGCAAGGCCTGGCTGAGCACATCTGGGGAAGAGCCACATAAATTTTCTGAGCTGTAGCAGCACACTCAGCCAGCTATGCCCCTGGAACTGCTTCTCATTTGGGTTTTGATTAGAACCTCCAAATTTGCCTTCCACAGCTTCATGGAAGGGTTAGCAGCACAGCACAGTGGCATTATTTTCCATGGAGCTCTTGTGTCCACTCCATCTGTTCCAAGTTTATCAGATAAAACTCCATCAGTTTTCTGAGCTGTCACATGCTACAATAGCTCTTCTCCATTAAAAAATGGCAAAGGATGTCTCAAAAGTTTAAAAAGGGATGGAAGAGGCTAAAGGGAGAGGGAAAAGAAAGTTCTTCAAGATTTCCTCATCAACAGGACTAATTTCCCTCTGGGCAACTTGTGGTCTGAGGCACGGAAATACATGTCATTCCTAAATATCCTGCCAAGTCCCTGAATAATTCCCCATCAATACCTGACCAGAAAGGCAGAGTGAACAACCCTGGATAAGTGACTTCATCCATTTGTCTCTGGTTTTTTAATCCAGAAAAAGGCAGGAAAGGTATCACTGGACAAATGGTCCAGAGATATTCTGACAACTGTTTGTGCTGCTTTTGGGATATATTACAGATGTGCTACAGAGGGGTTTTATAAATGGATAGCATTTCTTTAAATCCACAGAATTCTCATCTACCAGATGAGAGAGGATGCAATTTTTGTTTTTAACCACCCAGCAAAAGTGGAATAGCTATCAAATACCTGATTTGGCCTTCAGCCAATTTGGTATTCCTGGCAAACAGACAATAAGTACTTGGGATTTACTAACAGTTTTGTTTGCATAGATTAATAGGGAGTTTGCCCTTGATCTGTCAGAAAGAAATCAGAGGTGTGTTTTGTAATTGATCAATTATTTATTTGTTTTTATTCAAGTCCTACTGCCCAAAATAAAGTACAACCAGGAGGTTGCCCTGTTTTATAAGGGGCTGAAAATGAAGATGTCATTTTCCAGCCAAACTGGGATAATATCAATTTCCATGTACCACTTTGCCAAGGCATTTTCCAGGCCACTTTGCTCAAGCACAGCCCTTGTTGAAATTCAGTGGGGAGATTACTCCTCCTTTGCAAGGATTAGAGGAATTGAAGAGTAACTGCCATTCAATAATCCCATGTAAGTATCTAATCAACCATAATGTAATTACCAGAAAGTTTTAAAAGGTCAAAAAGGCCTTAGTGGGACCTTACTTGAAAGGGAGAAGATTCCTCCTCTGCTTGGGCAATGACTTAAAAAAAAGAAGAGAAATAGAATGAAACAGTTGAAACTATTTTTCATACTCCACTAAAAACTCAAGAAACAGGCAGAGCACAGGGAACACCAGAGTCCACCTGCACTGATTTTCATTCTTCCACAGAAATCAGTTGCCAACACACACAAAACCCTTCTGCAACAGAGCAAGTGCATCCTGCTCTCCAGGTAACACACAAGATGCTGCTCCTTCAAGTGCATCTTCACATGAAAAATCTCACACAATATTGAGCATTGTTCATTTTCTCACAGTCAAACAAATTGCATTCTGTGGGCTCCATCAGTTAAAGCCATTCAGAGAGGTTAAGAAATACCTGAACACTCTTTCCCTTCTCCAGCCCTTGCAAGAGTGGAAATAACTCCTCAAGCTCATGACACATTGCAAGGGGTGGGGGCAGAGAAATGGCTTTCAAAGTGAAGAGCTGCAATGATTTCAACATGTTAAGCAGCAGATGTTCCAGCAATTGGCAAATCTCTGCAGAGACCAGACATTACCATTGAACAGGAGTTTCAAAGCCTCCAGATCGTGTTTCTTCAACTGGAAGACCAGATTCTTAATAGAAAAACCCTCCCACACTGTCCCACCTTTCCCAGGTGGAAATCAAGAGGAGAGAAAGGGGAGAAGGCAAACAAATGAGATCCAGGTTACATCTTTTTGCAGATAAGGACAATACATCCTTTTATTATCTTGCATAGTAGGAATTCTTCCTAATTTTAATTTTAACAGCAATTTCTCCTCCATTTCAGATATAATTCTGTCTTTAGAGAGTTGTTCTTCACTATGTTCAGAATTGAAGATCTGGAGCGTTTCTGCTTATTTAACTAAATTTCCAGCATCCACACAAAACTGTGAGCAGGTCAAGAGGGGAAAAAGGCCTGAATTTACACCAACAAGTCCCAACTGGTCACACTCAGGAAAATCCTAAAACACCAGAAGAATAAAATTGCTAAAGAAATCAAAAGTTACACAGAGTTAGTTATCCACAAACAGGAAAAAAGCCCCAGGTGCTCAGCACAGGCACCAATAAATGGATCCAGGAGGAAGCTGGAAGTGTATTTTGGAAGAAGCAAACAGAAATATCTGAATTACCTTCTTGAAGAGGCGCCCTGAGTCCTCGCTGACCTGCACGAAGCGTGGGATGATGTTGTTGAGATAGATGTCACTGAGGGTGGTGTGGTCCCTGCTCTCCCTCTTCACCTGATTGAGCAGCAGGTTCCAGCAATTCACTGGTGACAGCACGTTCTGATCCTTCCTGGAAAGGACAAAATAGAAACAACTGGGTAGGACTCCACGTGGAGTGAACAGAGTCATTCTGGTCAGGAGGTTCTGGATCTGGGAGAGCTGGAAATGCAGTGGGGTGGGTGAGGAAAATACAGATAACAAGCCTCAATTCCAGTTCACTCCGTGGCCATGGGCTTTTGTCCCCCAACAAACAGACCCTGCAAATGCAGCCTGCAGTGTGCCAAATGCAGGCTTTAATTTCTCCTTCTGAATCCAGGATTTTGTGCATAAATCAGTGCCTGAGGGAGAGCAGTGGCTCCAGTGTCTGACAATAGGTTTCACAGTCCTGTCTCAAGCATTTGTGTCTTAACCACAATAAAAAGATTTCAAGCACCCAGTTGGCTAAACAGCATCTGCATAGGAAACAAAACGTTATGTTTCATGTACAAACCCAATTATGTGAATGCATCTATATCTGTCCTGAGCCAAAGAGACAGAAACATTGTACAAACAGCTCTATTTTCTCAGCTTTGAACTTTCTCCACCTTATTATGGCTGATGCTCCCTGCAAATAAGCAATACAAAGGGAGATGAGAGGAACCTCAGTTTATTTGGATCAGCATTTCATCTACTGAAAGCAGTAAGTCATTTCTTAGGGCACCATTTCATCCCAGATAAAAGCAGGGATGTGAGTTGGGATCATGTGAGGTGCTCCAGAACTGGCAGATCCAGGTGAAGCCTTAATGACATCATTTAAATCTCTCCAGGTCTGTTGATCACTCATTAACACTACAATAATATTTATTTAGTAAAGACTAAGTCAGATTTCCTGGTGCAAAGCCAAAGCTCTCCTCATCTATTGTACGTGACTGTACTGGATTTCTTTCCTCTTAAAAGAAATGTGGTTTAATTTCCATTGAAAAAGGAATATTCTGCACTTGAAAGGACAGCAATCTCTGCTGCAAGAATTGTCTGACATTGGGAAAATGGGAAAACTGAGCCAGGGCAGACTTTCATTACCCTTCTCATGACATCAACAGCTGGATTTGTGGTGCAATATGGCTAATTTTAGATAAAGAAGAACAGTTTCTGAACAGCTGATCTCGATGCTTTTTTCCTTGTCCTTAAAAAAAACAGAAAAGAAAAGCTCAGGAATGACTGCAGCCTCTGATCCAGACTGCTTCAATGTTTGGAGTGTGTGTGTAGTGGGAGAGGGTAGAAAAAGGATTGTGAGCTTTTAAGTTAAAAATACAGAAAATGAAACATGAGAAGGCACAGATTTTATTTAGAGTCAGTATTTTCCTCCACACTCCAGTGTCCTGTACTGCAGGTACAAACCCAGATGGAATGATCCAAATGCACAACTGTACAAGGCTGAAACTGCCAGATGTTGAGCCTTATAAATCAAATAGTTGCCCCTCATCTGCAGCCAGTGTTTGCAGCATAATGCTCGTTTTCTTAATGTGCCAGAGAGCTAATTAGTGACTGTGAGACCTGGGTAATAGAATTGGGAATCTCTGGGTAGTGACCAGGCTGCAGCCAGAATGAGGAGGGAAGCAGAGCAGGAGCCTGCTGGGCCAGAGATAAGAGCTGCCAGCACGAGAGAAGGTAATAAATACATTTAGGGTTTTTTCCTTCCACTAAAGAGAGGGCTGGAGGAAGAAAGGCATCTCCAGGAGGGGCTTCTCCAAGGAGCAGAGCTGGGTCAGGGGTGTACAGGCCACCTGAGAGCCACCAACTCTACCAAGGAACTAGTTCAGCCAGAAGAAAGGATATAAAGAAAAGTTTATGAAGGCCAGGACTAGAAGATATTAAAGTTGGTTGGTTTTCACCTTTACACCAGTGATACCAAAGCACTTCACTCACTGCCCCACTATCTGCCCTCTAAAGCTGGCAGAGCTACAAGTGAAAATTAATCAATGACCATAAAGAGTTTGGGAATGAAACTCAGGCATGAAAAGCTGACTCTCCACCTGCTGACTGTTCCAGCTCTTCCAAGTCCTGCCCCCAAATCCCCAATATCCCATCCCTATCATTCCAACAGCTGGGAAGAGCTGTGAGCCACCAGGACCACGAGTTACAGCCATGGACAAGAACACATGGAAAGGGCCAGAGAGCAGGTCAAGGGCTCTGCTTCCCACAGCAAAGTGAAGCACCAGAGGGAACCAGAAGAGATGCAATAGTTAACTGGACAATTCCCAGCTGTCCAGGCTGCCCTGCCACAACACCCCGAGCTATTCCAAGGCAGCACATAGCAGGAATGCCAGGAGCCCATGAAAAGCCTGGTGAGTAAAATCACTGGTGCCTAATGGCGCCAGATGGGTTGTTGACACACTCCATGTGGTTACACATGAAAGGCCATCCTGCAGGAAAAAATAATCCCAACCCCACATGCTTCCAATCCATGGCCCAGGATTGTCACCTTGGGATGTGCAGCGAGCGCCGCACCCCGAGCGCAACCTCAGGAACCACAGCCCTGCACACTGCCAGGTTTTCATTTAAATTCCTTTAATTTCTCAGTGCCTCTCGGCCTCACTAACCCCTTCAGTGCCTTGTTGAAATGGCCTCTTGCTTTTGTAAGGGTGCAGTGTTTTCATGACAAGATTTTTATAGGAAGTGAGAGAAAACGTCTCCGTTATTTGCTCACAACAATTTTCGCAGCAAAAAGGGGGATAAAGGCAGGAATGGAAGAGAAAAGGAAAGAGGCAGTGACTTGCTTCAAACCTTCCAAGTAGCCCTTAAAACTCCACACATTATTAACTGCTACAGCACCTCTAAAACTGCAGCATTTCCTGGGGTGGAACGTGGCCACAGTTTTCACAACACAGAGCAGAAGTTCCACAACTGTTTACAGCAGACCCTTTCCAATCTTAACCACAAGCAGATGGCAGAGAGGCAAATTGTGATTTTCATTAACCATTTCAATTCTCAAAGGAGCTGGCAAATATATTCTGCTTCCAGTTTCATGTCACCACAGAGGAGGGATGAGAAAGGGAAGGAAAACAGGCAATAGGGACCACTGGGTATAACTGTGAGCAAGTTCAATGACTTCACATTCTGCAGGGACAGTGTTCACCCTGAACTGATACAAACTGATGAAACCAACTCCAAACTTCAGGACTTGGATATGAATTTCCCCAAAGTGTTGGCAACTTGACATTCACAACAAATACTGGACTAAAATTCCCCCTGTGAAGAGGGAGAGGAGAAGAAAGAGGAGGAAGAAGATGCCAAGATCCAGGTTTATTTCAAGCACTATTTATACAGAGATGGTGTGATGATAGTGAATCTGGAGAGTTTATTTGGGTTAGCCTAAATTACACCAGATCACAGCAATTGGGGGTGTTTGGGAGCAGGAAGAGGAAGTTGTGTACAGATTTTTAGGGAACCACAAAGTATGAAGCTCTGTGGTTTCCTGGGTATTATCTGGATCGGGTCCTGTGCAACTTCCACTTCAAAGGTTTCAGCTGGTCTCAAAAGATCAGAAGGGATGATTGAGACTCAAGTATCTGAAACATCTTAATTAAATTACTCATTCATACAAGGAACTTGCAGACAGTCCAAGATTTATCTGCTTTAAGACAAGCAGGAAAGAGACAGACAACAGTGACACTGAGTTGGGCAGTGCAAGGTAACAGCAGAGAAGTTATGTAGCAAAATAACCTCCTCCCTTCACCAGGTTAAAATAAAAAATAACAACCAACCAAATCAATAATGAATTAAAAAAAAATTCCACACCTACAAACCAGGAACAGGAATACTGGTTTCCATAAGGAGCACCAGACAAGGGAATGAGTCACATGAGAATGAAAATATTACGAAATAAACATTTAAATGAAAGATCATAGAATCATGGAATGGTTTGGGTGGAAGAGACCTTAAAGATCTTCCAGTTCCACCCCCTGCCATGGGCAGGGACACCTCCCACTATCCCAGGTTGCTCCAGCCTGGCCTTGGACACTTCCAGGGATGGGGCAGCCACAGCTTCTCTGGGCACCCTGTGCCAGGGCCTCCCCACCCTCCCAGGGAGGAATTTGTTCCACATATCCAGCCTAAATTTTCCTCTTTCAGCCTGAACTCATTGCTCCCTGTCCTGTCACAACAGCTCCTGATGGAGGTTCCCTCTCTGAAGGATCTCACGTTGTCCATGTGAAAACTTGCCCGACCATCCTTCCTGTGAGAGAGGTTTTTCAAAGTGGTACATACAACACCTGAAGTCTCCTGTTCCACCTCCCCACAATATTCCAGAGCTGGAGATGTTCAACAGACATTTCCAGACCTGGTACATCCCAAAACATTCCACCCTGCAAACCACCAGAGCTGGAGCCAGGCCAAGTGTTAGAGCAGAGATTTAATTGTTTCTCTAAACACAATTTCAAACCTCTCTGGATTTTGTGCTCTGGCAACAGTGGCTACAATCACACCAACCAACACAGTGAGAGACTGGGATCATTGATATGATGAAACACAGCACAAAAATCCTCCCTGAGGTCCTACATCAACTTCTGCTGGTGGTGTATCCCTGGCTCTCTGCATTCAAGGAGGTCACTGAATAAATCAATGTTTCATGCTTAGAAAAACCTTCCAAATGCTGCTATTTGACAACACTCAGAAAAAAATGTGCAGGACTCAACTTCATCAGAAAGAATCACAGGTAAAAACAGCCTATAACAATGTTTATTATCATTATCTTAATAAAGATGATAATGATGATAAAATAATTGAAGTCCACGGGACCCAAATGCTTTTGTCAACACCTCCCTCCCAGCCTGTATCATCTCTGCATTAAAGAAATCATTTCACTTTTAAGAAAATTAAAGTTGAACTTCTCTGCAAGCTGCTCATTTAAACCAACATTTGATTTTCCCTGACACAGCTCAGTGTTAACTGCAAATTTTGAGAATTACAAGCATGGACATCCATGCTGCTCCCTGCCCTTCTCTTCCAAAAGATTCCAGTTATGAACATCTGTTGTTTACAAGTGCTCAGCCTGAAGGTTGCCAGACTTATTCTGCATCTTCTTCTTCAAGGCAAAGGCTGCCAGAAAGCCATCTGAATTTCATGCTGGGATATCCTGGACATTCAGCTCTCCAGCTGACAATTGCTACTCAGTATCCTGCTTCCAAAGATTATCTTGATTTAAAATATGACCTTAAAATAGCATTGTCTTGTCTTTTTTTTTTTCCCTTTTTCTCCCCCCCTCCCTATTTTCCCTCTTGAAAGGAATCACTCAGGATTTGCCATGGTTTTCATATTGTTAACTGATTATTTGAATAGGCAAATGCCTCTAGGACAAAAATCATGTGAAATAGAAGAACTGAAGCCTGGAGGTGAAGGTCCCAGGGTCTCACTGGAGTGGGACAGAGCCTTTCCCTGGGGCTGGAAGTCAGACCCACACCCAGCCCTGCTCCCTACAGGGAACCCCAGACCCACCAGACACCTGGGGAGGAGGATGCTCTTATTCACCTCCTACACATCTTAGTCAAGCAGGTCTTTAAGGAGCAATGACTACACCAAACCTGTGACCAACAAGCTCTTGTAACAACCAGAGTTAGGAGACCTTGGCTGTGAAATGCCTTTTTTTTTCCTCCAGTCCTTGTGCAAGGATATTTAGCAACAAATACTGAGGGATATATAAAATATATATACCAAATAGATGCATTTTATACAACTCTTCTTGTTAAAAGCCTTTTCTAATTGAAAAACATTTTTTAAAGAGAATAGGCAAAGTGAGGTCTAGCAGCCACAGTAGAGAGTTAAAAGCAAGTAAAACCTGGGATATATCCAACTGCCATCAGCTCATATGTCACCTTGGCTAAATCAATCTGTTCCCCTTCTTCAAAGACATGAGATGAGAATAACACACACCTACCTCTGTAAATCATTTTAAGATGCCCCAGTGAAGCTTCAAACTGAGCACTGTGCAAACACCCTTTCAGTCCAGCCCCAGCTATGCACAGTTTGCTGTCAATCAACCACCTACATTTCCAAACCCATATGAAAAACCTTCCTACAAGGAAAGGCTGAGAGAACTGGAGTTGTTCAGCTTGGAGAAGTTTTGGGGTGACCTAACTGTGCCTTTCAGGGCCAAAAAGGAAGATGGAGAGAGGTTATTTACAAGATCCTCTAGTGACAGGACAAGGGGGAATGGCTTCAAACTGACAGAGAGTGGTGTGAGACTGGACATTAGGAATAAATTCTCTATTGTGAGGGTGGGGAGGCCCTGGCACAGGTTGCCCAGAGAAGCTGTGGCTGCCCTGGAAGTTTCCAAGGCCAGGTTGGACGGGGCTTGGAGCCACCAGGGATAGTGCAAGGTATCCCTGCCCATGGCAGGGAGTGACATCAGATGAGTTTTAAGGTCCCTTCCAACCCGAACCAGCCAGGGATTCTACAAAACCCTGAGCACCTGACCAGCTCACCCTCTGGGGCAGAAAATACACCCTGTGCAAAGCTTTTGTGAGAACCTCCACAGCAGCCTGCACTTCCCAATGCTCCTTCCTTGAAGCCTGTGCTTTTTCCAGCCTGGAGATGGCTGGTGGGGGAAGCCACACAATCCAATTTCCAGGGTCAGCCCAAAGCCTCCTGCCCTTGACAGCATTCCCTTGAACCAGCACAGTCGGGGCGAGCTGGCAATTACAGAATAGCTGTTGAGTAGAAAAGCACATGCAAATTACAGGGTGAGAGGCTGCCAGATTTCCTCCCTGTCTGTGCAACGAGATCTAAAAACAGAGAGTGACACGGGGAGCAGCCCCTCAATGATATGGTACCTCCTGACATAATGAGCAGGTTTGGGGCAGAGCAGCTATTACTGGGTATTTATAGGGTCAGAGCCAGGCAATTACAGAGCAGCCTGTGCTCATCTCCCAGACATGTAATCCCAGGCTCCCGAGGAGGAGAGATCTGATGGTTGGCTTTGATCAAATGGGCTTTTGGGGGCTTCCCAAAGAGATTACAGCTCCAGCCTCCACAGAGGAGCTACCAGCCAAGGTGTTCTACAAGAATCAGACAGGGCAGTGGGGGGGGATAGGTCATTGTAACTGGAATTGCTTCCTTACTGGTGCCTGTGGGATTGTGACACACGTTGTGACTGTCACAGCAAATGACCAAACAAGCCCTACATGGAGGTACCCAGGACAGAAAGTTGACCTGTGCTGTTGTAGAGGAGTTGGGTTTTCATCTCGCTCCAACTCTCGACCAAATTAACAATTTGTACATTTGGGACTCAGACCTTGCAGGGGTAACACATTCCAAGAGCAAGGTATTTTTCTGCCACTGTCTGTTTGTAAAGTAATGGAAATCAGGAGCCTGAGCAGCACCAGGTCTCTCCCTGCAAAGTGAAGTGAAATTAATGCTTATTGAGAGGGTTCAGAGTACTTTAGGTAATACTCTGTACTCAACCAGCATGGACATTTAATTCAGAAATTCAAGTTAAAGTTTCATGTGCTGATAAAACCACCTCTTCAAATCAGGATACAGCCACAGCCGGGCTATCTGAGGTTAATTTTGTCCAGGTACAACTTCAGAAAGCCTATGTGAAGTACAAACAGCACAAAAACCCAGGGTAGGTGTCAGGGAGGAAAATGCATTAGAACAAAACCAAAATTTAGAGCCTACAGTCAGCATGAACTATTAATTCACATGGAGTGACACCATGTAGGATTCTGTTCAACTCCACTCAAAACTTCCACATTATAAATTCACTCTAAATCTCCAAATAGGAACTTTCCCAACACTGGAAGCTGAACATAAAAATGCTTCTGACAGGATTTTTCGTATCTTGTAATATAAAGGAAATCACCTCAATTTTCACCAGGACTAACAACAAAATCAACTGAAAAGACTAATCATAGTGCAGAGAAAAATTATAGTTCAAGACAATTTCTTTAGTGCCATCTTCAATGCATGTGCAGAATACACACAGCTTATAGTTATAACAACACTTTCACTGTAAAGGAAAAGGAAAAATACTTCAGACCATGACAGGTCTATAGATAAGCAGAATAACTCTTCTCCAACCTGTCAAATAGCTCTGCTTGGGAGTCAGGCTTTCCCAACACCACAGTACAACGTGTGTTTTAAAGGAGAACCGAAGTAAATGACACCAAAGCTGTACAGAAAGGAAATTAAAATGGTGCCTTCCTTAATGGCTTCCACAAAAAGAGCTGCCTGTGGGATCAGGGAGCTGCTGTATCCCCACATCCACAAAACAGGGATAACAGCCCGACCCAAACAGTGTAAAAAGTGATGCTGCACTCTGGGCAGGGACAGCACCAGATGGATCCTCTCAGATCTGTCCAGAGCACAAATGATTCAGATCCCAAGGCTGCTTTAGCTCCATGTTTTCCCCAGCTGCTGCCCTGACAACAAAACCCAACAAGCTCTGCCTGGATGTCAAATCCAGGAGCTCTGTGCTGGTCACCTCCTCACAGGGCTGGGGTCTCTGCACCATCCCCTTCTTCTCTCCCCCCTTCCTGGGAAAAGCACCTTCTGGCAGCAGTCAGTAGGAAATCAGAGAGATCTGGATCCATGAACCCACATCCCATGTGTGTTAGTCATCCCAGTTCAGATAAGTGGGGAAGACCCAAAATCCAGGAACAGCCCCAGCAGTACAGACCCACTTGTAAGCAGTGCTTCAAGCAGGGGAACAACTGTCAATAAGGACAGCTTTAAATTTTAATTGAGTCCCACCAGCTTAGTACCTAGGGATTCTCCCACCCACAGTGGCACAGCTCTATTTGAAGTACTGTTGGACTTGGAATTACTACTGGCCTTATTTCTGTAGTGTTTGAAATGATAGTAGCAGAGGTACAACACTCAACTCCTACACTGAGTATGTGTGGGATATTGAAAACAGAGCTGACAGCATAAAACAGATTGGAAACAGTTTCCCTTTAAAAAACCAGACCAAAGCCACTGACACTGAAGGAAATCCTGGCTTTGTCCATCAAATCTGGTGTACAGCTTTGCCCACCTTCCCAAAAACATTACTCCCTTTAGACATGCCAATTTTTACCATTTCATTCCCTATTGACCTTCCAGGAATTACCAAAATGAGCACCCAGGCTACCCAGAAACATGGAATGGGTTCTGTGTTCAACACAAACCTGGGAAACATTTCACTCTGACATTCACAGCACTGCTGGTTCCTCCATTCACTACATCAACTCTGTTCCACTCCTATCCTTGCAATCAAACCTACAGGGAGGGGGAAAAAAAAGGGCAAAAACAAAAGGCAAATACTCTACTTGAATTGCTGGTCTTTGGTGCTCCTAGTTTTAGCCAGGAATCTCTCAGCCAACTTCTCCAAATTCCTTGAGTAATCCATCTCAATCTCTGCCTTCTTGCGGAAGAAATCCTGCAAGTCCTGCAGTAACTGGACCCGAAGCTCACACTGTTGGTCAAGGCATTTCAGCTGCTCTACCAATTGGGCACGGATCTCTGGAACAAATAAAAGCACTAAAGATTAAACAAAATCCCATCACACAAAACACCATGAAAATTCTCCAATCAAATGTAGTTAAAAATAGGTTGCCTCATTAGTAATGTGTCAGCAAAGCTCTGTGATGGTGATTAGCTCTATCTGCACATCCAAAATGGTTGTGATTCCACCTTGGAAACTCATCCAAAAACCTGCAGTTTGGTGCACAGTCCTACCAGCAAAGTTTTACTGCTGAAAAGTGCATCAGTTACAAGTGTCAAGTGCATTTTTGGCATCAAGAACAAGTGGTCACTGCCTAAAAATGTACTGAATCTCAGTCTGGAAAAAGGACTAAATGCTGCAATACCCCACGTCAGCTCAGAAAATCACTTCAGGGAATTTCTATCAAATTCCTCTGCAGACTATTCCTGATGCAGAAACAAGACATTGCACATTCTGGGACACTCCCTGAAGGCACCAATTTTGGATTATTCAGTTAGTTACTGAGTCTCCAGCTGTGCAGCTCTCATTATAAACCAAGCCATGAAACACAAAGACACCAACACGACAGCACTTCCCATCAGGGAATTATCTCCAGAAGTCTGCTTTTCAAAATATCTTCAAGTATCATATCTATGTCTGAAGGACTCAAAAAGCACACAGATATAGGTGGTATTATTATAATATTAATTATTAATACATATTCATAATGATTGAAGCATAATTATTATGAATCTATCTATATTAACACAATCTTTTACAAACTGTTTTCAAACATGAAAACCTCTCACATTAGCCAGATGTTCTCCTTATCCTACTGATCCTGAACTTGAGAGACAGATCAGTGAAATGATTCACTCATGGTCAAAAAGGGCAAGAAAACACAGCAGAAATGTGTCAGTCTCAGTCTAAAAATGCAGAAATATTCAGTGATGCAGCCAGTAAAGGTTATTTGGCTTTTGTACAGGCAATAAACTCAACATGAAACCAATAAAATATGCACTTTCATCTCAAGGTCTTTGAGCAGTCAAAGAGCAGAGAGGCCTGCCATTGCCTCAGACTTAGTGCTGCTCTTTCCAAAGGTTTTCCAAGATGTGCTGTTCCAAGCTGAATTCAGAACCAGCAATAAAACAAGTAAAAATGCAGGTTTCCAGCACTCACAGCTTTCTTCACATCTACACACTGCAACTGCAGGTGCCCACAAGTTTGTCACCACAACCAAAGGTGGGGAGAGATAATTTCCCAAATGCAATTTTTTTAATCAACGACTTCATTGCTAATTCCTGAAATACATGATCACAGAGGCCAGCTTGGCTCCTCAGTGTGCTTGTCCCTCTGCCCAGAAAAGGCAAACCATCTGGACCTCCAGGGCTTCACTCTTGCCATGCACTGTGAGTATCAGTTGCCTCAAATCGTGCTCACATCTGCAGGAACAGTTTTAGGGCACCCAGGATTTGCAGTGAAGAAAACCTGCATCTTTATTTTAGAGGACTGAAAACCTGGCAAACTTGGACATTCTCCATCAGTCACATTCTCCACTGAGAAACCACCTCCGGGAGCAAAAGTAAAAACACAAAGCACCACTTCCAAAAAACTGGCAGTTCTCAAAGACTAGATCAGCAGAGAATAAGTATTTTAATAGTAAAATCACAGGGAAGCTCAAGCCTTTGGCTCTCCAGGTGGGACACTTCACACATGGCTTTCTTGCTGAACAGCAGCAAGAACCAGCAACCTCTCCTTGAGTACAAAATGCGACCTCAGCACTTTTTCTTTATAAATACCCCCAGTGTTTAGGAGGGGAACAGTGACAGCTGATCAGGCTCCTGCAGGGAACAATGAGCCATTCAAGCCCAGCTTATCGAGTGCTGGCGCTGGGCTGGACAAGGGCAACCTTGCTCATCTTTCAAAAACACACCCCACAGTCCTTCGCCACAAAATCAAATCAAGAATGCAGGAATTTCCTGAGGCTTACTGGGCTTTCTACAGTATAAAGTGTCTGCTTGTTTTCCCACTGCTTACACAAGCAGAAGGTATTTTTTCCAGCCTTACTCCAAGCTCGTTTCCCTGGCAGAGTCAGAGCAGCCTGTGCTCCAACCCGGGGGTCACCCAATGACACGGGACCTTTCCATGTCTGCACTCACAACAACCACTTTAATTTCCAATTCAGTGCTTTTGCATCTTTTAATCTGCACAGGTTATTGGGTTAACGGCCACTTTAAACACCAAAAGCCTTCCTGTCCCCCCTTCCTTTGGACCTTGGCAATCCCACCCACTGTGATCCTTCAGGATAAGGAACAGCCTCCTGAAGACTCTGCTCCTGCTGCCAGTGCTTCAAGTGCCTGAAGGTGAACAAGTAGCTTTAATTCAAGGTCAAGATGCCTGTGGCAAAATTAGGATTAAACACCAGGTATTCCTATTCTAACACCTGCCCTGTATTGCAGAATCCTTTCTATTGTATTTCAAACTCACGTGGCTGACAACTACATAATCTAAACGTCCCTGGTAGTCACAGGAAAGTTTTCCATCTGTTTAAAATAAACCATTTATTCATTTCCATCACCAGATCATAAAGTCACCTAGGT
The DNA here is from genome assembly GCA_013390005.1 of Calyptomena viridis. NCBI lineage: Eukaryota > Metazoa > Chordata > Aves > Passeriformes > Eurylaimidae > Calyptomena > Calyptomena viridis. Next base: position 17,888 of record WEIV01025100.1, on the reverse strand, counting down.
CACCAAGGGACAACTGTTGTATAATGCTACACAGTTGTGTAATTTGACTTTTATCTGTTGTGGAACTACATTTTCAATGTTCCCTTTAGGGCTCTGCAGACATGTCTAGTTTTTAATGAATGACAAGGGTAAGGAAGGATTCTCTACCTTCTTTATTTTAGTCACACTTATCATTTGTTGCCCAGGGAGGCTGTGGGTGCCCCATCCCTGGAAGTGTCCAAGGCCAGGTTGGATGGGGCTTGGAGCAACCTGGGATAGTGGAAGGTGTCCCTGCCCATGGCAGGGGGTGGAATGGATGACATTTAAGGTCCCTTCCAACCCAAACCATTCTGGGATTCCACGAGTCTCAACATTTATCATCTATTTGACTTTTTCTTTTTCAATTTCGAAGCATAGAGACACAAATGTCACTGCATTACCATGAAGGTAACTGTCCCTGAATAAAATGCTGGTATTTAAGGGATGGTGTCTAATACTTCCATGGAAAGGTCATCACCAGCAGTTTCCATCATAAGCACATTACAAGACATGCTACATTTAAGCTACCACCATACCTGCTCACATCTTTCAAAAATCTGCATGATCTTCATTATTTATCTTTATGACAAATCCAAGCCCCCAAAACACTCCTACCCTACAATCTCTGAATGATCCAGTAAACAAGATTCATAGCAGGTTATTCTTAATTTTAAAAAGCCTCACTTTCTTTGTCACATTAAAAATTGTGGTGCAATTATAGACCAGATTGGGAACTCCTCAAACTACACCAAACAGGAGTGGGTTTCTGCAAAACTCCTGGCAAGAATTAGTGTTTTTATAAAACAACTCCACCCGGAGCAGGTGGATATTCACACAGCCTGGAAATGTGCCTTGCTCTTCTACAGCGTGGAACATCCACCTTCTGAAAATGACTAGATGATTTTTTAGGGCTTAAGCATTCTATAAACTGAAGTTGGAAGTAGGAAAACAAATTTCTGCACCAACTTGCTCAACAGGTCACATACAGAGCTAGAAGGGTGATCTCAGAACCAAGAGACCTCCTTGCCTCGTCATCTCACACACTCCAAGCAACATTCCCAATCCAAGAAGGATCATCTCCCTCCCCAGGAAGGGTTTCAGCTCTTCCCAGTAATCTGTAACTGGATCCCAACCCAGTGAATCACAGCCTGGCAGCCCAGGGCACCAGTGGAAGGCACGAGCAGCCCCAGCTGCTTTCCAGTATCTCACTGCATCTCCCTGCATCTGCACTGTGGTTTTCCCAGGACGTTCCCACCCCTATCCCAAGTGCCACGCTGTAGAAAAAGATGACAAGCTTGGGAAAGGAGTGGGATGACAACAAACCAGAAGCACCAACCCCCAGCTCCCACCCAGATTAAAGAGCAGGGCTCTCACCCACACGGATCCACTCCGGCTGCCAGAGCTCAGCCCCAACCCAGCCTTGCCCTGGTGGTCCCCATCCCATGGGAATGCCAGGGAAGGCCAATACAGGCAGGACACAAGCCAAAAATCAAGAAATCCAGCCAGGAATGGGAAGGAGGCAGCCAGCAGGTTCAGAGCCTTGGTGAGTATCTGTTATCCCTGAGTACCCAGCACAGACAGGGAATTATGTGGAAGGACTGGGAGTGAATTGCACACACAGCTCTGGCACAGTCTTATCTTTCAGCATGTGAAAGACAAGGCAGGCCAAAAAGAACAAAATCTCCACTTCAGACAGAAGAGTGGAGCTGTGATTTTAGCCCTTGTGCCTCATCTGTGACAAGCTTTGAAATTCCCACCTCCTGAAGCTGAACATCAGAGGAAGGCAGTGGCACAGGCATCCACCTGCCCCCCTTTAAATTAAATTTAATTCAATTAAATATGACAGCCTAGTTTGAAGCAAACACTCCATTCCATTTCAAAAAATTAAAAACAACCTACACCACAACTGTGAGTAAAAGCAAAAACCATTTCAATATTCAGATAACTTTTAGGGAATGCACTGAATCACATATTTTGACAGGTTTTCACCACATCACCAACCACTAAGAACTGTTCACATTTCCCTTGCCATCGTGTATGAGAGGCTGTACTCCAAAAGCAAAGGACTTTGTAGTTTTGTGAATGTTTTTATTGGTCCATGGTTACAAACAGGGCTGTGACAAGTGACAGGCAACAGCCCAGCAACCCCAACCAGGGCTGGGAGGTTTAATGACTTAGAAAAACCTTGATACAGTCACAGCAACAATTTCACAGAACAAGCTGTGTCACTACCCAGAAGCTGTTGATGATCACAGCCTTAAAATCCTCCCTGGTAATCTAAAATCTTGGCTTTGAAGTGAAAATGATATAAGAGGAGGAAATACAGGCTTTTGTTTAAGACCAGAGCCGGGGGGAGATTCAGGTTCACAACCACTGTGTGCCCTGGAAAAGGTAAATACTCTTTTTACAACCAGTGCATTCCTTATCAATTTGAGAAATAATAGCAATGGGTTACACACACTGATAAGAATCCTTTTAGAGCTGTAAATATACAAACAGAATTGTAGGCGTTAGGAGCTGAAATTCTTTCCAACAGAGACTGATGAAATTGTTTGGAGGTGTAAGACAAGTGCATGAAGATTTGCATTAAAGAAGTGAAAGAGAAGGATTCAAGACATGCTTAAAAGCAAAAATTAAGGCTAGTCCTTTTATTTTCTTACCTACATTATAATACATTTGCATCACTAATGACTTGGGTGCACCAGCTTTTCCAGGCACAACACAAGTGCCACTTGCAGGAGTGTGGCAGCCAATACTCTCTGCCTTGTGTGACATTTCCATCACAACTGGCACCCAGAAAATTTATAACTTTAAACATCCTTCAACCCGAATCCCACTGACCACAGCAAGCCTGTACATTGGTTTTCCGAGTTCATACAAAAACCCACTCGACCTGCAATTCCCAGCCTGCAAACTGCTGTGGCTTCAGAACTGCAAAGCTTTTAAATAAATGCTCAAAATCATGTAATTAAACATGTTGACAAAGTTGACGAAGTATTTAATCCATCCAGAATTCAAATTAAATGTTTTTTTTCTGTCTAATGAAGGTCTCCTCTACTATTATCAAAACACAGACCACGCTGTTGACTTTTCAGGGAGGATGTTTTAAAAGAGAAGACAAATGAAAATACCCTGTGCAGGGATTCACGGTCCTAATTCCAACAGCAGGGCATGGGTAACTCCTCCAAAAAACCCTGATAAAGGTAACATGTCTGAGTACTCAGGCAATGTTACACTTTTAGGTTCTACAACTGTTTATTCAAAACAAATACAAGTTTATCAATACATTTCAAATAAGTTAAACCCCCAAACTTACATTCAAACAAAAGTACTGCAACTCCTCCTACCTCCAGGAAGTTTTATGGCTATTTTAGGTTTGTTTGTACTTTGGTAAAGATTTCCCTTCCAATAATACCAAGGCAAAAAAATCCTCAGACAAACCTTTGCTTATGCTTTCCCCCTGCCTGAATACTGGATAAAATACTAAGGGCAAGAGCAAAATTCCATTTTACCACTGGTTTACAGCACAGGTTTCTATAATAAGTAATTTAAAAGCCATTTTGACACACAGACTATTACTGTAACCAACAGCAAAACACAGCACACCCCCCAGTTCACATTTTCAGGTCTCAGAGAAGAGTTTGAGGTGACAAACTCCTCGTAGCCTCCAGCAATGAGCACCCAAGTGCTGTGTGCCCTGGGAGGCTGGAATTGCTCTGGGCCCACTAACCAACCTGAAATATGTTCTCCAAACAATTTTTTAATAGTTATTTGAATGGCTTCCTCCCCTGCAGGGTGACAAAGCCAACACTATTATTGCAGTGCCTAAAAATGTGGTGAACGTTTCTAACATAAGGGATATTTTTTTTCCTGCTTTAATGCCTTTTCTGCTTCTGGCCCAGGGCAAACCAAGTCTCCTTGAAGCACCAGAATCCCAGGTATTTTTCATCATACACTCCCACTGACCACTCAAACCTCCCAGAAAGAAGAGATTCTCTGCTCAAACCCCTTGTGTTAATGACAAAAAAAGGTGTCAGCAGTTCAAGGAGCCTGGACTGTGCTCCCACTTACACAAGTCAACAACAGCAGCAAATGCAGAAAGGAATAAATCTAAGCACGTGCTGGACACATTTGCAGTCAAATTATCCTCATTTCCCACAAAAGCAAGGCTGGCTACCACTAAAATGTAGGTTTCTGGACCCTTTTTGGGAGAGAGGACAGGAGTGGGGATTTCCACAGGGTGTTACACAAGATGCTCACGCTCCAAGGAAAAGTTTAATTCCTGCTCCCCAAGGACCACCTTCCCAGTCCTCCCCAGCCACCTTCCAACCCTTGCACACCACTGACACCACTATTTAATGCTTTCAACACTACAAAAAGGGTTCTGAAGGAATGAAATACCCACTTTGGCAAAGGCTCATGAGCAGTGATCGATCCTGGGCCTCCTCACGGAGCATCAGAATTAACCAGACTGACCAAAAAGTGTGGGAAAAGCACAGAAACACCCTGCAGAAGCCACGTTAACTCATTTGCAAGCAATGAGCTGCCTGGGTGTGGAGAGGGAAGGAGGGAGGGAGCCAGGGCTCTTCCTTTCAAAGCAGGAGGAGATTTGAATGAAGAATGTGGTACTGCAGAGTTTCACCTGCACAAAGGACCTCAGGTTCCTTTGTAAAGGGAGAGGCTGGCAGTTGCTTTCAACAGAAATATCTATTTATTCTAGGATGGGAATCCATCAGGAGGAGGCAGCAGAACAGGTCCAGGAGACAAAAGCTGAGTTAAGATGCTCCTGACCCTGTGGAGCTCCAGCTCTGGTTCCTCTGGAAACACCCCCCTGTGAGGCTGTGCAGGACCAGCTGGATTCATGGGAAGCTGTCAGGGAAGGGGGAGGTTGAATATTAGAAAGGAAATGAATATTAGAAGGTGGTCAGTCATTCTGGTGTCCCTGCTCAGGGCACAGGGTTGGAACCAGGTGACTTTTAGGGTCCTTTCCAACCCAAAGCACCCTGTGATTTCATCCTTCTGGAGTGCACTGGTACTTCTGCAATGCATCACACAAAACACACAACAAATAACCCCCCCAAAAATGGAAAAGTGGATTGTGAAATGCAGAATTAGCAGCATTATCTTTGGCTTTATTTCAGATGCAACCAAACCCACGTGGGCTGGTTACCTGTGCTGTGCTCAGTCCCTGAAGGCTCAGCCTTGCTCTGTGCCATGGGCTGCCTGACACCAGAGTTAAAGCAGGAATTTGCCATTCCTGGTTTCTGCTTTGGGCTTTATACACCCACTTCAGTGTTATGTACCTACAGTGCCACTGCTTCTGCCCACTGCCCAAGTAGGACAACTAATTTCCACTCCAAACACTCCTTTAAGAAATAATTAAACCTGAGCCTCACCCTCTCCAGTTCTAAAGCTCCACAGGACACCCAACCCCAGAGTTCTGTGAGCATTAGTAACACTGAAGCCTAAACAGTGGCAGAAATATTCATTTCCCACTCCCCAAAACAGAGCCCTGCAGTGATGGGTGGCAGAACTCTCTTCAGAAGAGCTCAGAAATATTTAGGTGTCGTTTTTGCCACCAGTCTATGAGAACTGTAAAGCAGAAATTAATGGAGTTAAGAGAGAGGATGGATTTTTTCCTTCTCATTCTAAAAATAATTCTGGCACATTTCTCCCAATTATTGGATCTAGAAGTTTCTGGCTGTGCTTTCCTGGCTTGTTTTAGAGGTGGTTCCTCTTTGTAGCTCTTCACCTCTCCATCCCTCCTCCTGCACTCTGCTCCCCTACTACACAATGTAGTAGCTGTGTAGTAGCCACAATTCCAGCCCAAACCTTTACATGTGTCTTCCTTCTAAGCATTAAGATCTTCTCTACTGCTGCTGATTAAAACAGAAGTGAAACAACAGCTTCTTTTGCCTTCCAACATATTTTCCCCAAGTGTTTCAGCTGTGTTGTGTCAAATATTGTGAGGGGTTTATTTTAATGGTGGAACAGTCCTAAACTGAATTGAATTATTCATCAGAAACGTGTAATGTGATCATTATTTCTGGCATTTGCCATATGTTCTTGGAGCCTCAGTTCACTTCAGGAATCCCAATTTAAACTCACTCTGCATTCCTTATGCTGCACACACAGACACATCCAGAGGTGAGAAAGCAGCATCCACACACACAGACACAGGGAATCCTCCACAGTGCTAATTATTTCCACAGGAAAACAGTCCAGGGATGGACCAAATTCCCCAGATCCAATTCCTGGCCACCTCTGCAGAAACTTAGCTAATTTGACATTATAATTTACCATTTATCTGTCTAGGGTGCTCCAAAGGTTAAGTAAAGTTTGGAAGTGCTGAAAGATACTGGGATGCAAGAACCCAGAAGCAGCATTAATACGAAAAATTATTATTTCTTCCCAATTCACAAGACCTGAGAGCTACTTTCATACACACAAGTATTTCATGCAGAGTAACATCAAGTGCTTTTGTCAAATGAATAAAATTGCTAGAACAAAAGTGGCAATTTACAGCTTACATGTCTTAATCTCTCCAATTAAAGGAAAATCCTTTGGTGAATTATGTCAGATATTTAGAGATACAAACAGAATGATTAATGCTGGTGTCTAATTGAATTTCACCTCAGGATTTCCTTTCCTCACTCTCCTCTTTGGTAACTAACACGTTAACATGAATAAATGATTGAGAAATAAATGCAGAGGAACAAAAGGGGACATGTAAATGCTCCTCAAGCACAGCACAGCAAGCTAAATTTCAAAATCACTTTCAATAGGTTGCCAAATTCCAGGGCTGGCTTAGGCAGGAAGGGGAAAGACAGATACACGTGGGGTTGTTTAATTGCATCGAGGATTTTTATCCTTGCTTTGTGCTAAAGAACCAACACCAATTCACCTGGAATATTTCTTAAAGACTCAAAAGAAGAGAATAGGATGAGGCTTAAATCCAGTAATGATGTAACAGTGAAAGACAACCTCGGGTACCACTATTCCAGAGGCATCCTGAAGCTGCCACGGAAATAAAGACCCTTCCCTGGTCCCCCAGCACATCCTCTCCTGCTCCTTGGTGTCACTTAGATAAAGCCACAGTCCAAGAGCAGACATTAGATCTGACTCCCTCCCTCCTCCTCACGCACCCCCAGCTCCTGGAGCAGAGTTCCCAAGGGATGTGAGGCTGGAAGTGCCCCTGGCACAGGGCACAGACCCACCTGGTCGGTCGCGGGTGCCCGAGGCAGGGGACGGCCAACAGCCCCCCGAGCTGTACAGCTGCACCATGAGGGAGCTGCTCTGCCTCCCCTGGCCCTGCAACTCCCTTCCTTCCTCCTTCCCTCTCCTCTCACTCCATGGAGAAGGAAGGCGACTGTCCCAAGGAGCCAACAAGGTGAGTCAAATATATCCCAGCAGCCAGTCCCTGCCTCCCTGCCCTGTGTGTCTGGGAGCTTTGCAGAGCTATTAATTAACCCTGAGCATTCCAGGGCAGCTGAATAACGAGCATCATTACAGATGACTTCAATAAGATCAAAAAGGTCCGAGTTATTTGCCCGTGGTCCCAGTGGACACTGATGACAGAGCTCGTTCTCTCCACAGCAGCCTCTTATTTTCCCCACTGGCACCTGCCATTAAACCAAAACATCCCAGAAAATCAAAGTAATGCCTCTTTCAACTGGAGGAGAATTTATGATAAATCAGTGTTAACTGTTTATATAAGACATCAAACTGGAGCATTGTTTTAATTCAGATATAACACACCCAAAACCCAGCAGAGAGAACCCTAATTGAAAACCACAAAAAATGGTGATGTAAAAAAAAATTTGTTCCAGTCTTCCTGGTGCTTTCCTGCTCAGTTTTTGTTCACATTCAGAAGAGTGAGCACCAGGAATACTCAATGAAAGTATCCCAAGCAGGCTTTTCCTCTACAATCCACACAACTAATTCCCTCAGTTATGAATATTCAGCTGTGTAAGTGCAGCACTGCTGGTCTTTATAGGAACTCACATTTTCCTCTACAGCTCCTCTAGTAAAGGTGGAAATGAATATTTGACAGAGCCTGCAAAGCTCGAATTATGTGAATCATCATTTTTTCTATCAGTTCATTGTCAGCTACAGCAACACCCATTAATCAGAACAGCTTAGACCAGAGCAGGAACAAGGAGATGCTTATTTTTCACAAGCCCTTGTTGGAAAATTGACATTAAAATTCAGGTCCTCCTTTTACACACACATGCACACTTTATCATTTGGAAACCATTTATATTGCTCCAACTTTTACAATAAATGACTCAAAGTGCAATACAAGAAAGCCATACTACATACACTGTTTGAAAGACACATAAAGGTTCTACCTCGGTTTTGCACAGTAGTAACTTCTGCAATAAAATTAAAGTCTTCATTTGAAAATGTTTCCTCTCTGATCACATCTCAGAAAACCACCTACTTCCCAGAAAAAGCTTTTTCCAAAGAAACACAGATGCAACTCACCACACAATCATGTAGGAATATGACTCACAGTCAAAAAGAAAAAACAAAAGCACTATCTAGATTTTTATATATATATATATATAAAGCTTAGAATCAGTTGAAGTCAGAGTATGAAACAATTCCAGGCACTAATCTGGATTTCCAATACCACTTAGATAAGAGACAATACAATATTCCTGAAATCAAGCATCACATACTACATTAAGTACTGAAAAGCTGAATGTTGTCCAGGATCATTTCCTTCCACTTCTGAGAAGTCAAAAGGAGCCTTTTTATCACACAGACGGAAGCAGGGACAGAGAGAAGGAAATAATCCTGCTCTGACAGAGCCCTGGAAAGGCTGGACAAACTCAGAGAAGAGTTAGAAATCATGGAATATCCTGAACTGAAAGGGACACAAAAGGATCATACTGGAATAAAGCTGCCCAAAAGTTAAAGCTTTGCAGGGTTTGATGTTTCTAGAAAAAAATCAGCCCCTAAATATCAAAAATTACCACCATTAAAAACTGTCCTTCAGCACCAACCAACAGGAACACAAACTCTTCCCTCTAAGCAAAACCCAGAGCTTTTCCAACCACCACACGCTTTTCCAAAGGCAGGAACAAAAACTCCTTCTGTGCCAAAGTGGGAGAGAAATGGGTGTCACTGAAGGACGAGGGGGATCTGCAGGAGCCTCAGCAGGGAGATGGGCATGACCACAGCAGGGCTGATGTATTCCACAGAAAGGGCAAAAAAAATCACCTGTATCCATCTCCTGGACAACATCTTGGTTCCCATCCTGGTTTCTCTTCATAATTCCAAGCTCAGAGACCTTTCCTGAGCACTGAGCTGCACCTCAGTAGTTTCCACACCTGGCCAAGTGGTTCTGCTTCCAGCCCCCAGTATGTGACCAGTTTACTTCACTGGTCTGAAGCCCCTAAAGATCTGCACTGCGACTCAGTTTTTCTTCTTTACTTTTTTTGGACTGGACCTCCAAAAAAAAACACCGAGTTTAGAAGTTTGTTTTATTTTTCCCATGCAGACTGCTCCCAGCAGGAAAAGCATGCAGGAGACACAACATGCCACAGCTCAAGCTGCACTTGAGCCCCGACGAGCAACTCACTTCATTTTTCATTTGCTTAAAGCCACTACACCTGAAAAACTCAGTGCCTTGAAAACTCCACCAAAAATATAAAATACATAGAATTCCAGAATGGTTTGGGTCAGAAAGGACCTTAAAGCTCATCTTGCCATGGGCAGGGACACCTTCACTACACCAGGTTGCTCAGATTGAAATTAAGATTTACTAAACCCATTGGGACAGGAGGAAACCCATTCACTGGTGCAATTCAGAGGCTGGGTGTGACTTATTTACCCCCCCTATTTGAAGCCCCACAAGGTGCCAGAGGAGCCCCTGAAGGAGGTCTGTGCAACTCTGCCCAAAGTCAACATGGAAGCGAACGTTCAGCTGCAGCTTTTCTGCCGGCCCCGCTCCCAGGAATGTTTATGTTGGTTCATGTACCAGGGACCAAAAACAACCCGCCCAAATCAACCAACCAACCCCACACCCGGCACAGAAGGCTCAGAAATAGCCAGGAGGCCTCTGAGTGCCAACAGCTTTGAGGGCTGGTCATGGCAGTTTCAGTGTGAAGTCGGGGTCGGGTTACTCAGAGATGTTTATCCATCCTCCCCGTGACATCCTCCAGTGCTGGGTTAGTTTATTCAGAAATTTAAGCAGCCCTAAAATATCCCTGTTTCTCAATCTTATTAAAATGACAAAGATGATGGACTATTTTGAGGGGGTTGGTTGGAAATATCTATATTTAATAGATATGTCAGGAACAGCTACGAATAACATTGTCTTAACAATATAGAACGAGAAAATAAATGGTGTAGTAAAACCTCCATTGATAAAGTTACATGTGTAATTTTCAATGAAACTTATTTAAGTTTGATTTATATGCTGACAACACCTCAGATAACCAAGGAAATCCAGTTATTGACATCCCTGAATTACGAATTATCGATACATGGCATTTCATTTTCTTTTATTGCTCATTAGGTGTATAAATCATTAATGCCACGAAGCTGCGACTGACATTTGTAAATTCTCATAGTGGTGGACCATTACTATGGAGAGACATTTCTGCAAAGAGCCAGGACAGATGGATTTGTTATCACCATTTAAAATCCAACACTTTCACAGGAACATCAGAATAACTTACAGTGGGAAATGAGCAGTGAAAGCTTCAGATGCTCTGCTCCTATTTTCGTTTTCAAGAGCCTGAATGGTAATTTCCCATTAACATGAGAGATCTGTTCCTTCCCTGCTATAAAGCCATCAGCTCTGAACAGAACGAGTAACCTTATCAAAGCAAGGCACTGTACCTTCCAGTCTGACTCACACTGAGACCATCTGGACAAAACATTCAGACAAGAGCTTTAAAAAACCCAACATCTTGAAACAAATTGCCAGACAGGATTACACAAAATGATCTGTCGAACGTGTTAGAGACGGACAGAAAAATCTTTAAAAGCAGACAGAGGGTAGGAAACGTGTATCCTTTTGGGATCCACTTATGGCTTATCTTTTCACATTTCAGCTTTTTCAGCTGTAAAATCCAAGAGCAGGTAATGCACTGGGGGTTAAAGGCAGCCTGAAATCCTACAGTGTCTGCAAAGACATCAAAGGATCAGGTCACCATTAGCTCTAAGAACTGGTCCCCAGCCCCCTGAAGTCAGGCCAGTTCTGGATCTGCTTGTCCAGCTCCACCAGCTGCTTTTCCCAGTTACACCAGCAATCTCCCAACACTAACACTGTGCCACTGTTTCCTCTTACCTGACAGCAATCAGCAATGGCTCCAGCTACTAAATAAATCCTGCAATCTTAGACTTGAGTATCCAGTTTTTATCCTTTATCTGCCAAAGCAGACTCGCTGATAGAGCCAAAGCACTGGATACAGCTCACTGCACATTTGCCTTTCCCATTAAGGAGCCCATAGGTCATTTGCCAAAGGACATACAGATAAAGCAGATGAACTTTCCACTACTCCCCGACAGCTTAATTACTACCCAGAATTTGGAGCAAGCCATGACAACTTTGCATTTGTTTCCACATTTCATTTTTATGACACTCCAACATCTGCAGAGGATGCTGTAATTAAAAAGGAATAAAGTTATGTTTAGGAAAAAAAAAACAAAAACCTGGACACGGTTTATCTGCCTGAAGAACATGGATTACACAGCAAGAAAGTCAGTCTGCAAGCTTTAAAGTCCTGAATTACACACGCTACTGCAGGCAGGGCAGACTGAAAAAGAGCTGAAGGAAAACCCCCTGCACTTAACAGCAGCACTGCTGATGTTACACTTGGCTGTCCCACGGCGTGCCTGGAAGTTTGCTCTCTGTTGGACTGGGAATACCATCACACTAATGAGAGAAGCATAAGGCATCCAAAGCTGAAACATTCCTACTTACAAGTAACCCAGACAGCAAGTCAGCAGGGCAAAACCTCCTCAAGAACAGGATGTCCAGCTTTTAATCTCCTAAAGTGTAGCTAAGAAACCACTGCATGGGAAGGAAGTCAAGCCAATCAATCCAAAGACAAGCCTGATCCACTACAGCTTTCCACCCCAGTCCAGCTTGAAAAACAGCATTTTCAGCCACAGTGACACTGAGCAGCACCATGGGCACCCTCACAGAGGATGGACAGAAGGACAGGACTCAAACAAACAGCTCCACATTTGCAGCCTGCATCAGCAACACCACCCAGCAATGCAAACTATCTTCCTCAACCTCGAGATGCTGCAGAGGGAGAAGTCCAAGTGCTTGGTGACAGCAGCTGCTTCCCCTATGGCAGCCTCTGGAAGCAGAAGCATGTGGCAGCTTCCTTACAGAAAGCCCTGCCCTTAAAAAAAGAAGTTTTAAAAGAAACTGCTTGTCCCACCTGTCCTTTGTAGGGAGGATTTCAGATGATCATCCTCCAAGAGGAGAGTTCCAGTGCAAACTGCCCCATGGATTCACTCCCCATCTCCAGGCACTTCACCCTCAACATTGATTCTTGCTGCACCATACACAACTATCTACATTTAAATGTTACATTCGTTTGTACTTCCCTTGATTTCACAATACACTCAAACCAGAACGAACAGAAAATTCTTTCCTCCAGGGGTTTCAGTTCCTTCTTTCCGAAAATTGCGTCAACGCCAGATGACAAGACTGTTCTTGGTGTGACACTCAGGAGCCATTTCCCCTCAGAGCCTCCACTCTCCCCAGCAAAGAAAACCAGAAAGGAGTCTCCAAGGAGGAGTGTGAGAGAAGGAGCTCCTGAAGGAGCTCTGGCTCTGAATGACAAACATCTCTGGCACACAATGGCCCAAACGTGATGCAGCGGCCACGGCTTTTCATTCCGGCCATTGTCAGCTAAGAATAGCCCTGCTGAGCCCCCACGGCCACATTGTCCTGGCCACCTCCCTTCTCAGAGCTATTTAAAGTCTAGAACAAGCAAGTTTCTCCTTCAATGTCGGCTCTGGATGAGAAGTCAGAGCTGAGGCAGTGGTGAAATTGCTGGATTTAAAGCTCTGCCCCCTCAGTGACCAGTGCAGAGCGATGGAAGGTGTAGAGGAAATAACTTGCTAAGTGTGTAGGGACCAGTGCTGCAGGTCTGGAGAGCTGCAGAGGTGTATCCATGAGGTGCATCCATGAGGTGCATCCATGAGGCAGCACCTTCATGGGATCACAGAATCACTGAGGTTGGAAAAGACCTCTGAGACCACGGAGTCCAACCCAGCCCAGAGCACTGAGTGCCACTTTCCCAACAGCAACCAGCTCCTGCTACCTGCAGGACAACTCCAATTCCAGCCTGGATGAGGTTTTAATGAGCATCCACGATAGACAAAGGCACAGAGAATCACAGAGCAGACACTGTGCAGTGAACTGGCCTCATACAATAAATATATCCCAATTACACTGCTCCTGGCATACCTGCACTAAGCCAGTGATTTTCCATGGAATTACCTGAAGTACTAAAATCCTACTGTGCTCTCTGATCCAGCATCATTCCTTTACTAATAAAGATTAGCAGGTACTCAGTGAATCACAGAAAACCAAAGGGCAAGTCAGTCACTGAGCTGAGATCAACAGCCACTCTGCTTTCCAAGAACAAGACAACACTATCTAACCTCCAAGGAAGTCCAAATATATCCAAATCAGCAGGCACACACTGGGAGTGAATGCCATGGCCCAGGGATGCTGCACACATCTCAGCACAGCTTCTTAATTCTTTATGAATGATACCCCACTCACAAAATAAACTCATGTACTCAGGCTATATCTATAAACATTAATTGTTTTCATTTGTAATTGTCACAGAAACATCAGCCTTTAAAAAAAAACATATTACTTAAGCCCCAGGAGCCCCATCAGAGCCTTGGTGCTAGTAAGACATCTGCAAACCCAAGGCAGAATTTCTTCTTCTATCTGCAGCTGTGCAGAGCCAAAAGCTCCTCCTGGCTCCAATCTGGGTCCAAAGGAGCAGAAAAGTGATTCATCCTCCCACTCTCCATCCAGGCTCCTGCTTCTCCAGCAGAGCTGCCAGGAGGAGCTGGAACCCACCACCTTTGGCAGCTTGGATCACTCCAGCACCGAGACAGGAGTCACTCCCAAGTCTCCCAACAGTGTGAACATTTGGTGACATTTCCATTGCTCCAAACAGGGAATGGATTTGAATCAGGACCTAAAAAAAAAGGATGAAGGTTGAGTCATCCACACGGATTTCTCGCTCATTAAACTAGATTTTACTTATTCCCAATTTGCAACTTGCTATAAATGAATAGTTTATTAAAGAAAATATAATCAAGGAATGCTTTAGCAAGCAAAGACAAAAAACAGCCCTAAAAATGAACTCTGATGACCAGTTCTCTTCCACTTACTGCATTCACTGGACTTCTCACTTCATCTAAAACAACCCTGCCAACAGGGGAAAACTGAAATAACCTCTACCCAAATCAAAATGACAGCAATTAAGCCATTAACAAGTTGCTTGGTGAGTTCAAGTCAAGAGCCTGTAACATTAAATGGCATTTTTAAGCCTTTCTAGGGAAGAACCACCACTTGCTCTTACAACTTTCCAAAGGCTTGAGGAGGTGGTTACAGAAGTGATGCACAAAAAAGCTGCATCTGTGGAGCCACAGCTGAGCAAAAGAACTAAAATTAACCCCTCAAAAAATGTCCACACCAGAAAGTTAATATAGCAGGAGTATAAAAACATTAATTTAAGCAACAAAAGGCTGCACTATTAGTTTGTTCAGAGTAACCACATTATTAACCAATTTGCCATCAGTAATAACAGTCATACCCACTGCCACCAGCAGCAGAGAACTTCCAGTCTGGAAAACATGCTGGGATGAACAGTCTGACCTCAAACCTACAGAAAATGAGATCACAAGGAACTGGCACCTGCTGAAATTCTAAGTCCTCTCTAATTACTGACACAACAAAGCAGATTTTTCTTTGCTCCTGACACACTTTTCTCCCTCCTCGAACACATCCGATGGCTTTGGAGCATTTTCCTTGTCTGCTCTAGTCCTGGATGACAAGGAGAAAAAGGGCATTAACACCTTCATCTGGATTAACAGCATTTGGGAGCACTGAGAAAGTGCCTTTTCCTTTTGGCTGCTGCCTCCTGCCCCTCCTCTTGCTGGACAAAATAAACGGCTCAGAAAGCAGGAGACAATTCCCAGCATCAGGCACTAAAACCAAGGAAAAGGTCTCTGCAGCACAGGGGATCTTCTCTTTGCTCTGATCCCCACAACCACCCAAAAAATCCAACCCCTGGGAACGAGGGAGTCCATAGCAAGGAACCAGAGCATGTTACACACAGGAAAAGAACAGGGAATCAGCCCCCAAATAGTTTGTTGTGCTGGTTATAGCACCAAAAACCAGATTTAACGTTCACAAACTTCCTCCCATTTCAAGTGAAAATGTTCCCAAAGCTCTGAAGACCAACCTCAGTGGGAACAGTGAAGGTTGGATTCAACACTGAGGATCTCTCACAGAAAGTGGCAACACAATCCCAGTACAGGTGGCAAAATGCAGGAGCATCTTCCACATCCTCACCTGGTCTCTCTTCTCGGCAGCTTAAAGATTTAAAACTGTTAAAATACAAATGTGACATCCAGGACTGGCACATCAGTATCTCTGCCAGCACTAAAGTTCACAGAAGCCTTTAATTCCTAAAAATAAATCTTAAAGAAAACATTCAAAGTCAATCCCAGTGGAGCAAAAAAAGAACTTTGGGAGAATCATAAAAAATTGGTGCTTAAAAATAGCAAACCTGTTTGTGTTGGGAAATTTCAGGGGAGGGTTTATTTCCTACTTCTCAAAACAGCAGAAATCAGGGAGGAAGAAAAGTGAAGGGAGAAAAGAATCAAACTAAGAAATACCCACAGACACATTCCAGCTTCCTGACAACACAACTCAAGACTCTACAAACTTTGGCTCATTCACAGAATTATTTTTGACTGTTCTTTGCAGTTTTATTTGAGGGATGAGCTGCATCCTCCCTCTCCCTATTTCCACTCAGAACACCTCTTGGCTGGACAGACAATTAATTCATTCAAAAACATGCTGGGATTTGTCATTCCATCACCTCCAAAAATCTGAAGTGGAACAAAATAAATCAAAAAGTAAAACCACTGTGTGATTATCTCCTCTGTGTAACTTTTCTTAAAAAGAAGAGGCACATCCTCTCCAGCCACACAGGCTACATTGCCAGATAAAAAAAGAGATTTAAAGGAGTTCAGTGTTTTCTCAATATGTTTCAAGTTCTGTAACTGAATCCCATAATTCTCACCAGAGACCTTGATTTAGGTCATTTCAAGTAATTCACTCCCATTTAATCTTTTCACCTATTTTCAGGCTGCTTGGAACACAATGGCTGAGCCAGATCTGCTGAAAGACCTAATTCAGGGACCCAAAGAACACAGACTCCCAAAAAAAAGGTAGGAATTAAGGGCAGGAGGATCCCTGTCCTCACCCAAGGGAAAAACAGCTCCCACAAAGCTCTGGCACCGTCACACCAATACAAAGGCTGATTTCAGTGATCAGAAACCATGTAATGCTATTTGAAAGGAAAATGGATGGAATTTTAACAGGGAATGAAAGCAAATTGTTATTGCATGCATGTTATAAATACACATGCAGTTATACCCACCAATAATTTGATTTATTTAGCATCGAAGTAGCTGAGGAATAACGTTTATAAGGCTTAAAATATGCTACAGAATGTTTCAGAATCAGAGAATTCTCCAAAAGACAACCCTGGTGTTTGGGTTTCTTTTTTAAGTATCAAAGATTCAGGAGTTCTCAATTATAAATATTATGATGTATGAACATCCTCACACTGAGAGGCAAGGGAGACCAAAACCTAAGGAGAGAGAAGATGTTAAGTGAAAGAAGACTTTAGAAAGTGATGTAGTACTAAAATATAAATTTGAAGAGATCTGTGATACAGCTGAAGAGTTCTTTAGTGCATTGAAAAGAACATTGTGTTTGAGTTACTCGAAACCAAACTCACCTCTCCCAAGTAAATAAATACTTCATACATTGAATGATAAAAAAATGAAAATAAAAGTATTTTTCTCCTGTCTGGTAAAACCCACTCTGTGTAAGAGCAATGAGAACACCTGGGCTCTAAAAAAGTTAATGGTCAACAGATTTTGGTGTTATTGCCATAAACCTGAACCATAAGGAGTGAGGCTTCAGGGGGATCTTTGTTTTGTTAACAAAATAAGCTTTAAGTGAGACACACGACAAGAAGCAATAAAAAAGGAGGTGGGGAAGGAAAAGGAACCTGTTTTCCTGGTACATCTCAGAGCCCTTAGTGCAGAGTGTTGGATTTATTCTCACTATTGCTGTCAAATGTTCAAAGTAATTTTGCAAACACAGCACAACCTTCTCACAACACATAAAACAGGGCTGGCTGAATGCTGATGGCTTTCATAAAATAAAATAAAAATCAACTCACTCTCTCCTACAGCCTCATCCTCTTATGGCACCTTTCTATGCAGGATCTCAAACCAACCTCCTCCTTGGAAGGAGAGGCATCCATCTTTTAGAACTGGTACATGTGTTTAAAAAGTCAACATATAAATAACTTCTGACAGCAAGGACCACAGCAAACCTTCCACAAGACCCAGAACCCTTAAATTAAAGGTACCAGCAAATTAGCAGCACTTTCATCCCAACCATAGCAGCTGGTGGAGCTGCCCTGGGTTTGGCAGAGGGTGGGGTCCAACAAGAACTATTTGCATGAAGCCTAATCATAAAACCACTGAAATGATGTGAGGGAGCTGCAAAAGGCACCAGAGCTCGGGGAATATTATAGCTGCTCCTTCAGCTCCCAGCA